>JANRMT010062841.1:35042709-35116712 GCA_026402145.1 Polypterus bichir lapradei
ACTTAAGATGTCAATTTCATAATGATTTCAGAAAGAGTGAGAACTGATTAATTATGTTTAGTTAAACAGACTGTACCAGTTGTGGAACTAGAATTTGATTGGCCAAGGTTGAAAAAATAAGGCCCCCTAATGTGATATAAAATTAAATCATATTAAAATTAAACTAAATCATATTTAAAAATGTCCACTATCAATGAGGTACGTTAATAGTGTTACATTTTTTTCTCAAAAAAACACACTGCATTTTTTGGCTTTCTACTGTAAAACATGCAAAACACTAAAAGTACTAATTTAGAAGTGTAGAAAGTATAATAATGATACAAATAATAATAATAATAATAAAAATAATAATAATAATAATGTGAGTAGCACACTGCACATGTGCGAGTGATGCAAGCATCACTTTCAGATTCAAAAGAATCCATTTGGGCTTGAGTGAGTGGTTCAGTTTCACTGCCTGAAGACAGATTCACTTCGTCATCATTGCTGATGAGGGGCATGTCTTACAAGATGCCATTTTGAGGCTAGGAGAAGTCAGGTCTACACTGTTGCCCAGGTAACACTAAGGCCTGATGCTTATGCAAGACACATCTGTACTGTTGCCCTAGCAACGCTGTTAGCACTTTTACAGCTTGAGTAATCCCCAGGTCTTACACGAGACACATCTATACAGTTGCCCGAGTGACACTTGGGAGACTTTTAGAACTGTTTTTACAGCCCAAGTGATGCTTGGGTGTAACCCTAAGGAGGTTAAATATTTAGGCTATATAAAAGGTCAATAGTCATAATTAAGCTTTATGGTGGTAATAACACCATTAACCTTTTCATTATGGAATCAAATAGACAAGCATGAAATAATAAAGCCTTGTGAAACAAACAAGCAATCACCATGAGCCCCAGGACAACTTCCCTGATTACACTGTCTATAGTTATGCAACTCAACTGTTTTTATTATTTTTCTCTCATTTTTATGTTTTCATTATGAAGCATGAAAATATGTAAGTGCTGTGATAAATATTATCTACCAAATTTTCCCATCCTTTGTGCATGAGAAGCCTTCAGTCCACTTTCGTAAATCAGCTTCTCCATTTCACTATCGATGGGAACAAGAGAACAAGCGTTTTAATGAAAGCCTCCTGATCTGTGACCCAGTCCTGCTGCTACTTTAGCACAAGGACAAGTATTGATAAGAAAACCAGTATAATATAATGTAGCAGAATCCTGAATGCAAGGGTCCTGTTTATCAGTAACTAGCATAGGCATGAGAAATGAAACCAATCACACACTTCTGCAATTGACCAGTGTATTTAAGAACTGTTATCACCATCTGTAAGTCAGCCATATCTTTCCATGTACGGAGTGACTCCGCTTATAATAAATAATTAAGGCATCAATAATGGTGTCTATAAAGGTATTCATCTCATCCTGGACTGGCTTTGTGTTTTAACTTTGACACCTTGCATCATTCTGAAGAAGCAAGCTACAAGTAAAAAGTCAGAAGTACACACGTCAGGTTAAAAAATGAAATTAGCTGTGAGGCAATGGCATTATTCACTGAGCTACTGAGTCATCTCAAGTGAATTAACAGTAAATTCATATATCCTGCACTGGTTGGAAATGCTGTTAAGTGTGTTCTTTCCTTATCAGTAATTTTATTATGTAATCAAAAAAATTCTGGAAATTTAAACCTGAGGTTAAAAAGTTACAACAATTTGCCAATAACAAATGTACAATCAAAAGAGAAGTTTATACAGAAGTTTCACCACATTTACAGTATTGCAACCAAAAAGATGACCAAAACAACTAAAATTAGCTTTAAGGAAGGATGCCATTATTGCAACTCAACCTGTGAGTATTAAGTTGGTCACTCACATACATCTGACATCATTACTTGAGAAAGTGAGTACAGTATGGCCAGCTGGACATTACATGAAAGTAATTGTTATCAAGTTCAAAATTTGAACTCAAACATGGCGCAGGAATTTTGGCAACATAGATCAAGCTACACCAAAAGCAAAATGTCAAATGCAAAACACATTCAAGATATTGGAATAAAAAGAAGGCAACAAAAAAGTAAGAACCACTTGGATGAGGCACTTAATGGTTCACATCACCACAAGCAAATGAAACCTCACATAACCGTATACCCTCTTGAATGTAGTCACCTTTTTTATATTGTTGACGTATCAGATTGGACAGAACACAGAGGACGTATGCCAGGAAATATAAATTACAATTGATGGAGGCATTGTTTAAGTGCCAACAAGAGGTCAGCTTATTTATTATTAATCAAAGAAAAATTGAAATAAAGGAGCAAGTAAAGATGTAGTTGGATGCCAGAAAAAAAGGTCTGAATACAAACTGAGAGCAAACACTGTAAAGAAATCAAGAAAAAAGTCAGAATTAAAAAGCTCAATATTGAAAAATCAAAGAGAAGGATAAGTAGGAACAAAATTCATTGATGAAATGATATCATAACATTGTTTACGGAGTAGCTGTGTGCTTTCGTACTAGTAGCAGTAACACACATTGGCTGGGGGGAAAATCAGTGCAGACTTTGACAGGCAGGCTTAACAGTGTGGACAAACACATGGACACAGTGTGGACAAACAGTATTGGACAAACACATGCACACACACATACATTTACATTTTTATTTATTGATATTCATTTGCTTAGTAGATGCTTTTATCCTAAGTAACTTGCAAAAGAGGTCAACATAATTGAGTAAACATCAGTCTGGGGGACTGTTTGGTAAAAAGTGCTACAGGACAAGGTTACAAAATTCATCACCACAAAGTTAGAGCTTAGAAGAAAAAGCAATTCCTGACAGCTAACAGCAGTTAAGCAAAAATTCAACAAACAAGAGAGTTTCAAACACTTCATAAACACGTTCAGAGAGTCATAATTTCAAATGGAGATGAGCAGCTCATCTTCCTAGCTAGTAGCTACACATGAAAAGAGTGTGAGCTAAGACTTGATACCACGCAGAGGTGGCAATGCATCACCAGACCTCAGCAGACCAGAGTCGTTAAGGAGGAGAATAGGACGTCACCTGTTTCTCCATATACATAGGTGCCACTAACTGCTCTGTAGGATTTGAACTTGATATATGATACTACAGGGAGCCCATGTAGTGATCAAAAGCACACACACAAATACACACACACACAAACACATACAGCTTTATATATTGGATTTCATTATTTTTTTCAACTGAAGGACAGAATGCACCTGACAGAAGCAAATACATTCTTCTCAACCTCCTTCAACCACCTAGTGCTAGCAGTCCTCATGGCAAAGCTCCTCTGATTGCCAGAATTACATTGTATCACACATACCAGGGAAATCTGCAGACCTAGAGTTAATGTACCGTAGATCCAAATGAGTCAGCATTTGTTATTGTAATTTTTGTTAATATTGTATGTGGTACCAAAAAGCTACATTTCTTGTGTTTTGTGGGTGGAACCACAGGAGGCAGGGCCACCGTGACATCCCTGCATTAGGACTTCTTTCAGCCTTTGTATTCAGGGTAAGGAGCTTAGGTCTCTAAGGGTGTCATTGTATTAGTATTGTGGATTGTATTTCTTTATACGTATTGCTCTTATTTTCTGGTTTTGTGGGTATTGTGAATTTCCCCTTGGGATTAATAAAGTATCTATCTATCTATCTATCTATCTATCTATCTATCTATCTATCTATCTCTGCCTGTTTTTGGGTTTACTAATTACTGGATTACCAAATTGATTTGTTTGCCTTGGGTTGCCCTTTTAGGTATACCTTTTACCTTTTTCTTGCTGTATTTCGTGCTCCTTTTTCTTAATATAAAGACATTCTTCATTTATAAAGATTCTTTGTCAAGCCAAAGGTTTATGTTTATACTTTTTCTGGAAGAGCACTTTTGTGTAATTATGATTTTTTACACTTTTAAAACCAGTTCCCCATTGTAGACCTGAGCAGGCCTGAAATCCTGCTCCTTGAATTTGATGTCTGGCTGCCTGGCATGAGGCCTATTTTGGAACAAACTGGTGATGTCCAGGTCTAGTCTTTTTGGTATATTTTGTGGCCTACATCTCCTTTGGACAACAGCAACAATATGAATTAATACTGAGTGAGGAAAAAACAATTTTCTGACAACAGCATTCATTTTCAATAGTTATCCTAAATGTGTTTAATTAATGGCAAAAATCTGATGTGACAGTTGTTACCAACAGAGATAGCTCACTGAGAAGATGACTGGTTAAAACAGAGCCAGGCCTGAACCACAATTCTACAGTGTAACATCATATGACACATTGGTTGTCATATACTTGTAAGTCTTTGCAATTTACAGTTTTATAACCTCAAAGACAGCATATATATGTAAAATGCTAAGGTCTGTCCCTCTGTCACATGATTACTCACAAACTGCTGTGGTAAGAACCTTGATCTTGGTCTTAATTGAAAGCTGATTACCAGATGCATTTAGAAAATTTAAAAGAATCGAGTTAGCTCTAACCTCAGTAAACTGACCTGTGGTTGTGTGTTTCTTATGGCAAAGTGGTTGAGAAAGTGACATGGCAGAAAGAAAAATAAGCCCAGCAACATCTGCTGAGCAGCAAGCACAGTACAGAATTTGCAATAACTAGACAAGATGCTAAGACACACAGACAAGCAAGAATTAATCCTGAATATAGCCTAGTATGTCCAGGAAATTGAAAAAAATTTAGGGCACGGCAACCTGGTGGGCAAAAATGTTTATTGTAATAAAAGCACTGTCCCTTCAAGTATCATCATCAAACATGATAAAAAACTTTGTAATACAAAAGAGGAAAAAGAGGAGCAGCAACATCTGCTGAGCATTAAGGACATCACAGAGAGTGCTTAAGATAGAGGAATTGAGCAGCAGACACAAAGGCTCATAGGCATGGAAGACAAAATCCAGAATACAGAATGTAAGAACAATAGAAGAGTACATATCAACAAACGAGAATTAATTAGGAGAGTCACATGACCTATTTGATCACTTTGAAGCTGTATTCTTTCATGGTGAAAACAAAAGAACATGTTGCCAAAATGGAAACGTTCAGCTTCCTCTGTATGAATCACCTATACATTAGTGCCATAGGTTCACGTGTTTTACTAGTGAAAGATACGTTTGAATTACAGGCCAGAAGGGTGGAGAATTAAACTCAAACAAAACCACATTTCAAATAAAATAAAAATGTCAGTAAGGAAAGTCTTGTTCTAATTTGTATTATCAATAACAGAGTAATTATAAATGCTGACCTATTGAAAGGTTGGGGATTTTAAGTAGTTTTGTTGTTTTCCAGTTTCATTTTTAAAGTAGTAATAATATAAACATCTACAGATTGTAAGGTATCTGAAATCACTATGCAGTTGAAAAACTGACCTTAGCGTTTAGTAACAATTATATTTTTTAGCTGAAGATGATTTAGGCATTAAATACTTTAGTGAAATTTGAGATTTAGAAAATGACATTGTAAAGGTAGAAAGAAATATTTTATTCAGTATATGAATTAAATCTTCAACTGTATTTTTTTTTAAATTGTTTTCATTTAATCAGCATAAATTTTAAATGAAGCCTTTCAGACATACTGTACAGGCGGAATAATCACATACAATGATCTACTGTAAAAGATTTGAACCTACCATGAGGAGAACTCTTTGGAAGAGGTTGGTGCTCATCACTGATGTCAGATGCAATCCAGCAATATCTGCTCCACTTCGATCCGAGGCCAGCGTCACTGATCCAGGATCACCACCAAAACTGGCAATGTTCTTTTGAACCCATTTTAGGACCGCAATTTGATCCTGGAGGCCAAAGTTTCCATTTGCCTGTGTGGATGCTATTTTTGAATATAGCAAAGTAAGGAATAGAAAAAATAAATAACAGCAGATAACACATTCAATTATACTTAAAATGTTTGAATTAACAAAGTGACAGTGAAACACATCTTTTCTCAGATGAAAGTAGACACAAAACTCAGGACTGTTCTAGGTTGGACTAAAGCCACTCAATGGAAGTAAATTGAAGAATTTTATTACATGTAATTGGTTTATATATTGGCTAGTTTAATTAATTGTAACACTTTGTATATATTCCTATTAGTTCTATTTGATAATCCTTTTTATTTTTCTTGTTTATTTTTATTTTTTTGAGAATACTTCTGATGAGCACTTTTTAAATGACCTTACATTATAATATACTCAAACCACTCTGTCCAAGTTATGGTACTCTTGATTCTTTGTTACAGCCCTTTTTAAAACACATTGAAAAACTCAGCATCTCAGATTACCACATTATAGCATCAGATTCAATCTGCTTCTTGGCACCCTTTTATTTTACTGGCATTTAGTGACCATCACAGATTATGCAAAGTCATCCCCAATACCATGTCTCTGGTCTCAGGCTGCCACTTGTTTCATCTGCTGACTGCTCTGTTGTTACTGCTGGCAGAACTTGTTTGCTTTTGTTATTTCAGTTTTTTTTTTTTAAATTTAGGAAAAGCTGGCCCTGGAGGGCTATAGTGGCTGCATATTTTAAATGCAACAAATCGGAAAGCTAGTGGCTCATCCTAGTCTCTATTGCACCCTCTTGACAACTTCTAATTTTTCACGTTGTTCTTACATGAAAAGTAGAAAAATTGTAACTTTCTATAAAATATCAGTATAGGTTGTTATGAGTAGTTTACTTTTGAGAACACAAGACAGTTTCAGACTGAGCATTGTGAAGGATGGCCCACATCTTTACGCAGCCAAGATGCCCTCAGGATGTAAGGACCAAGGAAGAGAGCATGCACAAGGCATCATCTCCTGAAGAGCAGTAGATAGCAGCCCCCCAGGGTTGTGCCACAGATTTTCACAGGTCAGCATGGGACATGAAGTTCTTCGACTCAGCCCTGTTGTGTTCCGTTGGTGCTGCCAGGGAATGGGAAGCCCAACTTCATGGGATTTCTGTCGGAAGTACTCTTGAATGGGAGATAAAATGAGCTGCCTGCCTCATAGGGATGGGCCAGAGTCGGGAAGAAGAAGCTTGTGAGGAGGAGTGGAGTAGGCAGTGACAGAGAAAGAAGGGATAAAAGAGTTACTTTATTGTGCTTATAATTGTGCTTACTGCATATACTTGTGGATGTGGTGAGAAATGCTTGATAAAGAAGAGTTTCCGACAAATAAAGGCTCTTTAACCTTTTACGCTTGAGTCCGTGTCTGATTGTGTTTGGTGTTTAGGGAGCTGGACTGCCCCCTGGTGTCCAAAGTATATATGCAACCTACAAAATACCCGCGCTTCGCAGTGGAGAAGTAGTGTGTTAAAGAAGTTATGAAAAAGAAAAGGAAACATTTTAAAAATAACGTAACACGATTGTCAATGTAATTGTTTGGTCACTGTTAAGAGAGTTGCTGTCATCAAGGATTTGATTATCATTATTTCTTTCAATCAGGTTCGTATTTGGAGGACGTGTTGTGTTCAAGTTACATTCCGTGTTTGTCAACCGTTGTAAAGATAACAGGTTTCATTCATCGAAGTGTTCACTACCCAAATCGGTACTCGTGAATCTAAGATGTCTAACAGGAATTCCCGGTACTAAGTTGTGGATTTGCCTGCAAATATTTAGCGCCAGCGTGTCTATGAACTTGTGGAATTGCCTGCGAGTATTTAGCGGCAGCATCTCTATTAACTTGTGGATCTGCCTGCGAGTATTTAGCGACAGCGTCTCTATGAACTTGTGGATTTGCCTGTGAGTACTTAGCGGCAGCGTCTCTATTAACTTGCGAATTTGCCTGTGAGTATTTAGCGATAGCGTCTCTATGAACTTGTGGATTTGCCTGCGAGTATTTAGCGACAGCGTGTCTATTAACTTGTGGATTTTTCTGCGAGTATTTGGTGGCAGCGTCACAAAGTTGTTTCCGTCTAGCTGCATCAGAAAATGTACCACGACGTCTGACACTCCTCCTTTTTACATGTTTTCTCACAGCTTGGATTGCTGCTGTCATAATCAGTTTGAGTTTCATAGTTTGTTTCAATTATGTTAGTATTTGCAGGACTTGTTGTGTTGAAGTGACATTCGGCATCTATCAAGCGTTGTAAGCATACAACCGGTTTCATCGATAACTTCACATCCAGCTTTTGAGACTTGAAACATTCATAAACATCAAAGTGTCCACTACTGAAATCGTCACCTGTGAATCCAAGATGTTTAACAGGCATTGGCAGTTGTCGAAAGGTGTAAAATATTTGGCCATTTCAGTACACTTGAAAGCGACAACCGAACAATTCAGTGGCAGCCATCAACTCACATGCAGAACCATAGGTGAAGGGCTTAAGCATTTCACTCTTATAGTGCTCCTGTGTATTATAATTATCTCCTGTACCGTCATCAGTCCACACCTTGAACCTGTCCCAGTCATTCAATACATAAGACACAATGTTCCTCCGGATATCAAGAGTGAGCCTGATATGGCCGTGCAATATGTAACAAAGAGAATGGAAAAGGCAGGCGGCATCTCCGGGCATGTAAACCACTCGGTAAGTGACAGTTCTTTGATCGATCGTGATCACCTCAATAGACATGTTAATGGGGGTACGGTTGGAACGGTAAAGGAAATGGGTACCTGAACAGTAAACTAAGTCTAAAACACCTACACAATAACTATAATAGTAATAAACGAACAATAAAACAGCAGAGAAGCCGTGGATTAAATAAAAAGGCTGCAGTTATCAGCAGGGAGACATGAATACCGTGGCGAAGCAAGGAAGGGAATAAAGAGACCGGAGTGACGGACGGCCTTATATGGGCAGGCAACCAATTACGTGGGAGGCATTGGGACGGGGGGTGCAATATAGGCAGGCAGCCGACTACGTGGGAGGCGTGGGGATGGGGGACGCAACGCCGCCTCACACGGTGACCGAGCTGCAGGCTATGGACGTATATATGTACTTAAGTAGGATTCAATTATGACCGTTACACATAGAATTTCGAAAATGAAACCTGCTTAACTTTTGTAAGTAACCTGTAAGGAATAAGCCTGCCAAATTTCAGCCTTCTACCTACACGGGAAGTTGGAGAATTAGTGATGAGTGAGTCAGTGAGGGCTTTGCCTTTTATTAGTATAGATAAGTGCATATCTTAGGTGATGCATAGGCACTACAGGGAATGAATGGTACTGATTACAACTTTATAATTCACGTTATGCTATGCTTATGAGGCATAATCCATATGTCAAAACCATTTAGAAAATAATATTCTGATTCAGACTGATGAGACTAGAGAGTAAACAAGGACCTGAAGACGTATGCACATGTAATATTTGGTAGAAGATAAAAACAAGTTACACACAAATCACATTTAAGTAAGGGTACTACACAGTAAAGAGTTCACTTAGGAAACCCTCATTGATGAGATGCTGGGTCACCTAAATTTTAATTAACTAATAAACAAATAGTTTTGAAAGGCCAGAGGTGAAAGAGGTGAAAGACAAAATGCTAATGCAAGGCACAGTGCAATACACATGCATAATGTTGCAATTTGTAATCACCACTGAATGTAACAGGAAGTATGTTGAGAAAATGGGAGACGCCCAAGACTGAGAGATAATAATGTTATCTACTGTATCACAATGCCATTCTCCCATGAAAGCGTACTTTGAAACTCCATCAGTTTTAAAAAGCATTGCTATTTGCAGACTAACTATGTCGTCTGCCAAGTTTAGAAAGGACCTTCAACTCACTAAATAATAATGAGTGAAGGAAAATAAATAAATACCTATCTATTGTCACCTACCTGTGGTAAGAAATCCAAACACTCCAATTCTGAAGTTTGCAGTTACAACAATAATGTTACCGAGTGCTGCCAGGTAAGAGCCATCTATTAAATTGTTCCCTCCATTCAGCTCTCTTGCAGGATTGTGAAAGAAAACAAGGACTGAAGAATTTCCTCTCTATTTCATGAAAAAAGGATAGGACCATATGATAATAATCACAAAAACTCAGATATGATTTATTACAATCTATATAAAATCACAACACAAACTAAACCATTTCCACTATTTTAGTACACATCTTCAAAAGGTAAGTCCAGTGTCATAAAAAAAATCACTTCATAGAAATACAATTGAGAGTTCAAACAGCGTTTACTGTTGTTATATGTATATAGTTCAGAAGTATCTCCTGATGACCTGCTTATTTTAGGCCTGTTTTCAACATCTCATAGTTTCTGCGTTTGCTGTACTACTACCTTACTACTACCATCCATAGGGAAATGTCATTTAATATGAACAGACTGCTAGTGATATAATAAAACAAACAGCATGACAATGCCCACCTAATTTAAGGAAATTCTGGCACTTTTTTTGCAAAGCTTACACAGTTAAGATGTAAACATACAAATAAACCCTAGCATTATTTATTTCTGTATGCACACTATAGCCTGTGGAAAAGGCTCTCAGGACATCTCCAAACCCAGAATCCCTCCAGGGTAGTTTATTACAAAATAATGAATCCAAAATGGAAAAATGATGAGAGAAGTCAAGGTGACAACAAAAAAGGTAAAAACAAAAAATCTTTCAGTCTTCTAGGCCCTCCCTAAATGGTTTAGATCTCCCATTTATCAGGTTGGGTGCCTGATGCGCTTTCTAATACATCCCTTATTACTTCCAGCACCTTCTCTCCATTATTCTTGGCCTTTTTTCCACCCACCAGTTTTCCAATTTTGCTCCCAACTTCAAGTTCAACGGCTCTCTAGTTAAAAGGCCTTTTTAATCCTTAGCCTGGGACAGTTTCTGTCCTGATAGAACAAGACATTATTCCAGGATCTCCAAGAAATGTTTGTCTGGATTCAGACTTAATGTCCAAGGAAATGGCATATTGATGATTTCATGGTCCTTGTCATAAATCTTCTGGGACACTGTATGTGTTTTGTGCCTTACAGCATTGTAATATTACAACAATTTTGATGACAGCAGGCAACCCAACAAGCTTTTTAATCCAATTGGAGCTATTGTTATCCAGTCTGAATCTGTTTACTTAGACTAAATAAACAGGGGTACAAGGAATACTGCAGTAACAAATGTGATTTTTTTTTGGTTAGACATGTTGTTTGTAGTTACTGATATAATAGGGGACTTTAATGATTAACACTAGACAGCAGTAATCAATGTCAAAAGACAATGAAAAAATATCATATTGTATAATCCACATCAAGTCATCCAGTTGTCTGCTTACAAAGTCCCAATAAAATGTATACAACAACTAGGGGGCTCTGCCCCCTGCTTGCTTTTCTCACCAACCCCAGGTGGGTGCTATGCGCCAGCCACTCCATGGCTGTACAGCTCGTGTATGTGGATTTCACTTTCACCAAACAACAAATGTTTTAATTCTCACGGATACGCCTCTTCATTGGAGAGAAACACTATTTTTCCCTGATGGCAACACGAATAAAATGATCTACAAGTCTCTGACTTAAAGTTTAAAGCCAAACAATATCTACATACTTCTGTCATATCACCTATGTCCATATATCCAATCTCTTTTCGCTGTTCCATTATTTCACCGAGTAATAATTTCCATTTGTTAGCGCTAATGCAATCTTTACCATCAGTTTTGTGAGACTTTCGAATTTTAGTACTTTCATAATCTCTAACCTGCTCTGCACGTTTTTGAACCTCCTTACGATGTTCTACTTTGTCTTCTACTCTTTGACTTATTTCTAACCCCGCTTGGAGCTGAGAGTGCAGGAAAATCTTTTGACAAAAAGTCTTGTCTCGTGGGAGTTGAAATTATCTCCGAGAAAGTCTTGTCTCAGGATTTCCTTTAATAATTGAGAGATATTTTTAAAGAAACTTTTTCTGGAAAATGTTCTTGTAAATGAAAACGAAACAAGACACACTTGAGTACTTGAACTGAAAACCAGTCTTCCCGCCTCATTCATTGGTCAGGGGTCCATCCCAGTAATAGTTTATTCATTGACTAACATTGCACTTCACGTGATATCCGCAAAAAGCATGCATTATGAGACATTTAAAACTAAAGATTAAAAGTAAAAAAAGTGTAAGTTGTGATTATGAATTTAAATGTAACGACGGGAGGAGGGACTTCATTTCTAATGTTCATTCATTTCTGAGCATATTCTATTTTTAGTCATATGAGTGTTATCCACAAGTGTTTTACTTAACAAAAGTTTAGTAAAAGTGCATGTGTTTGTAAAATTGTGAGCATATGACTGGATGACTTCACATGTGGATTACGCAAAATGAAAAGCATGAGATTTTTAATGTGAAAAGCTGTTATTGACAATCTGAAATTTGAGATTAAAATGTTTGTCTCAAACATGAAGGTAAATAAAATATTTTTAAAAAATCTCATTTTTGGTTGGAGTATACTTTTAAACTCTGGCATTGCCTTCTTATGGGATAAAATGACTCAAGCCACCCCTGAAAATACTACCCACTCGATTAGAGAACTGGTAGAACCCTTCACTGACTGAAAGATGCATTCAGACTGGCCCTTGACTTCCTAATGTCTGCTTACATAAAGTCATGGTCGCCTCCAGACAAACGAGGCTTAAATAGGATAGGAAGAAACCTCTATAAAGACGGGGCCATCTATCTTTTCAATTATAAATAAATTAATATTAATTCAATTATACATCACAGAAAATAATTATAATTTGATTAAAAATTAAATATTGTGGAAGAAAAATTAGACTTAGGGGTCACATAGTCATTTAGGGGTAATATAGTTACTGCCATAAAGTGTTTTGATATGCTTTTCATATTAAAATATAGCATCCATCTTAGAAGTATTAAAGGGTTAATAAATGTCAAAAACCTGTTCAGACATATCAGGTAACCAGATAAAGGTCAAGTGAACAAAGACAAGTATGTAGCAGGAGAAGGTTAATGTCATACACCAAATGTATGATTAAGAGATCAGCAGATGTCCCGTCAACAACAAGATTGGACAGTTGTCATATACACAGAGATTTCAAGGATAATAGCTGAACAATATAAATATGAGAAGAAAAAGAGTGTGGTACAACAGACTTTCATTTCCATATGTGCAAAACCAATGAATCAATCAGAGTAAATGTATACATTAATCCACACTGTTATGCAAATTCAGTTGTTTATTAAGCAGAACTCTGCCCTTATTATTTTGACTGTTTTGATGATTTTGTAACGGACTGCTGTGATGAATGCTCCCTTTCCAGTATTTGCTGAGGAGATGATTAAAGATGCAATGGACAAGCTTTCTCCTGCCCAATTATTGATTCAAATAGGTTTTATCAAACTTGTCCTAGTAGAGGATACATTTCTTTCTTTAATTAATATGTTTGATTTATACCACATCAATATATATTTTTTCCAATATATCTTAAAATACAATACTATAAGTATACCATCTTCTAGGCCCGATTAATCCTGAGCATGGTCACAGGAGGCAGCATAGGGTGCAAGGCAGGAACATTCCCCAGGACAGGGACTATTCTAAAATTTGGTTTCTTTATTCTTTTTTTTTTATAAACTTTCTAATATTACAATTAAAATGTCAGTATTTTAAAGCATGTCTATATTTAATTTATTATGGCAAAACAGCTGGACTGAAACAGTTATACTATAATCTCTCCCTTCTGCAAGTAAAGAAAGCAAAAATCAATCAGGTTAATAGTCTCAAAAAAGAAAAAACTTACAGTATTGCTGGGCATAAATACATTCAAGTACAGGCAGTCTTCATCTGAAGTGAGAAGTTGGTCCTTCTGATCTCCAGGCTGTAAGCAACTGGGCCTGAAAGTAGGGTTTATAAAATTTAAACATTGACTAACTGAAATTATATGCTTATTTTATAAGTCATGTGTATCAGAGTAATCTCTCTATTCATTTGCTAAACCTGTATTTATTGTTTCATAAATGTTGGGAAGCCAAATTCAATTCCAGCATGTCTAATGTGGGACATACTCACACTCATTCATACAGAGCCAATTTAGAGTCACACTAACATGCTAATCTATAGAACTGGACGATAACTGAACTGAAAAACCCACAAATGTAAATGGAGAAGGTAAGAAATCCACACAGTATCTGGAGCTACAAGTCAATTGTGCTAAATATACTGACTCAAATGGGGAGAAATTATTTTGAAAAAGATGGACCAGAACACGAGACTTAGTCAAAAAACACACACAGAGATTGAAACTGAAAATTAAATCACACTTTTACCAAAACCAACATCAAAGTCAAGAGCAAACCTTTAAACTGATCACATTAACAAAATCAAAATGGTGGCCGCAATTGTTGCAAAATACTGTGAAAATAAATCAGATATTTGGAATAATCATAGTCAAAAGCCTCAATAAACATATACAGTAAAATCTGAGTAAGGTCGGAATGAAGGTTAAGAAAAAAAAAACCATAACAAAAAAAAAAAAATCTATTGTGCTGCATATCATAGAAAAAATTGTCCTGCCAAGAACTGAACAGGTGCTTATTTACTTGGCTAAACTAGAAGAAGTGTGTAAAAACTGAAACCAAAACAAACAAAAATAAATCTAGCTATCAGTTCCAAATGAGAGACAAGAATCGAAGACCAATAAATGGGCAAGAGGTCAAACCAAACGAAACTCACAAGAAGCACTATTACAAAGTAATTTCTTTTAAGTATTCTTTAAGAATGCTTGTTTCTGTAGATTGGGTAACAAAAGCAACCCTCAGCTGACATTTTAACCCATTCCACTTATTACCCGACTCTCATGTCTCACGACCCTAGAAGCTGCACTCCTAGCAACTTGAAAAGTGGAGCCAACGACAACTTCCAAAAACAACCTAAAACATAGCATTCAAGACACTTAAAAATACCAAATGAATTCATGCGTACCCTAATTATGACAAGCGTATTGAAATTAGGCTACGAAAACATTGATATGTCCATTTCTTACCCCACCAACTTAACTTCAGGTTCTTGGGAAGCTTTGGCAGAATCCTGTAAGAACTCTTGAATGTTATGCCGGCTCATTATGGGTCACAATCATTCATCACCAGTTAGCTAACAAGCAGAGCTTTACAGTCTGGGAAGAAACCAAAGAACCTGAAGGAACTAAAACCCCATTTTAGTCTATTGACTATTTTACAGTTTTTATCTGTAATAATTTCTAAATTAGGTATAGCTATTCTAGTGTATTAAGGATTACAAGATGTGGCTATATATTTTTAGAATATTGGTGTGAATAAAAGTTAATTTAATCAAAGTTAATTTAAATAAATATACTGAAGAAAGCATTAGACTCCCAAAAGCTGTCACTTACCAGACACCTTATTCAAAGCTACAGTAGATCAGAACATTCTTACTTTTACAAAGCAAAAACCGATATTGTCGCAAATTGAGGCTTAATTATTTTTAATACAGGTTTTTGCTTTGCTTTGTTATAAAAAAACAAAACTATAAGAACTGTCTTTTAGTTTAGTTCCTTGGCTGAATGTCTTTAAAGTAAACTAATGAAATCAAATGAATTTATACTGTTTTATATAAATAGATGTGGTTGAGATTCCTACCGAATAAATGAGGCATTCCATATCCCCCTCCATTTGGGAGGCTGTGGACCAGTGAACCTATTCACTCCTGTAGGGGGCTCAGCATATGGGATTCCCAAAAACTGACCGACTGTTTTCCAGTCTGAGCCAACTGGTACCATCTGAGACCGTCCAATTAGTGTGCCATGAGATGTGATGTTAACTGATTTCAGGGGTGGATCCAACACTGGAAAAGACAATTTGATATATTTTAATGTGGGGAGGAATTCACAGAAAATAAATACAAGATCAAAAAAGCCATTTGTGAGGTTTGTGTGTCAGCCTGATGCTTGTTGTATTATCTGATTTTTTTCCCCTCAGAAATCAGAAAACCATTAGATTGCATGAATGATAATAAAAATATCATTTAAATAAACTGTTATCTAGGCAGATGCTTGGTCCAAATGCAAGAATAATGCAGATAAGAGTGATGTAAGGATTCAGACTGAACTGGGGTTCATTGAGTAGCCCTTATCTTTATTTCTGACAGTTTTACCTGTGTAATTATGAACATATACTATACATACAATCGAGCAGCACATGACACAAGCAATACACATTTTATATGCTCTCTAAATCCTGTGGTCTCTCCCAAATTGCCCTTCTGACTGTATGGCAGCAGAAAGAGGAAGGATCAATAAGAAATATGAGGGCTCACACTGCCACTTCCTGAAATCCTCCATCCCACACCAAAATATTCTCTTTTGATAGAACAAAGAATCCACATTGTACTGCATAGACATTGTCACACGCATGCGCATGGGAGGCAGTATAAAGGCTTGGGTGATGGGAATTCTCCATTGATCCAGGGGTTGGCGCTGTGTGTTAACGGTCACTCTTTTCCTTCCTCTCTCTGCAAAAAGGAAGACTGATGGCTGCACACCTTCAGCATCACTTCTGGGGTCGGCCCACCTGGACCCTCCTCTTCCTGCCAGAAGTCACTTTAACTGGATTAGCAGCCATCTTGGGCAGTCACACTGAGAGGATACAAGTCTGAGAATGACTTGTTTTGTGCTTACAATGCATTTTTTTTTTGTTTTCACTTTTCAATTATACAAGGTTTGCTGAAAGTCGCCCCAACACATTGACGCTGTCTTTGTCTTATGTTACAACACATAACTTATAAATCACTTACTACCTTTTTGTAATGATGGTATGTGTTCCATAGTTACCAAATCAGATGTAACATGACATATTATAATGTTCTCAAACCTAGTCCAATTTATGGTTTCAGGAGGCCAGAGCCTATGCCAGCTCTCCAGCTATCACAAAGCCTCTCCTTGAACATCTTTGTGAATTTGCAAGAAAAATGAAAATATCAAGAGAAAAGGCAACGTAGAACATACAGAATCCATACATTCAATGACTAAGCATTGAATATGAACTGTGAATGTGGAAGCTTCAGGGTTACTTTACATTTTTTTTATCTCAACAGAAATTCCAGCTTTCTGGGTGTGCAAAGATAAGCATAATTACACAAATATTTTACTGTTTTTATTTACATTTTTAACATTACAATCTAATGAGCTTTAAGGCTCAAATGAAATAAAAATGTGTTTGTAAGTGCATTGAGTATGGAGCACAATAGTCATGAACATCAGAGTAGTGGATTTTTCTAGCAGCTTTCTTGAATGAATTTCTTGACAAAGGATCAACAGCATGTTGTTCAGAGAGCTCATTTTTTCCTGCCTTTATCTGACACAGACAGTCTACAACATTTTGTTACAAAAAGATGTGACAAGGTCTGAATTCAGCTACTCTGCAGTGGAGACAAAAGCCAATATGAATGGCAGAAGTTTAGAGGTAAGGTTGTTAGACTCGCTAATTATGGCGACGGCTAATGGTGATATGTTGCATTTTGATTAGCACGTGCAAGTAAATACTTCACTGTATACAGATTATTGTTGCTTATTATAAAAACAAAAAGAAGAAATGATTACAAATAGGAAAAAAACTAGGTACAATTGACCAGAAAATATGGCCTAGTTGTACCAGGTTTAATCCAGACTAACTCTGAAGGTTGGCTTTTCTATTTGTCCTTATTTATAGATTTTAAATCAACCAAACTTCAAATTCTGGTTTGCACCAGGCTTCTTCCTGCTGCTTTCATCCAAATTCATATGTCTAGACCTAAAGGTATTTGGAAGGAGGCAAGCATGTATGGCCCATCCAGGTGTTAGCCTTCAGGGTCAAGTCATGCCCTTTAAAGTCCAAAGGAACACTTTAGCAAAGTCCCCATTGGTGGTGGCTAGTTCTACTGCACCCCAAAGCACTGATTTATATTTAAATGTTTAATGGATGACCCAAATCCCTGAGCTTTCTCTCTTCTAAGATGGTCAAGCCACAACACCTCTCCACTCTCTCTATTATATAATAAAATCTTGGCATGAGATGAGACTTTTTCAGAGAGACACTTTCACGTCCCATGAGACAGGACTTTGTGCCAAGAGATTTTTTTTTTTATTATTAATTTTATTGTAATCATTCCATACAAATCAATCAATTTTTACAAAAAGTAGGATTGAGAACAAATCGACCCCCATCCCTGAGAGAAAGAGCATGGCCAACGGAGTAAAACTTAAGGCTTGTAAACATACCTAAATTGATAAGTTTGATAAGCCAATAGAGATGAATGGAGAAGAAAAAGAAATGCACAAATAATTGCTTCCTCTGGGCTTTAAGAGCTTATTCTAAAATATTACTGATTAGATCCTGCCATGTTTTGAAAAAAAAATCTTACAGATCCTCTAACTGAATATTTTATTTTTTCCAAATATTGTGCGAAGAGATTTAATCACACCCGGAGCCAGAAATAAAAGACAAAGTGTATATGACAAAGTAGAACATCGTAAAGAATTCAAAAACGTTGGTGCGATACACATGCAGAGCAGGTTAGAGATAATAGAAGTACAAAAATTTCGAAAGTCCCAAAAAAAGATAGTAAAGATCACATAAGCACAAACAAATGGAAATTATTACTCGGTGAAATAACGGAACAGCGAAAAGAGATTAAATATATTGTTTGGATTTAAACTTTAAGTTGGAGACTTGTAGATCGTCTAATTTGTGTTGCCATCATGGAAAAGTAGTGTTTCTTCCCAATGAAGAGGCGTATCCGCGAGAATTAAAAGATTTGTTGCATGGTGAAAGTGAATTCCTGCAAGAAAAAATTTCAAGCCCCGCGAGACAAGACTTTAGGCAAAGAGATTTGGAAAAGCACTACCCACATCTAAAACATTTACAACCACACATACGGTTCAACCATTTCTCATTTGTGTGAATGCTATTGTCAGACACAGTTCATGTAGAGAGAAAGAAACGATATTCACTCACGGGCAGTTATACGTTGTGTTGTCACGATGTAATTCCAAACACGGAATCAGAATTCAGTGCAATATTAACGAAAAGGTAAAAGCAAAAAGAGATCGAATATATGTACATAGATGATATGACTGAAGTATTAGATATTGTTGGGCTTTAAACTTCAAGTCAGAGACTTGTAGATCGTCTAATTCGTGTTGCCATCAGGGAAAGGTAGTGTTTCTTCCCAATGAAGAGGCGTATCTTAGAGAATTAAAAGATTTGTTGTTTGGTGAAAGTGAAATCCACAAACATTGTCACACTTGGGTTACAAAGTTGCACAGATACACAGGAGATTTTAGAGTCTCCTACAGGAGTGAATTGAGCTCTGTGTGTAGTCAGAGGGGACAATTCCAGCTCTCAATTAAAAGAATAGAAAATCTTCCTCTTCATAGGGGTGCACCTTGGGAGCAGGACCCCCAACAGGAGTAGAGGATGTCTGGGGGAGGAGAGAGACAAGGCAGTAAGACAAAAGGACACCTGCTGTACAGGCTATTAAATGTTTGAAGCGCAGCACGAGATCCAGATCACGCGGCACATCAGCAGCAGCAAGCCAATAGCTGATCGAGCAAAGAGGAGGTTAAAAAAAAAAAAAAAACTATTTGTTTCCCATTGTATCACTGTTTAAGAGGGGGTTTTGGAGGAGTGACTGTGTCTCCTTGGGGTGCGTTCAGCCCCCCCTTCACAACGCGAGCGGCAGAGACGCGAAGTAGCAGGCGCATAGCGCAGGCCTTTGGCAAGCGAAGCCCGCTAGTTTAATTAAATAAAATTTGACTTTTTGCAGACTTCTGCACTTTTATATATAATGTTCTAACTTTGACATGTATTTCAAAATTATACTTATTACAAAGAAGAAAGACACAAGTTCTCGACTTATGAGTGTAACTCTGTAAACCAGTTTTGACAAATTAAAAAGATAATGAATTCCCTTTTCAGTTATGTTGACCCACCTGTCCTATAGTAGACCTCTTCACTAGGCTCCTTCAGCAGGGATTTACACTCCAGCTGGAAACGTGAGTTTGGAATACAGACTTGTGTCTGAGGGTACAGAACACAATGAAAGGCGGGCTGCTTCATATCAAGGGAGACAGTCACACAAGATGGGGATGATGTGCATGCTGAGGGAAGCAGAGCAGTACGTGTTAAAAAACAATAACAGGTAGATTACAGAAAGAGCTTCATAGACATATATAGTTTAATCCATTTTGTCACTTTAAGGACTCAGCTATTTTCCATTTGAAAAACTTCTTACAGAGGTGTGCAATGTACTGGAAAAATATGTTATGTTCTCCTGCATCAAGGATTAGATTAGATTAGACTGATATTGTTACTGACAGTGCACTTGCAAAATAATAGATAGATATTGTTACTGACGGTGCACTTGCAAAATGCAACTTGAACTTGAAAGAATAAAACTGACCAAAACGAAGGTATTGGTGGGCATCACCAGACATTTGGTATAGTAATCATGATCATTCTGGGAGTGTGCTCTGACATGTCATAACTCTTTTGTTTTATTGGACAGTGGACTGATGGATAAAATGTGTAATCTAACTATCAAAAATAAAACTTTGATTAATCATAAGTAAGGAGAATAAAAGATAGAAATAGTTAAAGTTAAACCTTACCTGACAAGCACCATTCTTTAACAGTAGTGAGGTTATCAACAAGGTCTTTGCTTATATGTATAATGTCAAAGTGTGAGAGGTTGGGGTCAATTAAAATGGAAGATGTCTCCAGACGTTTCCAAGTGAATCCAGTAACTGTTAAAAAAAAAAAAAAAAAAAAAAAAAGGGAAAAATTAATTGGTTTTTCCACATTATAAGTATTTTAAAAGCAGGGATTAGATAACTTAAATTTTAGTTTAATTCACTCTCCAAGAGTATTTCACAATAGTTTCAATAGCCATCAACAAAAGACAGCAGTTTCAGTCTTCACTGCATTTGATTTGAACTGTAGACCAAGATGCATCAGATACTTCAGAATGAATTAATTGATTTCTGAACTCACTTTATCATTTAAAGTTCATGAGGGACAGAGAATATGCCAGGAACATCTATGAAGGCAGAAACTAGCACTGGGTTAAGTTAAGCTAGTCCTTCACATAATTTAGTCATAAAAACATTTTAACAATGATTACATATGTTTTCCCATATTATTTGAAAACAGTTTCACATTTGCATTACTGGCAAAGAGGAAGCTAAGAAGAACTGGCAGACGACATCTTAAAATTTTTTCATACAATTTTAAAAATCTTCACTGTGAGCATAAATCAGATTATTCTGCATTAGATTTAGTTTACATATTTAATTTTTATGCTGCCCTTGAAATTATATACTCAAGAAATGAGAATATTGAATTGAGCACAGTATTCACCAGGCATGAATTTGAGTTGCTTAAGAAACATGGTTGCCACCATCAAATGCATCTGCCCTTAAGGTATCTTCAGTGGAAAGAAGTCCAAGTGGCAGTGGTACCCAAGACATGAGACTAAATCAACAATGAGAAACCTGTCAAGGATCAGGAAACTGACATCTCTCTATTATAATAAAAGAAATCTAGGGACGAGATGTGACTTTTTGAAGAGACTTTTTGGAAGGAAGTCCCGTGAGACGGAAACTTTTACCATAAGAGTCTTTCAAGTCACAACCTACTTGCAACTTTTTTCAAACAAGACCACGGTCATCAGGTGCATTCCGGCACTTAACCTGGAAAGACACCAATCCATTAAAGGGTTCACTTGGGAACACACACACACACTCTTATCACCCATTCATCTAAATATGGCAGCAAGAAATGATGAAGTCAAACAAATTAAGGCGAAAATTGTTGATCGGTTACACAGCAAATTGATTCAAAGCGTATCAATAGACTATGCTGAAGCAGTTGGTGGTGATCATGCGGAAGAAGAAAACATCAATTTACAATATCCCATAGAATATCTACAAGCGTTTAAACCGTTCGGTCTTCCACTGGCCAAATTACTGTTGAAAGAAGGATGTATAGTAATGTTATTGCATAATTTATGTATGAGTGATGGACTATGCAATGGAACAAGATTACTTGTATTAAAAATTGGTCGAACAATTCTAAGATGTAAAATTTTAACAAGCAACAAGAAAGGTAATGTAGTACATATTCCACCCAATAACATGAGACACAAAAGGAGATTTTGATATGCCATTCGTATTAAAACATTTACAGTTTCCTGTGAGAATAGCTTTTGCTATGACAATTAAATCATAGGAACAAAGATTCGAAAAAGTCAGTTTATTTATTAGAGAGAAAGATATGATATTTACTCAGAGTCATTTAAACGTTAAGTTGTCACAATGTAAATCCAAATACGGAATCAAAATTCAATGCAATCTTGAAGAAAAGTTAATTCCAAAAATTGTTTCAACTGAAGTTTTAAAGCAAAAGTGAAAATAATGCATATGTAACAATTCCCATAAAAAAAAAACATTTCTTTAAATTGTTTATCCAGTTAACCAAACCCAGTGGTTGGCGAGCTAAGTGAGCAGGGGGCAGAGCCCCTTAGTTTAAATAAAAATTAGGAAGAAAGAAATTCAAAATAAAAAATCGGACAAAGATGAAAAAAATGAAATTCCTAAATTAGAGTTTTTTTTCTGTTAAGTCTGAGAAAAATGTTACTTTTTCGTCAAGTTATGAAATTTACCCCATTTCTTTATAACATAGTGTTCATTACTTTGTAAATTGCTGCATGCTCAATGCCATTAAACAACGGAAAAAGCTTTGATAGTAACTAGTAACACATGGTTCTGAAGAAAACTGTGAAAAAATATAAAAGTCACCACAGAATGGTTCATACAGTACTTTCATGTAAATTACATTTATCTCAAAAATTACTAGTGCAAAAACTTTGGAAATCAACAGGCCTGGTCCCATGAATAAACAGAGCAGACTGAAATATTCCTAGTTAAATCAAACAGTTTCTGTGGTAGTTATCATTGGACTGAGGTCAAACATTTTTTGAAGGCTATGAAGATGATATTGGCTCACTATAGCAGCCCGTATCAAGTTGAAATCCTTGATGCCTGCCTACAGAGCAGTCAGTGGGTCTAACCTACATATATGGAGACACTTGTGATGTCTTATGCTTCTTCTGGACCATTCAGTTCTGTTGATGAACGTCGCTTGGTGATGCCACATCTATCTCAATCCAGACTCTTTTCATGTGTAGTTCCCAGCTGGTGGAATGAGCTGCTGTCCCTTCAAAATTCGGACTCCCTCAATATGTTTAAGATGCATTTGAAGACTCTCTTGTTTGGTGAATTTCTGTCTAACTGATTGCTCTTTGGATAAAAGTGTCTGTTAAGCAAATAAATGTACTGGTAAGTGCAAATGTAAGAAATGAACCAAACTGGACAAAAAACAATCAGCCTGGACCCTGAAAGGCAAATACAAAGTAATTTGTTTGAAGAAAATAGGTCAACTTTTTCAGAAATTATCGCTGTACATAAGTTTTGGCGTTTGGGGCAGATATCTCAGAAACTGCTTCTTCTACGATTTTGTGTCTTTGCAAGGATTTAGTCATCCAGGAGCTTTACAAGCAAAACAACTCATCATTTTCTAATGAAAAATTAAATTTTAAGACGTGAAAATATTTTTTTATTTTCCACAGATACCATATTAAAATGAACTTTACTCAACATTTTCAAAATTATAGAATCAGAATCTGAACTTAACTTAATATCAACTTTTTGACCGCATCATCAAACTTCCATTTACATGGTTCCAGTGAAGTACAATAGACAGAATCTGGATGAGGTCAACTCTCTGGCTGTCAGGTTTTTACCAATCCATTCACAAGTTTTGAAACAGGAAAATTTACCTCAATTTTACAACCAATTTCCATCTATTTATTTTTTAGCTTGTTTTAACCAGTTCAGAGTCATTTGGAGCGGAAATCTGTCTAGCAAGCACTGGCTGGAGGAAGGATCCTTCTCAGTGTGAAGAATGTTAGCTTCTTTCAATGAAATCCTAACAAATGTAATTTAAAAGCTTTTTAAAATACTACCAATACTTTATAAAGCCTTAAATAATCTTTCTCCGTCCCATTTTTTGGAATACCTGTCCTCCTACACTCCTAGTCGTAATCTTAGCTCTATTGGTGGTCGGCTTATAATTCCAAGGAGCCAGGCTTAAGAGAAGTGTTGACACAGCCTTTTGTTGTTATGCACCTAAAATCTAGAATACTTTAGTGTTTGAAATTTGCCAGACTAATACTGTGGAACATTTTTAAAAAACTGCAAAAAACCCATTATTACAGTATAATTTGTCTTTCATGTAGTTACATTTTAGTTGTATTCCTCGTAGACTATATGGGCATAGAATTGTCATATTCTTCAGGGATCTGCAATCTTTACTAATCTCTAGTTTTCTCTGGTGTATTTTCCGGTTCTTCTGTGGTGATGACCTGCACTAACGCCACCTGATCAAGGCACCATGCAGCCACCTGTGATGATGGAATGAAGGTGGGTACGAAATCCTATCATGTGAAGGCTGAAAACAAAGAGGAATTAATTAAGAACATTTATGTTAGATAGATCTTTTGGCCTTGGAACCCCTGTAGATTTTGTTTTTTTTTTCAGCCTAACTGGAGTTTTGTTTTTTCTCTCCTCCCAACCATCTGACCTTGTCACCAGACTAATCCTTTGAGACT
The DNA here is from genome assembly GCA_026402145.1 of Polypterus bichir lapradei. Classification (NCBI taxonomy): domain Eukaryota; kingdom Metazoa; phylum Chordata; class Cladistia; order Polypteriformes; family Polypteridae; genus Polypterus; species Polypterus bichir. Next base: position 35,067,317 of record JANRMT010062841.1, read on the forward strand.
TACACTATGAAACTGTATATAAGGACACTACTCTTCTATTTTTTAAACTGTTTAGATTAATTTGTTTCATTATTTAATCTTTAAAATTACTGCCTAATTTTATTTATTTGTCTTTCTTGTAACTTTTTGACATCTTGTAAAGTACTTCTTGAAAATGTTCTATATAAATAAATGTTTGTTTTTTTTTAACTTTTTAAATCTTTTTAAAATTGTGTGAAAGTTTGCATAGCACATTACTTTCTAATTAATTACATTTTCCTTTTAGTTTGGTTCACACTTGCTGGGGTTGACTGGCACTTATTCTATAAAGGTAGTTTCAGAAGTGCTTACATTGACAAAAAAAGAGTAATATAACTAAATATGAAATGTGTTTAGGATGTCCACTTATAAAGGCCTCTGCTTACAGATGGTGCTTAGCTTTTGGTTTCCAAAAGAATCTTGCCTTCTAGTTTTTAAAATGGAAATTTGGAGTATGCTTACAGACTTAAAGCTGAAAAGCTGCTCTTGTCATTTTAATTTTCTCTTATTAGAGTACAACAGCCTACTACCAGAAAAAAAGGAAAAAGAAAAAAAAATGACCTGTTTTTCTAGGGTTTTAATTTTAATGATCTGAGATTTCTTAAATGTCTAGTTGGAAAATAAAGACATTATCATTTAAAGCTAAAAGTAGATAGAAAAGGTCCTTGTGGTACCCAACCCAATCCCCCTCACTGGCTCATCTGTCATTTCATGACACCTAAATGGCCATTAAGAACAGAAAGTCAAAAAGCATACAGCAGCGCAATTGAGGTGTCAGTATGACTACCAGTTTTAATTTAATATTTTACTCTAAGTATATCTGTTTCAAATATAAAATGTAGATACACTGAGAAAGAAAATGCATTAGTAATGCTTATTTTCTTATTCACTGTGTTACCTGGCTTCAGTTTTGGAACTGGTTCCAGTTCTATTACTGAGATTACTATGGCTCTCAAGAATCTGTAAAATAACTAGGTAGTAGGGGTGAAAGAAAACAAATGCTTTAAGTGTCTGTTTAATGCCAAATGGAAGGTCGAGAATGCATCTTTACAATGGAAGTGTAGTCACTATTTTCAAACACAGAACCAGTATAAATGCTGCAATTACCATATGCTGATGCACAAAAGTATATGTTCAAGATCAGGGGTGGTCCTAGCCTGTTTGGTGCCCTGGGTGCCCTGGGTGCCCCCCCCCCCCCCCAGTGTTTTAATAAACAATGAAAAAATACAGTGTAATAAAACAAACTATTGGAAATGTAATGTCTAACAGAGACAAAATCATATTTTACATTTATACAGCACCAAAATATTTCGTTATAGTGTAAAGAATTTTCACTTTAGTACCATCTCCAGTCATCCGTTCACCAGAGGCATCATGTATAAATGGTGCGTACGCACAGAAATGTTGCGTAAGAACTTTTCCACGTTCAAATCGCGATGTATAAAACTTACACTTGGCGTAAAGCCACGCACTTTTCCACGGTACCTCATACCTTGTTGTACGCAAGTTCTCCCCTTTTGCAGACTGGCGGCACCCAGCGTCAAAGCAATGCTACTGTTCCTATGTGGTTACTCCTTATTTTCCTGACGCAGCTTTATAAATACACTGAAACTAACCGCATATTATTTATTAGTGTAATGCATCGGATTGTAATTAACTTGTAACAATATAATGGTCCAGGGAATTGCCATAGTATTCCAAATACCATAACTGCTTTAGCATTGTTACTCTCACTACACCTTCTTCTTCTTTCAGGTGCTCCCGTTAGGAGTTACAGCGGATCATCTTTTTCCATATTACTCTCACTGCACCACTCGGAGTATTTATATAACTGTATCTAAGTGGGGAATCACAGCAGCAGCTGATCGGAAAGAGAATTATCGATATACAGCATCAAGCCCACACTGTCTCAGCCACGGCAAAACGTTTCAAAGCCTTTCCTGTACGGACCTCACGGTTCAGAAACAGTTTCATCCCAAGAACTTTAAACACACTCAATCAATTGCCCCTTGTAGAACTGTTTGTACTTATAAGTACAATCACCTCACTGTAAACTTGCACTACTGTTATAATATTACACAACCTGAGCCACTTTATAAAGCGCGTATTTACATATGATGACGATATCATTTTTAAGATGAAATGCAGCAAAATATGTTTATTATATTATACAGGTAAAACTTTAACTTCATTTAAATAATCCATATTCTTCAATGGGACTGGCGTGAAGGATAGAATAATTAAACATGTACTACGAAGATATTTCAATGTTCCTTAAACGTTTTGAAGAATCGGTGCTCTAAGCTTACAGATGGCTTAACATCTATTACAGAGCTGATTGTGCGGTGATCGGTTACTTGGAGAAAGAAAAGCAAGGACTGCAGGGGCGGCCACGCCAATATATATCTATAATAATAAAAGGCAAAGCCCTCACTGACTGACTGACTGACTGACTGACTGATTGACTGATTGACTGATTGACTGACTGATTGACTGACTGATTGATTGACTGACTGATTGACTGATTGACTGACTGACTCATCACTAATTCTCCAACTTCCCATGTAGGTAGAAAGCTGAAATTTGGCAGGCTCATTCCTTACAGCTTACTTACAAAAGTTAAGCAGGTTTCATTTCGAAATTCTACACGTAATGGTCATAACGGTCGATAACGGTAGACAACGTCCGCCATGTTGAACTTTCTTATTTATGGCCCCATCTTCACGAAATTTGGTAGGCGGCTTCCCTGCGCTAACCGAAACCGATGTATGTACTTATTTCGATGGTATGACGCCACTGTCGGCCGCCATATTGAACTTTCCAACGTCACCAATTTTCAAACTTCCCGTGTAGGTAGAAGGCTGACCCCATCTTCACGAAATTTGGTAGGTGACTTCCCTGCGCTAACCAAAACCGATGTACGTACTTATTTTGATTGTATGACGCCACTGTCGGCCGCCATATTGAATTTTCCAAACGTCACTAATTCTCCAACTTCCCGTGTAGGTAGAAGGCTGAAATTTGGTAGGCCCATTCCTTACAGATTACTTACAAAATTTAAGCAGGTTTCATTTCGAAATTCTACGCGTAACGGTCATAACGATCAACAACGTCCGCCATATTGAACTTTCTTATTCATGGCCCCATCTTCACGAAATTTGGTAGGCAGCTTCCCTGCGCTAACCGAAACCAATGTGCATACTTATTTCGGTGGTATGACGCCACTATCAGCCGCCATATTGAACTTTCCAACGTCACTAATTCTCAAACTTCTCGTGTAGGTAGAAGGCTGAAATTTGGCAGGCCCATTCCTTACAGCTTACTTACAAAAGTTAAGCAGGTTTCATTTCGAAATTCTACACGTAATGGTCATAACGGTCAACAACGTCCGCCATGTTGAACTTTCTTATTTACGGACCCATCTTCACGAAATTTGGTAGGCGGCTTCCCTGCGCTAACCGAAACCGATGTATGTACTTATTTCGGTGGTATGACGCCACTGTCAGCCGCCATATTGAATTTTCCAACATCACTAATTCTCCAACTTCCCGTATAGGTAGAAGGCTGAAATTTGGCAGGCTCATTCCTTACAGCTTACTTACAAAAGTTAAGCAGGTTTCATTTCGAAATTCTACGCGTAACGATCAACAACGTCCGCCATGTTGAACTTTCTTATTTATGGCCTCATCTTCTCGAAATTTGGTAGGCGGCTTCCCTGCACTAACCGAAACCAATGTACGTACTTATTTCGGTGGTATGATGCCACTGTCGGCCACCATATTGAACTTTTCAACAGTCTTTGTTACTTATGGGCCCATCTTCAAGAAATTTGGTACACGGGTTCCCAACGCTAACTGAATCCTATTTACGTACATATATACGTCCATAGCCTGCAGCTTGGTCACCATGTGAGGCGGCGTTGGGTCTCCCATCCCATCACCTCCCACGTTGTTGGCTGCCTGCCTATATAAGGCCGTCCGTCGCTCCAGTCTCTACATTCCCTTCCTTGCTTCGCCACGGGATTCACGTCTCCCTGCTGATAACTACAGCCTTTTTGTTTAATCCACGGCTTCTCCGCTGTTTTATTGTTTGTTTATTACAATTATAGTTATTGTATAGGTATTTTACACTTACTTTACATTACTCAGGTACCCATTTCCTTCATCATTCCAACCCCCATTACCATGTCTATCGAGGTAATCACCATCGATCAAAGAACTGTCACTTACCGAGTAGTTTCCATGCCCGGAGATGGCACCTACCTTTTCCATTCTCTGTGTTACATATTGCACGGCCATATCAGGCTCACTCTTGATATCTGGAAGAACATTGTGTCTTATGTATTGAATGACTGGGACAGGTTCAAGGTGTGGACTGATGACGGTACAGGAGATAATTATACTACACAGGAGCACTAGAAGAGTGAAATGCTTAAGCCCTTCACCTATGGTTCTGCATGTGAGTTGATGGCTGCCGCTGAATTGTTCGGTTGGTGCTTTCAAGTGTACCGAAATGGCCAAATATTTTACACCTTTCGACAACCGCCAATGCCTCTTAAACATCTTACATTCATAGGTGACAATTTCAGTAGTGGACACTTTGATGTTTATGAATGTTTAAACTCTCAAAAGCTGGATGTGAAGTTATCGATGAAACCGGTTGTAAGCTTACAACGCTTGACAGATGCCGAATGTCACTTCAACACAAGTCCTGCAAATACTGTCGTAATTGAAACAAACCATGAAACTGAAATCGATTATGACAGCAGCAATCCATGCTGTGAGATTTGAAACAAGATTACTGTTCACATGGCCAACTGTAAGTTGCATGCTCAAGAGTAAGCTCAGCGCACAGCTTGGTCATGTTACAACCGGAGGGCTGAACTGACAACGTGGTATACAAAGAGATCCTTAACAAATAATTATTGCCATATTTTCCCTCACTTTAAAAAGGTTAAATTTTCTTCTTAATAAAAATTTTAATGCAGTACTTCGCCGCTGCGAAGCGCGGGTATTTTGCTAGTTGAATATAAAACAGAAAGAGAAAATAATGACACAGCTAAAAATGCAGCGGCAAATTTCGACAAAAGTTACAAACGCTTGTGTCATGAGCACGAGGCAGCTATGCAGTGTCCGCAACGGACGTGGCCATCTGCCGTGCATAAGATACCATATTGACATTGGCGGGCGAAGGAGCCACCGATTCTTTCTCTGCCCCGGGCCGCCACAAGCCTACAGCCGCCCCTGAGTACTGCTGCAATAAATAATTTCATCGAAGGTCACGCACAATCACTGCGCCGTGAAACCCATGTTTAATAATGTGTTTTAACTCCTAACATCATGAAAATGATATCACGTATACATCTCAGTATTTTAGTTATTCAGAGAGCTGTAATATCATGAATGTAATGGATTCTGTGTCCAGTCAGAGGAAGTAGTGATTCACACACATAGAAGATCACATACAAAACAAAGCATTTAACGTGCTACTTTAATTACGATGTGATTTGAGCAACTGGTTAATTAAACGATTTTAAGATGGCGTTTACGATGTTCTACTTTAATGACAAAATAAACTACATGATTAAAGTGGAAATTTCGAGATTGAAGTTGACATTTCATGCTTTTTTCCCCACTGTGTGCCTTTTTTTTCTCTGTACCCTAATAAGCTTTCATATGACACTCAGACGGTGGGCTACGACTCGCCTTTTCACGGCGACTTTGATATCTGGGCTTTCAAGTTTCTCCAACACGCTATGTCACTCGATCAGCTTCCTTTTGTTGATTATACCACGTGTAGCTGCGTTTTCCCAAAATTACCAAAGTTCAGCAGCTTCAACTCAAAAAATAGGATTCAACAAAGGCCTGACGCGCAGAAATGATTCCACAGACAAAATATCTTGGCTTTTGAAAGTTTAGTTTTGAAGTAAAACAGTTCACACAAAAAAGGGAAAATTAAAATAACAAAAAAGGAAAAATTAATGTTAAGAAAAGTTCAGTTCTAAGCTTAATCTTGTTACATCTCAAATCGTTTCTTCTTACTTAGCATTTCTGAACCATTTTAAAACGGTCAGAAAACTGTATGCTTATCCCATTTCTAAACTTAAAATGAGTCTATCAAGTCCTTCTTTACTGAGACCTGTTCTACACAACTGAGCTTATTATCACACTGTTTCTCAGTTATAGTAAGAAGGTTCTATCTCTTGCAAGCTTATAGGGGGAAAAGACTATACCATAAGTTATGACTATGAAAGAAATTTTTATTCTATTCAAATTAAGCAAACATTAATATGAGTTTAACTCAAAACTTTAACTTTCTAAGATTGGCTCTTACACCACGGTTTAATTAAACAAATAGTATGTTTTTCCTTTGCCTCCACTTGGTATTCGCTGAAATTCTTATATTTTCCCCTGTGCTTTTCCCATTGTCTTTTCACAGAAGGCTGAGCTTAAGAGCGATTTATATTGATTTGCATATTCAAAGAGGCGTAATTCTGGGAGGAGTTGGGGTGGGACATAAGGCGCGTGCACGAGCGTTACTTTTCACGCTGACCGGGATTTATGTAGGCGGAAGAACGTGGAAGTTGAAGTACGCACAGATTTCTGCATCTGGATTTTTCTGTGCGTAATCACATTTCGGCTTTTGTGCTTGCGTCATGTTATAGTGCGAATTTTATGCACAGCGTTATGCATGAGGCCCCAGGTCACTAACAACTACATAAACCTTTTCTCTCAGAGCTGCAGTCAGTTTATTATTTCGGGTTAACTTTCCCCACCTACCACTCTCCACTATGCGAGTCAATTGCATTAGTAAGCTAGCATGCAAACATATATATCCATACAAAAAAACTCTTACTAACTCAAATCATTTTATCAATATGTTCAAAATCTCATTGACGATATTTTACCGTTTTAAAGCCTATAATGTGCACTCCAATTATGGCGAATTTACTAACCTGTGATAGAGAATAGAGAGAGCACACACATTGACCTGGCGTCAGCTTCACACAGGAGAATTTATTCTTCCTGTTTGCTGTACTCTGCTCTATGCAGCTCACGCAAGGAGCGCCCATCTAACGATTTCTGCAATTTCGCACAACCCAGGAAAAATTAATTGTGACATAATGAGCTTGGATTGACAATATTATGAATGAAATGTGCTTTATTTGGAAGCACCCCGCATCCCCCCCCCCTTTCGACAGGTTGTATGTGAGACTTCAGCACACCAGCAGCAGCAAGCAGGCGCACCAAGGGCTCTCGCGCTCACTTCCCGCATATATGGGTGTGATTGAATTTAGGAAACACATCGGTGCAAATTATAAGTCTATATCATAATGTCTGGTGCTTTTGTGTTTGTTTTTATTTCATTTTATTTTGCGAGCTGGTTATTAGATGCATCGCCAGCCAGCCAGCCAGATAATCCCCCGCTGCCCCTCTCCTCCCTGTGCTGCAAGCAGCAGGCACACCTCGCAAATGGAGGGCGCTCTTACTCCCCGCAAATGGGCAATAGAAAACCGATCGGTGCCCATGCAATCCCAAAAATGCGCTGCCATGATGTCGGGGCAGCATGGGCGCGTGCAAAAAAAAAAAATATATATATATTTTTGCCGATACCCAAGATGCCGCACCCACCACGATGCCACCCTGGGCAACGGCCCATGTCGCCCATATCAAAAACCGCCACTGTTCAAGATCTAGAAAGAGAACAGTGGCTGAAAAACTAATCTTAAACTTCAAAACAGTACATCAACTCTTTGTCTCTGTACAAACAATTGAGAGGGTAATAAAAGTTGGCCAGTCTTGTCTACATGTGCTTTGTTAAATTGATGAAATTTTAAGAAGAGACACACCCTAGCATATATTTTGTGAAGTATAAGAAGAATCCCTACAAAGCAAAATCTGTATCTACATTTTTAGCAGTTTAATAAAAATTCATTTAAACGTAGCCATAGTACTCTGTCAAGAAAGACCATTTCCTTTTCTGTTTGGCAATTTCTCGGACGAGGTAACAACATGCAACTCAGAGCAGAGAGCAGTCAGTTTTGAAACCTGAAAGCTACATCTCTGCAGTGTGTAGATGAAGTTCTGCTTTTGGTCTCATTTGAAAGTGCCCTCCAATGTGTTTGGCTCTTAGCACAAGGTGACATATTTAGCATGAAAATTAACAACTCTAAATATAAAGACAACTTGCTCTTTTGGTGTAGCGTGCCTTAGAGATTAGGGTACATGCTACATCAAGTGTAGGTTAAATGCTTTGCATCTTTCTCACAGGTAAGTGTCGCATAAAGTTTAACTGTCAACTTTGATCACAATCTTTGGGTAGTGACCTAAAGAGTAATGATGCAGATTAAAACTGCAGAAATAAAGTTTTTTCTGTAGACTTGAAAGACTCACTCCTAGTGACAAATTAAGGAGCTTAACAATCAAGGAGAAGCCTACAGTAGAGGTGCTACTTATTCATATCAATTGAAGCTATTCAACTTTACACCTCCGAGTAGATAAATGGGTCATGGCCCACTTAGGTGGATCCAGTAGAAGCCTAAAGGACCGTATATCTTATCTAGCACTACAGAATCTCTGAAAACGTCAGGGTGAAGTGGAGTTTGTAGTTTGGGGAATGAAAATCTTGTCTTCCCTGTTTAGCCATTGCAATATGATAGTAAGGATGATATAAGATGAAATGGAGATGGATCCCTTATAAAATTGCATTAAATGTGCGTGTCAAAGTGAACTAACATCTGCTACCAAGTTCACATTCATTTCTAAGTCAACTAACAATGAAAAACTGCTATCAAATGATCATTTCCATATGTGCATTTTTAAACACCTTAATACTTTAATCTAGTCCTTTTTATGAAAATAAATCAATGAAGGGGAAATTTGAAGCAGATTTGAATTCATGTAGTCATCATATTTTTATAACAGTAAACATTCCAATACATGATGTTGTTGCATTAAATTACCAGACTTTATATGAAAAGAATTCATGTGCAATTTGGGAATATTGCTGAAAGATTAATTTCTGGGCAGGTCATGTGGAACAGTCTTACAGGGAAAGGTCAACCATGCTGCAAACTATTACATTTTGGACTAAATGGATAAATGTAATTTCTTTAACAAAAACAAAAAATTGCAATCTACTCATTCCTACACATTAACTGCCCAAGTTTTACAGTTTTTAGTTCTCTTCTGTTGCCAAATTGTAAGATTTTTTTATTTTTTGGTGGCTTATTTTCAAACATACAGTAATATATTTTTAATAACAATTAAAAAAAATATTTTCATGAAAATGATCTATTTGCTTCTCATGTAAATATTATTGATTACAATATCTCATTAAAGGTAAAGAGGAGTTCTGAAATAATTTTTCTTAATTTCAACCTTAATATCAATAAAAGCTGACTTTTCAGTAAGGGCTTTTCCAGTTCTGATACCCACCGTAAATTGAAAGCTTAAGGAAAAGCGCACAAAAAATCTAATAAATGTGGAGACTGCACATCAGACTGACCTCAGATACCTAAGTTTTTCATGAACGAGTAAGACAGGAGGTACACAATGTGACTTTGAGTCCAAAAGCATGTCACACTTGACACCTGCAGTTGCTGACTCTTGTTCTAATAAGGCTGCTTGATTTCATGATACAGAATCAACAGCAAGATGGATTACATGATTCCCTCAAGACTTTTCAGGACAGTTTCAAATTTGCTACTATAGCGTGAAAATATGGTGAACTTACATCACTTTGACAGCCAATTAATGTGCTGCCTAGCGCAAATGTTTTCCAGGTATGGTGAGTTACACTGCAATCTCTGCCCATCTTTTTCCTTTTTCTATTCTGTTGTGGTACTACAAATGAGAAATATTGGATAAGCCTCTCTTCTGTTTATGTGGCTTCCTCATTTCTCTTCTTTCCTTAGAGTCACATTGTATGCATTGTACTACTGGCTGAGATTTCATTGATTCTCTGCTCTTGCACATCTAACAGGCCATCCTTTCAATGAGTGACAAAACCTTTTTGATTTTGTCATGGCGAGTCGAACAGCGACTATGATGGAGTTGCTGGGAATAACAATTCTGCGCTATGATTATCTAGAGTTCCGTAAAATTGCGTGAAATAAAGCAATGACTGGAATATAGTGCTGAAAGTACAGGTACTAGGTTGTGAAAGGCAAGTTTTACCAGCAAAACTGAGCAGTCAAGAAATTTGAAACAACAAAAGGTACAAATTGTAGCTTCCCTTTTAGTATACAAACTATGCTTTTATATCAGAAAATTTGGTATCACTTTAGATTAGGTGTTCCTAATTACGCTTTACTTACTATTTAAATTCCTGCATAAATACAGAGTAACTAGGTTCTATATTACCTTGTATTTACTGTGTAACCCAATGTAATGCTGTGGGTTAAGCACTCAATTGTAATTGTTATTCGACACTTTATATGTACTTGAAAAAATTGTGGAATACCAGTTACAACTGAGTACTTAATTATAGTGGTACACTTTATTACACAGTAAGTACAAGGTAGCAACATCTAGTTACTCTGCAATTATGCAGGTAATTAAATGGTAAGAATAGCTTATTAGTGACACCTAATCTGAAGTGATACTGAAAGTTTTGCATCTTCTGTAATCAGAATTAAAAACAAAGATTACTCCCTACTTTTACATTTAAAACAGACTTATTAAAACAGACCCATTATTTTAACTGATTAATCACTTTATTGGTCCAAGACCTTTGCACTAGAATACGTCAATCATGATTCCTCAATAGTATGTGTGTTCTGTATAAATAATGGCTCCAGAGTGACACTATACAAGAAGGATGGGTAAACTCGATCGAGGTTCCTGGACTTTATTGCCAGGAAATTGTTATTGAGCATCAATTTCATGTTAGTGTTAAAAAAGTTAATTTTGTGATCTTACAAACAATTCACAGGGAATTCTTTTTTATTTAAAATAAATAATTCTCATTATTATATTTTATCTTTTAGTTGGTGACGTCATCACAGACCTTTTTTGGCTAACAGCTCTCCTTTGTCTTGCCCCCTCTGGTACCTTCATTATCCAGTTGTGGATTTTAAAGCAAGTCTTTTGACCAGTGCTACTGCATCTGTCCAAAACAGTTAGTTAATCATTTCTCATCTAATTAATGTATTCAAATTCTCTCGATTGTATGGAATGCTACCTGCTTTTTAATAAAATCAATTTAAAAAAAATTAATTTACCATTACATTTTATGCTCAGCCACACCATCTTCCATAGCCAATATCAACTTTTGATGTTAAGTAACAAATATTTCACTCGTTAGTCATTATTAGCACACATTTAAGCAATTTTATTTTTGAAATTCACAAGAAAATTGTAATGTTTAGTGATTGCATAATGATATTATCATAACAAAATTGTTACTCAGTCTCTTTTTTGCAGTATGTCTTTTGTAGCCCCGTGGACTTAAACAGAAAACGAAGATCATTTATAACTTTCTTGATCATGGGAAAGGTGTATAAATAATATGGATTATTATTATTATTATTATTACTACTACAACTACTACTTTGGATTACTACTCAAGTTTTGTGTTCTTTATCCTACTGCTTTTTTATTTTAACTGTGCTAATATCCTTAATTATAATGCTTATTTAACACTTTGATTTTTTTGGTGTTTTTTTTTTTTGGGAGTGGATTGGGGATGGGACAAAGAAGGGTGCCCACTTTAAAAGTACCAGTGAAACACATGGGCCTACTGTCCTAAAATAAAGGTAGTTCATATACTGTAGAGCAAGATGAACTTTTCCAGGTTGGCAACAAAATTATTTTGCTTTCACCATTAAAAAAGAGGGCAGCATGATGGCACAATGATAGTGCTGCTCTCTCACAGTAAGGAGACCGTGGTTCATGTCCTGGGTCCCTGAGTAGAGTTTGCTTGTTTTCTCCATTTCTATGTGTGTTTTCTCCTACTGTCCACAGACATGGAGGTTAGATGACCTGGCAATGCTAAATTGACCCTGGTTTGTGTGTGTGTTGTGTGTATTTGGTAACCCTGCAGTGGACGGGTGCCCTGTCCACAGTTTTTTTGCAGCTTTGCACCCCATGCTAATTGGGATAGGCTCCAGCACCACCCACAGCCCTGGTCTCGATTGAGTGGATTTGAAATGGTCACAAATACCAAATACAGCTTCAAAGTGATCACATTGGGATCTATTTTTTCTTAGTAGTGCTCTTCAAACAAACATTGATCTAAGGCTGCAAAAACAATGACTGAATACTGTATGGACAGAATTTTGTAGAAATTGATGATCAAACATTTCTATTTTAGTAACACATGATGTTGCTTTCAACATTAAAAAACACAGTGGGACATTGATCACATGACTGTGGAAACTTTGTTAAGTAGTGGTCTTCGAAGAAAAAAATATTAGAATGCAAAAGCAATACTTATATGGCTGGATATTTCAACCATTTGATGATGTTCTGAAATGTTACCATGCATTTCTATGTGTAAAATCAAGTTAAAACTAACTATGATGCTTTAAGATGGTAAAGTAAGGAGCCTTTCACATTAGGGAGCAGGTTGGGTAACACAACAAAAGGCTCGATATGAATAATGGTAAACTCTCTTTCAGTTGTTTAAGAACACATACTTCCTTATGGATTCTGAACTTGTATATGATGAATGCATGCATTTCTCAGTCTTTGTTGTTTTGGCATTCTGCATCCTGCACTTGACGCGTTTGGTAATAGCCTGCAGTTCTCTCTGTTTGTCATTCCTACACACTGTATCCCGCTCTCGGCGCTTGATGCATTTGACGATCACTATACATTTGTGCGTGTTGGTCAATCCTGTAATCTGTATCCCGCTCTTGATGTTCTTCTTCCTATTATGGTGTTCTTCATCACATTATCTACCTCAACAATCTGCTTGATGCTCAGAAGATGTTGCGGGTGTTCATTTTCTTTCAGTCATTTCACTTTGTTTACTGATCACTTACTCATAATAAACCCACAAGTAGAGATCAGTTTCTGAGGTTGCTGTCACCTCAATTTTTTTTGCATATCTAGTATGTATGGGTCATAAGCTTTTGATCAAGTTGAAGATCAAGGTTCTAGCTCCAAAAGTTCATTAATAATCATGTAACAGATGCACAGATCATAGCATTGCTTATATGTATGGATGGCCACTTTTCAACTAGCAGCCATGCGCCAGACAGAAGCAGACTTAGTGTTTCCCACCATATCCTTACAAAGTTATCTCAAGCCATCTGTGAAATGTCATGGTTTAGTTGGTTTCTGTTCCAACCGTGGAACATAAAGTGAGCTTGTAATAATTCCTCAAGGTCATAATATTGCAGTCTCTAATTTGTAAACCTAATTTGAAGGCACTGAATTCATCTGTACAGAAGAAACACATGTTAGGGATACATTACAAGTAACCACACATAGTGAAAAAAATCACATACAGACAACCCCTCACATTGCCACCTAAAGTAAATGGAACTTGCCACTGCCTGTATAGAATATTAATCAAATATTTTTAATCAATACATGATCATTTTTACAATTTAATACAAGCATATACTTAAATTAAGTTGTAGCAATGGACTATTAAAAGCATAAAGAAAGGAACTGACGGTAACTGAAGGGTTTGGCAGACAGCCGGAGCCCTTACCCAGCCGGGACACCCGAAATATGGAAGGACCGGGGAAGAGAGTGTTTTCAAGACTGACAGAGTGTGAGCATGGAAGCTCAATCCTGCTTCGGCCCAAGGCCACCGCCAGGGGGAGACTGGATTTTTACAGGGCCCTATTTGGCAGCACTTTCACTTCACCCAGAAGTGCTGCCGGAAGAAGCTCGTTGGGCACCTGGACTCCTTCCAGATGCCCTATGAAAGGAGCCAATCACCACCACTCAATGGCCAGAGTTGGGAGGAATAGGACAAAGCCTGAGTAGGACTGGCGGCAAAAAGGGACTGTGTGGTGATTTGCCCTGTGAGCATTGTGTGCTGAACTATAAATAAACCATGTGCTGTGTGGACAAAAACCTGTGTCCTGCCTGTCTGTGTCGGGGTTAGGGCGGCTGTACAGGTCCTGAGCTTCACAAGGGTTAACAAAACGCGGTTTAAAGCTTGAGCACGTGAGGCTTTTGCCTCATCTAGAGGAGCCACCAAGATAGTTGCTAAGGTTAAAATGAAGTAGATGTGTAATGAATACCCCCTTAAAAAGCGAGAACAAACTCGTGAGAAAGCCTAAATACCCCTATTATGAAGCAGTGATAAGATCAATGGGAAAACATGTAGGACACCCCCTATTAATGAAGTGATGTTTAGAATAATAGAAGAATCGTCATGTATATGAAGTTACTGGTGGCTGTAGTTGATAGGCTAAGATGATAGAATTCTGCATATTAAGAGTCAATGATGTGATTTATTAAATAAGGTGATGGTAATAGACAAGTATTAAAGAGAATGAATTGTTTTATTGATTGTTCACTCCATTGACTGAGCCATTTGTGCAAATAAAGAACCATCTGGTCTCCATGAATGATTTATTTGAAAATAGAGGAAAGTTTTTTCTTTGGTACCAGTTAATAATTACAGTTTCTTTAAATATGAATAGCCTTAAGTGTAAATGTTCATTGATAGCTTTAACTAAAACTCACATCTGTATGGTAACTTTATTTTTTTAATTTTCTGTATTGGATGGCTCCATGCACAAGGCTACAGCAGAGGCAAAGCACTTGGTAGAAGTCCAATACAGATGGAGTTAAAAAAGAGAAGATAAACACAATTTGTGAGACTGATAGTACTGGAGAGGAGCAAGGCTCTCTTCATCTTGTGCAGCCATGAATGAGAGACAGAGTGTATTGGAGATGGACATCTCAGTTTTTCTTTTGTGGTACAATGCAGCATAGTGGTGTGGGAGAAGAAAATACTATCTTTCTTGAAACATCACATGCCATGTTAAGTGGGACAGAATTCTAGTATGATAGGAACAAGTGTCACTCTCTCTTTCAAGATGTGTCTGTATTATAGCGGGTCCATGGCTAGAAAATCAGAGAACAAATTGGGTGCAGGTGTGCGTGAGTGAGATTCACTCCGCGGTTAATTGAGGTACTGGTTGACCAGGCCACATACACATGTGAAGGTGGGCAGGTCAGTCATGTGCCTCAATGACGCCATGTAGGGCGTAACTCCTTGCACCCATGCCTAATTAGATAGCTGAATAAGAGGAGTCTGCACAGGATAGAAAGGGAAAGAGAAAAAAAACAAAAGGAGAGAAACAGGCAGGAAGGCAGAGGGAGCCTGGTGGGAGCGAGAGAGAGAGCAGCAGGCAGACATGAGGAGAGCCCTCAGTGGATCGTGTAGCCGATGTTCAGGGGCTGCTGAAGTGAATCACTCTGGCTGAGCTGTTAAGTGAGCCAGAGTGATTAGGTGCTGGATGGTGTGACTCGCTGCGTAAGTCCGGGAAGGCAGCAGGAGTTGGCGAGCCCTATTGAAGCCATGGACAGTAGGATCCCAAGCCTTGGTTCGGACTGCTGGGACCCACGGAAGAAGGTTGGCTGCACCTGTTGATTTGACATCTCCCTGGGTTGCAAAACTCAAAGTGGGTAAGCTGGGGAGATGTCCATTTTAAAAGGAAGCACTGGGTACTTGATTTTAAAGGATAGACTCCTGCAAGGGTTTTAACCTCGTTTCATGGATAATTTAATGAACTGTTTTAACTTCCACTTGTGCACCAAAACACTGTCACTTTATGCACCTACACCTTGCTGCTGCATGTGTGTCCTCATTTACCTAGCTCATCCCTTGGGTATGTTATTGGCGGTGGGAGGTTCAAGAGGCTCCCAGAAAGGACTGGTAGCATGTAGCCAACCTGCACTGTTACTAGAATCAAAAACCCACAGCAGCTGTGGCTTTTCAGGACCATTGCCCACCACTTGCATTTAATAGGACTGTCATATATTAGAAGCCACACATACAGTAAGTTATAGCTTGGTTAACATCCAAAAAATGCAAGCTAAAATTTTCAGTGTGTCAAAGAGCCAAATTATGTCCTCATTGTGGTCCTTTCTGGCACATTTGTGAAATAAACATCTGTAACAAACTGTAAACTCTGCATACCATCTGCACTCAGATGTGTCACATGCTGGCACAAGTTTGCCTTGTCATATCGTCAGCAATAAATCTTAGTGACATTTCAAATATTTTTCAAGTTTTCATTTCCGTAGATATGGTGGCTTTCTGTTTACATGGTTTGAGCCAGAACTGCAGATGATCAAGCCATCATTCTTACTGTGTTCTGATTAAATATGTGCTTTGGTTTGGTTTCAAGCTTAGAATGAAACTCAGGAAGTAATTGATACTATTATTTCTAGAAATATCTTTTTAGTTTTATAGAGATCTAATGACTGGTCAACCTTGTCACTCTGATCTGTGATGACGCAAAATAAAATCTTTAATACAAAAACAAACTTCAAAAAATTGTTTAATTTTTGCCCTAAAAAGTGGATATATACTGGGCTGAAATTGTTCTGTTACAAGTGTCACTGATTTTACAAATAATAACTGAATTAATGACAATATTAATCAATTATGGAGGGCAGCATGGTGGCACAGTTGCAGCGCTGCTGTCTTGCAGTGTAGAGCTTACATGTTCTCCCTGTGTCTGCGTGGGTTTCCTCCCACTGTCTAAAGACATGCAGTTTAGGTAAATTTGCCCTAGTGTGTGTTTGGTGTGTGTGTGTTTTCACCCTGCAATGGACTGGCATCCTGGGATAGGTACCAACAAACCCCAAAGACCCTGGTCTGAATTAGGTGGGTTAGAAAATGAAAGGACATTAATTAATGGTGCTCTGCCATGAAAGACTCTGTCTTCTTGCTTTCATTTGGGTGCAGAAGATCTTCTCAAGAAAATGTTGAAATCCTATCATTAAAAATAAAGTGTACTGAGCAATTACAGGTAATGCCCATTTAAAAGACAGCCAGAGTGAGTGGGGATTCACAAGGAAGCAATAATCCATAGTGTGAACAATGTAAGAAAATACGGTACATGCTATTAAATATTCACGTTGCATTGGCAAAGACATGCCCTGGAATGGAATGCTGGGTATATTTTGCCCACCAACAAGTGCCTAAGAATGAAGCGGCATTAGGGCAAGAACATAACAAATGGGAGGCAGTGCAATCAGACTTTGTGGAAAGCAATGACAGCTTGCTTATGGTTACAGACTGTAGAGGACAAGCAGGACAGGACAGTATACTGTAAGGCAGCAATTGTGTACCATGATATTAGCTCCTCTAACATATGCAGCAAATACCAAATATTTAACTGTAAATTTATGGGTCAACAATGGTCAGGACCAAGTTTGATATTCAGGAATTAAAATCCATGTTTTTGGCTTGTGTGAGTGAAGTTATAGAATTATCAAGTAAGCACATTACAGTCCCAAAAGCCTTTTGTAAAACATGCTGATAGCAATGGGAGTGAACCAACTACAAAAGAGTCTAGACAGAAAATGAATGGAGAAAGGTATGAATAGCTTAAATGTGTTTTGTAACCAAGTATGGAATGTATGTTTTGCTTCCTTTAGGTTCTATGGAATAAGGTAGCTCCTCTCCATCCAAACTCAGGCAAGATTTTCAGGTCACTTGTAGGATATTAAAAGTGATGGTGTTAGACGATCAAACCACAAAAGTCCTCAGTGCATGTGGTATTATGAGACACATGCCACAGAATATTCAGGATTGGGGATGGGACAGAGAACAGTATGGCCTTGCCAAACTAGACTACAAATGTATGTGAAAATGTTACATCAGATGTAATAATACTAAAACAAATAACCAACCAGTTTAACTATAAGCTATACCATAATGAATGTCTAATTTCTAAGCAATGTATAAAAGAAATTAAAAGGCAAATAAAATGTTAGGTTATATAATTAAAACTGTTGAATATAAATGAAGGGACATTATGATCAGACTATATACTGCACTTGTGGGACTACATCTGGAGTATTGTGTGCAGTTCTACTCACCACATTACAAGAAAGAAACAGCAGCACTTGAAACTATGCATAGGAGAGCAACCAAGTGCATCCCATGAATTAAGAACATGTCCTACTGTGAAAGACACAGAGAATTAAACCTGTTTAGTCTTGGGCAGAGGAGACTGCATGGGGACCTAATCCAAGTCTTTAAAATCTTCAAAGGCACTGATAAAGTAGGTCCCGCAAAATTCGTTCAATTTAAGGGTGAATCGTCCTCGAGGACATCAGTGGAAATGAAGGGGATGTGCATTTAAAACTAAAGCCAGGAAGCGCTTCTTTACACAAAGAGTTGTGGAACTCTGGAACAAACTACCGACAAATGGAGTTAAGGCAGAAGCCTTGATAACGTTTTGGAAGAATCTAGATGACAGATTAGATTAGATTCAATGTTATTGTCATGGTACAGGTACAAGGAAATTCAGTTTAGCATCTAACCAGAAAGTGCAAATAGTAGAGTAAGTTGCAATAGACAGTGGTTGCAAATAGTACATTAAAGTGAAATAAAACAATAAGGTGCAATAAAGCAGCATACAAATGAGAATATATATGATATTTGAATTTACAAATAGCAGTATATACAAGGAAGACTATATAGATACGAATATTGATTAGTAGTACAGATACATACAAAGAAAACTAGAGGTGTGGGAATCTTACTACATAGAACAATTTCATTTCTAGTATCAGATGTAGTACAGTATCTGATTCTGAACTGTGATATGTGATCATTATGGGTAATTTATGTAATTGTAAAGTGATTTGATCAATATTTACACACCCAATGTGGACGATAGATATTTCATCCAAAACATATTTGCATCCATTCCTAATGTGAACACTCATAAAATTATAATGGCTGTGTTTTAAATCCAGACCTGGATAGGTTTTCAACCACAGGGGCAATACACTGCAAAAACAATTACACAGTTTGTAATTGATCATAACTTATCAGACTCTTGGAGATTTCTACATCCAAACTCAAGAGCACAATCCTACTTCTCACAAGTGCATCATTGTTACTTAATCATTTTTTGCAGACAATCAAATCTTGCAAGTATAACACCATTGTTATTTCTGACCACACCCCTCTGACCATAGAGCTCAAATCATTATGCCCCACATAGTCATCTCACAGCTGTTGTCTTATCCCCCTTTTATTAGCTGACAAGAACTACACAGAATTTATATCCCAGCAAGTCTATTTTTTTAAGAGACAAATACATCCTCAGAGGTCTCTGCAGGAATACTCTGGGAAACTCTGAAGGCATTTTTAAGAGGACAGAGTTTTTCATATCTCTCCCACAAAAATAAATTAGAAACCAAGAAGGCATCAGAGTTAATCAGTGAAATTACCAGAATAGATAAAGAACATGCCAGGTCCCCAAAAGAGGCACTTTATAGGAAAAGACAGGCTTTGCAATCAGGCTTTGCAATCAGAACTCAACCTCTTGATACCAAAAGAAATGGAACAACTCATTTTTAAATCGTAACATTATTACTATGAACATGGAGAGAATGAAAATAAGATCTTAGCACAACAAATCCACAAGCAGGAAGTTGGCAATGCAATAACAATAATTACCAATACAGACGGAGACAAAATCACTGACCATAAAAATATAATGCATAAATACATTTATATACTTATAGAGACTACTATAAGTCCTTATATTCTACTTAGGTTAAAGGAGACAAGACACAATCTAATGCGTTTTTCGATGCATTACAGATACCAGAGCTAGATACTCTCAGTGCAGAGGAATTGGATAAACCTCTGACACTCTCGGATTTACTAGACGTTATAAACTCACTTTTGTGTAAGGGAAACACCAGGTCCTCATTGCTGCCCTGCCGACTTTTATAAAAAATTTTCAATTACGTTCGCTCTCCTTTTATTAGCAATATCAGCAACACAGAAATCAGAGACAATAAAATTCTACCTCAAACTTTTCGCCAAGCATTAATTACTGTCTTTCCTAAGAAAAATAAGGACTTATTACAATGTGCATCATACAGACCAATCTCACTTCTGAAAAATGATGTTAAGATACTCTCCAAAGTTCTAGCTAGAAGGACTGAGAAAGTGCTTCCTTCGATAATATCACAAGACCTCTCTTTCTCATGGATGGGTGTTGAATTGAATTTAGTTTTGTTACATTTGGCTTGTTTGTATGCAATGCTACTTGCTTTTAATAAATGCAATATAAAAAAAATAGTACAGATACATGGTATGAATAAACAGATATGTGAAATAATTTATGTACAGAATAGATGTATGTAAATAGGTGAAAATATACATAGAGTACAGTCAGAAATTATGGATATTTAGAAAGGTCAGCTATTGAGTGATAAGGGTTGAGAGTTCAGAATGGAGAACTGCTCCTGAGCCTGTTGGTGTGTGGGACCAAAGGCTCCTGTAGCGCTTCCCTAGTGGGAGGAGTGTAAATAGTCCATGGTTGAGGTGTGAGGCATCCATGATGATGCTGTGAGCCTGTCACAGACACAGCGTATGCTGTAGGTCAGCAGTTGTCAGCAGTGGGATGATGTGCTAGGCAGTTTTCACCACCCCTTGCAAGGTGTTCCTGTCAGCTAGGGGGCATTTACCATGTCCCACAGCTTGTCATTATGCTCTCAACAGTGCAGCGGTAAAAGTTCAACAGAATCTGAATATGAGGGCAGGCTTCCTTTAGCCTCCTCAAAAAGTAAAGTCATTGTTGTGCTTTTTTAACCAGACTGGAAGTGTTTTTTGGGCAGTGTTTATTGTATATTGGGACAGCTTAGCTAATTGCTAAACAAATGGGCCTGATGAACTGAATGGTCTCCCATTTGTCAAATGTCTTAAGTTTCAAATATTATATACTGCCAACATATGCGCCTAGGTGCCTAATGACCACACCCCAGGATTTGTAATCCCCGACTCTTCATGGGCCAGTTGCTATATATTTGTCCCCAGAGAAGAAGAGGGTGTTCATTTTGTGGGGCCTACTAGATGGAGAAGAACAGACCTGAGAGAAGGAAAATGAGAAACAGAGGGGATTATAGCCAATACTTCTTTGTCACTGTGTCACTGGGATTGCCTGGCTGCTAATCAGATCCTTGCTCCCATATCTGAGTCATCGCTGACCATATGTTTAACCATAATGTCTAGATATTTTCATTTGAAAAGCAATAAATTTCCTGGAATGAGAAAGTAATAAACCAAATGTCCAATTTTAATTGCAGTAAGTCAAATATAAAAACCTTACCATTAAAGGATGGAGAAGGAAGAGTAAATGGAGGACACATTGATGCAATGTGATTCCACTGATTTACTGGAATAGAAAAAGCAAACTGGTTAGAATTAAAATCAATAAATCAGACATGTTGCAGATTTTCCAACTAACATTACAATTGAAGAAAAAAAAATATGAAAAAGGTTTTTTACTGCTTACCTGGTTTTTGGTACCAACCAAATGGATAAATTTCAGATTCTATGTTGGAAACCTCACACGGTAAAGCCCTCCAGCTGGACTGCTCACTTTCAGGGCAAGTCTGAACTCCAATGCTGTTCAGAATCAGGCAGAGCACTTCATTTGCTGTTCAACAAATAAAAGACAAAATGTAAAATATAAAAACCAAAGTGGCTATCATATGGAAAACCAATCTCCCCAGCAAAATATGTGATCAATGTAAATGAGGGACTAGGATTTCAAAAGTTTTTTTATTTTTTTTTTTTGTGAAAATGATGTGGCATAATCCATATGTCAGTTTGTCCATGTCTCTTTTTACGTTAAAGACAGGACTGTTGACAAATGAATGAGGGGGAGATGTGGGCCTTCAATTCAAAAAGTGCATACAGTACAACTGAATAGATTATTAATAGATACACGTAGATTATGTAATACAAGTAATGTGATCTTTTTTCTTTTTATCATGGACATTTTTCACATTGTTTACTG
Source organism: Polypterus bichir lapradei (assembly GCA_026402145.1). Lineage (NCBI taxonomy): Eukaryota > Metazoa > Chordata > Cladistia > Polypteriformes > Polypteridae > Polypterus > Polypterus bichir. The sequence goes on from JANRMT010062841.1 coordinate 35,089,314, forward strand.
TTGTACAGCAGTGGTTGCTATTAACTTCTGTTATATCATGAACTTTTTTCTCTCCATTCTGCATGACGCATGCGATTAACAATTTTTCTCTGACATCACTACAAACTACATGCGACAAGAGACATATAAAAAACATTATTGTTGGGTTTTGTATTCCATTAAACCATTTTGTGCACTTGTAGATCAATGGACCATCACAGATGTCATCATATTACAATGGCTCAGTCATGATGTGTGAATGCCAATGCACAACTGATAATGTGTGAAAACAAAAACCACAATGGTACCCTTTCATATGAGGTACTGTGAGCACTGTGCTACAAAAAGAAGCAACAGTACTAAAGTTGAACAAATAAAAAAAAAAAATCATGTACTCGTGTACCCCTTAACTAAAGGTTAGGTGTTAGTTTACCAGGCTAAAGGAACTAAACCAGTTTAATAATGAAGAGGCAAGAGTGTGTTGGGTCTAACTAATGGCTTTTTAGAAGCTCTGGAATAAACTCTGTTGATATGGTCCTTAATATTTTGAAGAGTTGGAGAAATGAAGAAAGATGTTCTATTGGATATGAAACAAAGAAGTTAAGGATAACCTGGCAGATTAAGTGTTTAAGAGTATTGAATAAAGTATGACTTCAGACATGGTGTGTAAACATACAGTTCGCCTGTGTTTAAATCAGACCAATCAATACATGCATAAAAGCATATTATGGGACTACATAAAAGCTTATCTGATGCATCAGCTTATGACCTTGTTAAATATGTGTAATACAATTTAGAGTCTTGGGGAGACATAGTCTAGTCCAGTAGCATGAGAAATCATCTCTTGATGGGGCAAGAGTCCATCACAGTGTCGGCAAAATTTTACCTGAAGTCTGAAGATCCTTAATGAACCCAAATCCCTTACAGCAGGAATCTTCATCGCAGTGCCGTTCACATTCAAAAAACCTACAAAAACATAAAAATAGTTAATCACTATCATGCTTGTTTTTAAATAGCATTCATGTTTATGTCCATTATACAGTTTACTCCATCCATTGAGCAGCAAACCATTGTGACTTTTGTGGTTTACAACTCTGGGGCTTTGGCCCATTTTATGCTTAAAAGACTTCCGTTTGTGTTATGTCTCCATGTTTACTCTGCAGACTCCATTATCCTCCCACAGTCCGAAGACATGCCAACATAGTGATTTGCAGGTCTAAACTGGTCCCATTAGTTAATTAGTCTGCACTTTAGTAGGCTGCAAAATGTCATTGATCATCACAGGAAAGAGAAGCTAGTTCTAAACCTTGTGACAGAGTCACAAACCATTGAACCTGAGTGCAATGTCGGTGGAAATATTTGACTACTTCACATATCTTGATAAATAAATCTCCAATGGCCTGGCTTGGAATCAAAATGGAGACACTGAAGAAGAAACAACAGCAACTTTTTGGAGAGACGATTAATTGCCTGAATTTTTACACATTGCGTTACTTGTCCTGTTTTAACAAAGTTTATGTTGTAATGGTGGATTGTACAGTATATTGTAGCCATGTAGATAATACATTGGTCTTTAAGCTGAAAAGCTGGCTTACTTTCACCTCTATCTCACTGTGTGACATAGTGCAACTCATTTAATCCAACGACTCATCAACCATAACTCATGTATAAACACATACTGTATGTGTTCAGTATGGAAAGATTCTATATAAACTAAAGGCTTCTTTGTGTTTTACTTTTTAAACTTCCTTTCTGTTCCATTTTTTTTAACTGTTAATGAAACAGATAATTAGGAAAAAAAATATAAAACCCAGACTGATAACAGCATGCTGTATATAAGGGCTGGGAATTGATTTAAAAAATAATTAATTAATTGCATAAATGTATTTAATTAATCGTGATTAAAAATATCTAACATTAAAACATAATTATAAAATTAATACATAAATCATGAAATAAATACACATTGAATCACAAAATTATTGTAGAATCAGCACAAAGGCATTTGAAAAAAATACATGACACAGTTTAAACTTAAACAATGTACTCAAACCTGAACGTTTAACAAACCTGAGCAAGCAAAAAGTGAATTTGAATGCCTTCCTAAAGGCAAGTGGAAAAGAAGGCAAAAAGAAAACGAGGCTAATGTATTAACTAAAAAGATTGGCGTTGCATATGTGACACAGACGTGTCAAAGCAAAAATTAAACGTGAAAAGACTGTTGACTTTGAATTCACTGCTAAAAACTGATTTCATTAATAGAATAAGCATCTCTTAAATGGGCATACATTAAACGTGTGTTAAAACTCTGCAAATACCATCCTCAGTTGCTCATCACCATCAACGATGTGTCTACACAAGTGATGTGTCTGCAAACAGCAATCTTTGAGCTGTTTTTAATGCCACCCCATGTCCCGCCCCTTTGGACAGTTTAGCAAGTCTAAAGAGATTTAATGCTTTTGTGCTTGGTAGAATCGTGCTGTGTCTTGGGACTTTTTTGGGTTATAAAAACGTGTGCCACCATAGAAAAGCGGTTGGAAAACACTATTCTATCTACACCTTTGCTCCTGGCATGCTAAAACAGATCTCTGTAGCTTTATCTTGTTTAAAAACTGACACAGTGCGAAAAAAAAAAGAAAATTAAGAAAATCAACACCAGTGCTATGTGGAGCATCATTGTGAAATACGTAATATGAATCGTTTATCCGTTAAATTAAAATTTTATTTTGTAGAGAAAAACCAAGCAAAATAACACCTTTTATTGGGTAACTAAAAAGATTACAATATGCAAGCTTTCAAGGCAACTCAGGCCTCTTCTTCAGGCAAGATGTAATCATTGCATATATATATATATATATATATATATATATGTATATAGTCACAGATGTCTGGGGTTCTTACCTGGCCGGGATGCCTGGAGGGACCGGATACAGACATTAAAAGCTACCGGGTCAGGAGGACACAACCGCCCTGGAGCAGGAGAGGACCACGGGAGAGGAGGAGAGACTTTCCAACTCATTGGGACCCATGGCCACTGCCAGGGGGCGCCTTAAGCCTCCTAGAACCCGGGAGAACTTTACTTCCGCCACACTTGGCAAGATGGTGGAGGAACCTGCCAGGGACGCCCGGAGTGCTTCCAGGGCAAAGGGCAGCACTTTCGCTATACCAGGAAGTGCTGCCGGAAGATCGTCACCAGCCACCTGGAGCACATGCGAGCAGGAATAAAAGGCGCCACCCCCTTATAGTTGCGGAGGTGCCTCGTTTGGATCTCCATGAACAACCGCTCATTCGACACAAAATCAAACCAGCGGTACCCAAGTATTCTCCAAAGAGACACAGTAACAAAGGAGTCCAGTCTTTTTGTCAGGTCAGTGGATATCATCCATGTCTGGCAATCATATAGCAAGACAGGAAGCACCATGACTCTAAAGAGTTGGACCTTCTTCCTTTTGCAAAGATATTAAGAGCACCACACACCCATTTCCAACAACCTCATCTACCAACTTCATAGGAAGAGTCACCAGAGACATGAATGTCACTGCTGAGGTAAGTAAACCTCTTGACAAGGTCAACACTCTCTCCGCAGACAGACACAGTGCTGATGGCTGTCTGTAAATATATAAATATATATTTAAATGAAATAATGAATTTGGCAAAAGAAGTAAGTGTTCAAAATAAAATTCAATACATTCTGAGATCACAGATTTCTTTTTCATAAAAACTGCCAATGCCAGCATGTTTTGTTGGCAGCCATGAGAAATATTTACAAGCCTGGCCAGACACTCCTATGTTATTTCTCACATTTATAACTTGCTGAAATCTGGTCTCTTTCTTCTACACAGCTCAGTGGTGCAGGTACTTTCAAATACATGCCAACAGCCACTTCCTTTTGATGTCCAGTAACCTTTAACAACAACCAAATCTCACCTCGCAGACTACATGACACAGTCCTAGTAAATCCATTGATTCTTGTGAGCATAGGTACAACATGTGAAGCTAGCAGTGCTTTTATATGATAAAAGAATACAGCAGATTTTAGATTTAAAAATTGGTTCTATATAGTGAATTGTTAAGTGCATTCATATAAAATGTGAAAGGCATCGACCGTTCTCATCATACTGGTGTTTCTGTCTCTTGGTCTGTTCACATGAAACAACTTGGTTCACAGGGGCAGATTTTGTTGACATTTGCCAGTAGTTTTTATTTCCAAGAAATTTTTTTAGAGAAGTTAAGTTTTTGTTGAGATATCGTAAATAAAGAGTGCTGCACAAATTTCTCAAAACTCTCCATTAAAAAGCATTGTCAAATGTGCAAACTTATATATCTTAAAACAGAGAAACATTCTGTTTGACCTAGTATAGTAAATAAATAGTAATTAATTTACTATTTAACATTTACACTGAAATAGGTAATTTAAACTTGTATATTTGGTATAGGTTCCTATTATACTCATAGCAATTAATGGTAGTAAATTAGATCACCAATGCAAATTATTGAAATAGCAAATGGCCTCTGCAACACCAAGTCACTACTGCTGCTGCTTAAAGTCATACTAGGTAAGATATGTTATCTTTGCAACCATAAACGTAACATATGTAAGCAAGGGGAGCACAAATTCACTTATCTAGAAATTAATGGAAAAGTTTTAGTATGCTTTCCACATTAAAATATAGCATCAATCACAGAAGTAGTATAAAAGGGCTAATAAACGTCAAAAACTTCTTCAAGCATATCAAGAAACTGGATAAAGGTCAAGTGAACAACAACAAACAAGAAGGTTTTGGGTAATGGTTCAAGAAGTTGGCTGACTATCAGGTACCCAGTAAGACTTGATAGATGTCACATAAAGTACTGTATTGTAGGGACAAGAATGTAGTAGAAATGAGACTTATATGTTGGGGTATGAAAGCTGGTTATGCTCTCTGCTGAATTAATCTCATGTCTTTTAACCAATCAGAATAAATATTCAGATGGTGCAACCCAATTAACCAGTCAAAGTAATGTCAGATGAATATGTAAGCATAAATTCAGCACTGTTATACAAAGTCAGTTATCTATACGAATGACTGTCTGTCTCTGTTCTATGACACTCCATTACAGGCCGCTGTGAGGGAGTGTATCCCCCTACATGAAGAGATATTAAAGACGCAATAATGGATAAGCTCCCTCCTGCCTGGTTCTTCAGGTTGATTATTTTTATATTACTTACATATTTAGGTTAACAATTTCCAATTTATTTCCACAGTATTTATAGTATGTTACACTAAAAACAACCTCACTGCTGCCTTATCTGTAGATCATAACGATTCAATAATTCACTGACTCTAGAATTTTTTTTTGCGACTTCTTTGTTAGTGTTTTTCGTTTTTTTTTTTATCTTTGATTTTTGGTTTGTGATTAGGGTTTAGTGAAAGATTGTTTTAGTATTTTTGGTATGAACTTGGAAGAGTTCTTTACTGCGTCTTCTTCTACCAGTATAACTTAAATCTGGTGTCTATAAAAGCTATTTCCGCCACCATATGCCTGCCAATTAGGCTTAATTTTGAAAAACATGATATTGAAAAATTCTTTTAAAAAGAATGTAATTTATATAATCTAGTAATAATAATGTGAATAAAGACATCCACTACCTATTGTATAACTCAGTGATGGCCAGTGCTTTTATCTATGCTGTGGTATGCTGGGCTGGTAACATCACTTTAAGAGAGGCATACCAAATCAACACGCTAATTAAAAGGGCAGGTTCAGTTATGGGACACACTCTGGACCCCCTTAAGAAAAGAATTAGAACAAAACTGAATGCCATTATGAACAATGCTACATATCCACTCTCTGACACGCTAACATTGAGTACTTTCAGCCAACAATTTATTTAGCAGGATCTAGTATCAGTCAAACTCATAACAAAGGAAATTTCTCAGTCCAATAAAGTTAATTTTAAAAAGGCATAGTGAAAATTTAAAAAAGGAACACATGACAAAAATTCAGAAGAAAGTTATTACACATGCAGAATAAAAGGCAAAAAGGGAAGAAAGATTTCTTCTCTGTTTCATTATAATCTTTGCTTTCTCCTGTTAAACTTCAGTTACTTTCTATACCTAAAAGTTGTTACTTTTCTATGGCAAACTTACATAGGCTTCACTTTAATAAACAGTATGCTCAGTATGTTCAATACATCCAGGATGTATGGTTTGAAACTGTTTGCCCTCTATGCTTTACCAACTGCAACAGATCATAAACTGAACTAGTCCGTAGTACAATGTAAAGAAATAATTAGAATATACAATTTACAATTTAGCTGGTAGGGGTTAACATAGAACCTCCCATTGACTGTGCACTATATATTAGCAAACATTTTAACATAACTAAGAAAATACTTGCATCAACTGAATATAACCTAACTAACTAACAAATGGATCTTACACCATACATTCATTTTCCAACTAGTTTTCATTTTCATTTAATTTACTCATTATTCCACTTTTGAAATTTGCTGTTTTCATTTCAGGATAACACGAGTTGAATCTTGTCTAAGCTAGAATCAAGTTCAGGGTAAGAACCAATCCTAGACTAGAGGTCAGCCCACCCGAGCACATACTTTCATTTACAGACAAATTTAATCAATCCAGGACAATTGAGCAATGGAAACTGGAGTACACAAGAAACTCAACTAAACAAAAAGAAGAACATGCAAACTTTATTTAAACAATGACTGGGCTTAGAACTAAATCTTGGGAGCTATGAGACAGCAGCTTCAGAAACTACCTTGTCTTGCTTCCCCCATTTGATCTTCTTAGGTAATACAAAAATAAATTTCATTTTCAGTCTGGACAACACACATTCCAAAATATCCTAAAAACACAAATGCTGTGCTCACATATTTGGAAGAACTGCAGTGAAGTTGTTGAAGTAGGAAAATCAAATAAATGCATCCTGCTTGAATAAAGAAGAAAAACCTCATACCCTTCAGAAAGAGTCTTCCCAGTCTGATTGATCCTAAGTCGCACTGAGTATGCCACTAGCTTATTGAAAGGCAGGCGGCTGTAGAAGGTTTTAACACTTCCCTTTAGACTCACTGAAAAAAGAGAAAAAAGGGTAAAAAATTATTATTTTAAAATCAATAAGGATCAGACATCAGAAATAATCCAGTTTTAAAATCTCTTAACAAATACAAACTAGTACCACAACTAGTAGAATTTATTTAGCCTTAATTTATTTTTAACTTATATTAAAATTTTAACACCAAAACAGCTGAAATTTAAAATCATATTTAAACAAATATTAGTATAACTCTTTTAGACAGACCTTGACTAAGAGCAGTTCACTTAATCAAAAAAACTAAAAAGATTTGTACTGTATGTATAATTTGAATGAGACTAAAAATTGATTTGACATTCATTTTTATAAAAAATATTAAAAAGTAAATTCAATCCAAATTCCATGATTATAGGAACATTTTGAAATATTCTATTAATGAAATATTCATGTATTTAAACAAAAAGAAGAATAGCACATGTTAGTGACACACCTAGCCATATGTGAAATATAAACTGTATTTGCTTTGGCATTAATTAAAGTTTCATTGTGGTAATTTATCAATTGACACTTACACATGAATTAAAAGGTCTGTTTTATATTTTTTAATTCACAGTGTTCAAAAAAATTACAAACTGGGGCAAATACCAATACAAACACAGTTGGGTGGTAATAAGTGGAACAGCAGCAGTATTTCTAGACTTAAATAATTTTATGCTACACACTTCAAGGTGATCATAGGCACTAATATTAAAGAGACTTCTTAATTAATATCTTGGACAAGAAATGGAATTCAGTTATTCATAACATACTGTATATTCTTTTTTATGTGCAAAACATTAAAATTGGCCTCATATCTCTCAGGAATAAAACTATTTAAAATATCTCAGGGATTGGGCATTAACTGCAATTGATGTCATCAAGCACCTGCCTCACTAAGTTTTAGGATTGTCATAAATTACAACAATTCGGAAGGAGAATATTTGCTTATTTTTCAGGTAAGTACCTTTAGACTGTTTTTCCAAATCCTTTAACTGCATTATTATAGTTCATCTGTTTGAGGAAACTAATGTGACAAAATTGCACCTACATTGATACTAGAGGCATCAAACTATACTAAGGATGTCTAAGAATACTATGAGTACATGTCAAATCACCTTAGTGTGAACTGTGTTTTTAGAGTCTCAAAGCACTTCTTGGTCTCAAAAGTTCAGACAAATTTCCTCAAGTTTTCTAAAGTTTAAAGAAACATTGAAATTAAGTAGACAGGTGAATAATTTCTGTGAAACTACGGTTAATTTTACAAAATACAGGGGGCACGGTGATGCATTGGTTTGGTTACTACTGCTGCCTCACAGCTTCAGATCCCAGCCTGAATAATGGCCTTATGACATTTGCATATTCTTTTGGTGTATGCGTGACTTATGTTCTGGGCACTCTAAAGACCTTACATTAATCAAGGAGTCAAAACTGAGCCAGTGTATGAGTGAGCGTGAATGTGCCCTGTGGTAGACAAACTTGACCCGGGCTAACTTCTGCATACTTAGTACCTAATTCTGCTAGGTTAGGCGCTTTTGACAGGTTTAAGCTAACATGATAATGGAACAATACTTCATAAAACATAATCTATATATCAAGTAAAGCTTCACATGAAATAACTGCAATGCTAGGACTCCATAAAATATATTTTTATCAATATATGTGTAATACCAGCCTTAAATCAGGAGGACTGGGGAAGCCCCTTGTAATGCATCATATAGTCAAGTCACACAAGAAGGTGGCTGACAATAAAAAAAATCAAGCTAAACTGACATTGTATACTTCCAAGTAACATCAGATGAACTGTGTCATCCTCTCATCGGAGAATAGAAAGTTGGGAGTCAGTAAATGTACAGATTATATAACAACAGCTGATTAACGTTACAGTAAGGAATGAGTTCAAGAAGCTTAAAAGCTTTTGAGATGACAGGTTAAAATGAATGCAAATTGGGCACTTCAAAAGGTTCCCTGCTAGCTAACTGTTATGTAAAAGACTATTGGCTCTGTTTCCATCAGTTTAATGCATTATTGTTTGTAGCCCAGACATTTAAAATTGCATACTGGAAGTAATAAAAAAAATTGTACATCTGGACAGACTTTCTTGATACATTCACCATTATTTCTTCAATACACCAGTATATTGCAAATGAGAAAATATGTGAACTAAAGCAGAAGGGAGCAAATTAACTTGCAGGTATGAATGGAAACAAGTAGCCATAATAATAAAATGCGTATGTGCACACAATAACACTACACTGTGCCTTGTTAAAAAGAAAGATGTGCACGCAGCATTTACATGCTGGGCATTAGATTGCCACAGTGCTATTAAAATCAGTCAATTGCCTGTTAAATCAAAGCTCCCTTTTCTGCAAAGTAAGCAGAGTAGGTGTAGAGCTTAAGTCTTAAATGTGTAGATAATGCATTAGAGTGGTATACTATATATAGCCATTTGCCAGTTACTAAAGAGCTATATGCAAATCGATAGGCACAGTATTTTGTACAGTGTTTAGCCATGTGTAAAATAAAGCCCACTCTCTTTCAGTTGTATTGTTTATATATCAGGAAATGTCTAATAATCATCTGGTCCTTACCAAGTCCAAAATTAGAATCTCTGGTAAAAACATGTAGCTTATTTTACTTCGCTATTATTTAAATAACTAAAAATAAACCAATATGCAGCCACCATGAATGAAAATGTAAATAAATTCCTAGTGCATCCAAGTCCGTTAAGAAGGTGATTCTAGAACCAGATGATGCTTATGAGGTGCATTTGACTAATGTTGACCAGGAAGTGTTATTAGCAAGACAGACGAGCAGAACCTTTGACATTTTGATCTGGAGTGTTCAAGCTGGTGTGTACACCATATCAAGGACACTTCCAATAAGCAGCCCATCAATCTGAGAGGAGTTGTAAAGCTATCTGAAAGTAATCTGAGCTTTGTCCTTCTACAACAACATGCATTATTTGCACGTGAAGAACATTCAAGACTGTTATCAACATTCTCACAAGTGGCACATTTCTTCAGTGCTCAGACCGTTTGATGTAGTGAGAACCACAAGATACATCCAGCGATGTACATGACTCTTTCATTAAGTTAAATGTCACAGTTCATGACTCATGCCATCAGAAAAATAGTGAAGAATAGTGTGCATCTTTGAATAGTTAACCAGGAAAAAGCCACTTCTCTCCAAAAACAACATGACACGCTCTGGTTCAATATCAAAAGACTCATTTAACTGAAAAGACTTTATATATTATATTCTTTGGATACATGATACTAATACAGAGTTGTTTTGTTATTTTATACAAAGTCATGTCTGGTGAAAGCAAAACACAGTGGATTGCCATTAGCTCCGGCAATTTGGATCACCATTTGTCCAGCTGCTAAATTGTGGCTGAAGTTGGAGCATACAACAGGACAGTGATGTTAAGTTGACCAGCACATCTACAATTGAATTACAGTACTAACAATGAAAAGAATCAAGGGTTTGGAACTTCAGAACTTGGCGAGGATCATTCTCAGATATAACCCGATGCTTAAAAACCAATTTTATTTACATGACGGCATCTGAAATATACATTTTCAAAACATTCTTCTCAAACCAATTAATTTTATAAAAGGAATAGGCAATACATACAGCACACTCCACCTTTTTATTAAGGCACCATCTATTTGTTCACATTATTAATAACAGAACATTAGGGCATTAGGAAAAACTTTGATGAGAACAGGTCATTCAATCCAACAAAGCTCTCCAATCCTATTGACCGGTTTCCTTCAAAACAACATCAAGCTAAGTTTTGAATGTCCTTAGAATCCTGCTGTCTATCACAATACTTGGTAACTTATTCCATCTGCCTGTAATTTTCTATGAAGAAAACTTTTAAAGTTAAAGTTTAAAGTAATAGTCTCAATCGACTGGACTAATTGTCTTCAGAATTTTAAACACTTCATTCATGTCCCTTCTTAATTTTCTTTAGCTTAAATTGAAAAGTCTAAGCTCTTTTAATCTTTCCTTTAAAACTCATCCCCTATAGCCCTGGAATCAACCTTGTTGCTGTTCTCTGGACTTTTTCCACTGTCACTATGTCCGTTTTGTAGCCTGGAGACCAAAACTCTACACAATACTCCAGATGAGGCCTCACCAGTGCATTATAAAGCTTGAGCAGAACCTTCTTTGACTTGTACTCTATACACCGTGCTATATAACCTCACATTCTGCTAGTCTTCTGAATACCTTCAGAGCACTGCCAAGAGGCTAATGGTGATGAGTCCATTATGACCCCTTAATCCTTTTCATAAGCTGTACTTTCAAGTTTCAGAACTCCCATTGTGTATTCAAATCTACTATTTTTGCTTCCTATACTGTATGTAATACCATACATTTAAAGCCTCCAGATACTACACATACAAAGCCAAAGGATTATTTAAGCTCAGCAGATGAAAGAAAACTGTTCACACACAGTGCAAGTTGAAAAGAAGAGGCAGAGAAAGAAATATAAGGACCATAGCAACTCTTATGAGAGAAAAAAAGCTTAGCTCTAGACAGTTAATGTGTTGAATTATTTTATATTGTTCACTCTTTTCTCTTTATAGGTCTTCTTTATATACAAATGATGTTAAATTATTTTAGTTAACTAAGTCTAGAGTATCTTTGAATCTATACAGCGCACATTTCAGAACCACTTGCATACATTCTCACTCATGCTGGGTAAAAAACAAATGGTAGCAGTAACACATTTGTTTTTGCCTGCTGTATTCCAACTAATTATTTTCATAAGATGTAATTTTAATTTAAACATGTTTTTTGCAACTCACATTTCTTCTTGTAAGTTGTTTGTGGTTGGGAAGGAAGTACGGGCCTGCAGAACTCCCGGGAGGATTTACTGTATGAACCACAGACCTGAGTGTCCGGATACAAAGTACAAGTGAAATAGGAAGGGTCACTGTCTTGAAGATCTACTAATTTACAGAAGTCTTCTTCTTCACAGCCTAGGGAAAAAGTGAAAAATATAGTAAACATATTTGGCAAGAAAGGCTTCCCCATCAACTATACAAATTTCAGATCATAGCTTTTGTGAACATGGAGGTCATTGACAAATCCCCTATAGCTTCTCCAGAGACAAGAAGCTTTATTTGGATGCATCATATGTAGGATAAATTCTTAATCAAAGGCAAATTTCTCCTTGTTATTAAAATATACTATGCATTTGAACATGTTGCTATTTCATTTCTCCACAAACACAAAATCGCTTCCATGGTGGATCTCTGCTTGCGCTGAATTCAGACTACCTATCTGTGTCTGTCTGACTTTTCTCTAGGCACTCCAGTTTTTCATATCCTAAAGATGTCCATGTTAAATTGACTATGATCTAGAAATGAGGAAGAGTGTGTGTGTTTGTAAGTGTGCTCCACATTAGACTTTCATCCTATTGAAAGTTACAACCTGCTTTGAACCCAGTTCTGCTAAGACCGACCCCATCTCCACGTTTAATTCATGAACTGCAGAGCCAGAGAGACCACCTGTGGCTGTGCTTGAGCTACTTTTCGCTTGTTGTATTCTAAGTTGTTATATTGTTTATAACCAACTAAGCAAAGTTTGCTGTGCTGGAAAATGGTGCATGATGTGTGTTGGTCAAGCATGCGTATGAGAACATCATTGTACTCCATACACATGCCAACAAATCTGAACTGATTAGACTTCATTATATTTTTTCAAAGAGCAAATGCCATTCTCTCTTGCTTGTGGTTACCAACTAGATATTACCAATCATCACTCACTGTTATGCATCTTATGTAGCATGCATGATAAGAAAAATAATGAAAAAGCAAAAACAGGTATATTATGCAATATACTGTTGTAATCATAGTACACATTACTTTCTGTAGGTTTTGTGTTTTAAACATGTTAGGAATGATTTGCAATTATCCTATGTCTCCTGTAACATCACTGGAACCTCCGGTATAAATAGGGTTGCAGCGCAAATTCAGAATATATCATTCAATTGGATAAAAAATAAGAAACAATCTTCAGTGTTAGTTAGTTCCAATTCAAATTAAGCCAAGTTCTAGGTTCATCTCAGTTTCGATCTACTTTTTGCCATCGACTTTGATTTTTGGTTTTCTCCATTTCTCTGGTTACTCGATATATTTTTGACCTCCCAGTTTTGAGGTGGTGCTCTGAGGCTAGGGATCTGCATCGGCAATTGGAAAGTTGCTGGTTCCAATCCCATAAATGCCAGAAGTGACTCTGTTCCATTGGGCCCTTAAGCAAGGCCCTTAACCTGCAATTGCTTTGTCCTGGGTATGAGGTTAATCTGCATCCGACCCTGTAAACTGGTCCTCCAACTACTGGGAAAACTTGAGGGTTGGTGGCAGGATTGGCACTCCTGCCACTGTAGAAAACCTCACACTGTTCCAGTGTGGTGCCGAGATGTCACCTGCTACACTCGCAGTGGGTGTGGAAACGTGCTATCAGCGCATGCTCCCAACCAGTTTTGATGTTGTCTGGCACTGACTGTAATTCAAATTCATATTATTATCTCTCCACTCACAACAGACCTAATTACTCTGTCTCATCAGAATAGCGAGGCATCAAGGAAACAAAATGAAATGCCACAAACCAGTTACCCATTTGGGTTGGGAAAATATAATAGAAAGACAGGGAGTAATTAAGTATGGCCTGAGTGAATAAAATTAATTAGTAACATTAATAGTGTCTTGTTGGTAGACATCTATTCAAGTCCATAATATTGCTGCAATTCATATCTATTTTAAATCAGCTATGAGTGATTTTTTCATCATCGTTATAGCTTTTCCCAATACTAATCACACTTCTGGTGCTGTTTTTTTTATAATAGGGAATTTTACAGCAATCTCTGTGTACTCCAGCCCTCCCACCCCAACATAACACTGCAGATGCTTTCCATGGTCTTAGGACAAGATCTTAGTTTCATACATAGGAGGGGCATAATTATCCTGAATTCTGCATTTAAAACATTGTTTATTTATTTTAAACAATTTCTAAAATAATTAATTAATGATTAACTCATACAGGTGTACATAAGATTGAATTATCTGGTCAGGGCAGCATTTACACAAGGTACAAAACAGCACTGTATGCACTTAAGTCCACTTCAGGGCCCACTGAGATACATGCCCATGTCCACTAACAATAGGACAGTTTGAGGTAGCCAATTAGCATAACCATGCATGTGAGAGGAAAACCAGACTACCCATAGGAAAACCCAAGCAGACATCTACAGACAACTACATGAATTGTTATTTTGTTAAAGGTTCTCACAAGCACTTTCAATGAAGAAGTGTTTCTTGTGCCTGTCTCAATTGTAGTTCTTCTTAATTTCCTCAAGTGTCTTTGAGTACATAGAGCAGCCTGTATTTTGTATATACGACATAATCTGGATTGATTTTATATGGGGCAATGCAGGAAATCATATTGACTTGTTTGACCCAACCCATCCAACCCACAATTCTTAGTAAAAAGATTATGATGTGAACATTACTTACGTGTAAGACACCAAAGCTGTGCCAACTCTGGAGATGAATATTCATGTTTAAAAATCCAGAATTCCTGGCTTGAAACCTTTAGCTGTGGGTCCACATGAAATATACTACTGTCTGACATTATGAAAGTCTCTTTCACATCTTCTAAATAAAGGAATGAGAAGAGTAGTTATGTAAAAGTTGAGCAATTTCAAAACATATGTGAGAACTTGATGAGTTTCAAATCAGTGTCCACTGTGGTAACTCTACAAAGTCAATCATAAGGCCACACTATGTGAAATTGAATACAATTAACTTTACATTTCTTCAATAAGTCTTAGCACGTATGTGGCAGGACTCAAATGGAATTAGCCCTCTGTGAAGAAGGGATACCCTTGCAGTCAGAAGCCTTGAGTTGACGGTATACTGCTTTGGCTTGGCTGGGTAAGACAGTTACATTTAGATAAAATAAAACATATCACTCTACCTGGTATTTTCAGGGTCTCCCTATTTTGAAGCATGATATTCATGCAGTTCGCTGCAGCAGAAGATCGCATATTCATGTTGGAATCTAAAAGATATTCCAAATTAGATATAAACAGGTGTGAACTTATATGAAAATGCAGCAATGTGATTGCCCTATAGTATGTAGTATGTGTCAAAATAAAAAAAGTCACATTATTATGCCTGGCATATTATTCAATTAATATGGTTGGCCACCAATAATGATAAATAATTATCTGAACTTTTGATGCTTAACAGACTGTGGTTGTGAATGGCTCCACTTCAGATCCCCAAAGAAGATCACAACACATCAGATTTCAAACACACTTAGGACTTTTGGATATTATCCAACAAAGGTAGAAGCTATAAGTTACCTGCATCTGTTTTTGATTCCTAATTGTTATAATCTGTGTTACTGAAGTTGCTCTTCAAAATTATTAAATTCTGACCTGCAGTTGTATATATTTATTTGTATGAATAACTAATTCAGCAATCTGCATAATTCTCTGTTGGTTCTGCAATAAATTCTCAAAAAATGTATGTCAATTTTCTTTTATCTGCCCATTTCACCCACTAACCTTTCAGGATATTTTTGGATCTTTACTTGCACATGACATCCAACCTTTTGTATGACAAAAACAATCAACAAAGATTCAAACAGTTATTGTACTTAGGGAAAGGGAATTTTTGTTAAGGGTTTGGACATCGGATCCAACTTCTGTTGGTTGCTGATTTTTGATTGGCTCTTAATTTTTAAACTCTTGGTTATTTACCTCTGGTACTTGTTTTTAGTGACAACCTTTGGATTGACCACATACTTTGTAGCTAAGCTAAATTATGAAACTGTAGGATAATTTCAAGGAAACTTTGGGACAGCTTAACTATAAGCTTTTCAAATGAGCCTGATGGACTGAATGGTCTCCTCTTGTTTGTTAAATTTTTTATGTTTGTATTGCACACACACAAATAAATGGCCATACACTAAATCTCACCAGTGTGAATTTCTCTAATAAAACACAACATTTCAGTAGGTGATGCATCTTTGAGCACCATCATAATATAAAACACAGTCAAGCATGAATTTTCTGAGTTGGCTATTTCCTGCTTCCTGTTACCATTGACAGTATATATAAACAATAACATTGTCACCTAACTGTAAGCATTATAAATTGAGGAAATTGATACTATTTGTATTTTGTTATTCTAAAAATAGAGCTGTAGCTAGTGCTCACTATTCTACACATCTTTTCCGAAGCAGAAATATGCATTTAGCAAAATGTTTTTATATATGATCTCTCCGTAGCAGATGTTCAAGTCTATCCTTTTGTTTTCTGAACCCTGCTCTTGAATCACAGATATATCTAAAGCCTGTCCCAGCAATATTAAGAGCAAGCTGAGAGTTAACTTTGTATGGGGAGCCACACTGACACACATCAACATGCTAACTCACAATGGGACAATTTGAAGTTGTCAGTTAGCTGAGCCTTTATATCATAATGATTTGGGATGATTTTTTTAGAAAAACTGATGAGAACATGAGATAAATGTACAAACTCTATATAAGCAGTGACAGGGCTGGGTCTCTTGTGAACCATGAGGCATAAAGCAGTGCAAAATTAAATGATGTATAATGATTCTCATAAAATAAAAAGGTCCTCACCCTTCCAGATATAAACTCTTTGGAAGCTGATTAGATTTGCCTGGTAATTTGTATCATTCTTGCTTGCTGCTGGTAAAAGTGCATCAGCTATAAAATAAACAAATAAGAAAACTGAAATACAAGAGTTCCTTGTCATCTTTGCTCATGCAACAAGCATGCAATGCATACAAATACATCAGATTACACAATCCTCATGTCATTTCCCTGTCCTCGGCCTTCATCCCCAATTATATACTAACTCTTGCCATCTAATTGATTGATTGGAATTAAATGGGTAGGGAATGGTTCGCCAGCATGACCAGATGTGAGCCACTGGCAAAGTTGTTTAAAATTCAGTACATGCTTGTTTCCTAGACAAACAACTGAAAGACACATGTTCAAGGGGAGCAATGAATCAAAAAAGAAATTCTTTAGGTCATGGTCAAAATTAAGTACAAATGTCAAGACAAAAAATGTCCAAAAATCTACAAAAGGCAAAAAAGTCGAAAGCAAAGCATAAAAAAATGAAAACAAGTAACTCAGGGTGAACAAGTCATTAAAAAGGACTGAGCCATGAGAAAGCAAACATTCACTGACCAATGCCTCTTAAATAGACTTGGATAATATAGGTGTAATTTCCCTTGCCTGGCAAAAGCAAGAGAAAAGCCCAATATTGGCATAATGCATAATGATCAAACTCAAATGAAATGCATGTCCCCATTAGATCAAAAAATTATTTAACAACAAATGAGCTTAAACATTAATGGCATGTTTAACTAATTAACTTTTAGATATCTTTGCTTTCCTGTCAAGGTTGGAACTTGACTTACACATGAAGTAATTAGGATAGGCTCACGGCAACTCTAAATGGGAATTGTTATTTTATATATCCTTAAACTTATTGTGATCCCTTTTATATATTGCTTTACAGGTAACATTGTACATAATACTGTACATTGTTTATTCTAGTAAATTAAAGCACAAGACTTAATAATACTGCATTTCCATCCATTCATCTTCAGACCTACTTTGACCAATTCAGGGGTCTCAGAGGTCACAGCTTATCCAGGCTGCCTTGCACCAATCTATTGCAAGGTACACTGGCACACACACGACCAGTTTAGAATCGCCAGTTAACCAAGTATGCCTTTGGGATGTGTGATGTGCTGCATTGTAGGAGATAATGGCTAGTTTGAAATCCCATGCAAATGTAACTATCTTTTTGAAATGTTCTGTGTGTGACTCATGTGTGATATTTGGCTGCTGAATAAACATGTCCAAACCGCTATATCCTAACGACAGGGTCATGGGGATCTGCTTGAGCCAATCCCAGCCAACACAGGGCGCAAGGCAGGAAACAAACCCCGGGCAGGGCGCCAGCCCACCGCAGGGCGCACACACACACCCACACACCAAGCACACACTAGGGACAATTTAGAATCGCCAGTACACCTAACCTGCATGTCTTTGGACTGTGAGAGGAAACCAGAGTACCCGGAGGAAACCCACACAGACACGGGGAGAACATGCAAACTCCACACAGTGAGGACCTGGGAAGCAAACCCGGGTCTCCTAACTCCGAGGCAGTAGCACTACCCACTGCGCCACTGTGCCACCCTGAATAAACATGTGCATTAGTTAACTTAGTTCTGTTAGTAATGCAATAAATAAAGACCTTCTTTCATCCTCTGTTGTCAGCTGCTTTATTAGATTCTCTAATAACATCATTTTCTTTGTACACGTTATGATACCCAGAACCATAGGTGTCATAGTGGGGGGTTTATGATTACCCAGGGCCCTTAAAGCCTGGAATAAAATAAAATAAATGCCACACAAATGTCATATTTTCATTCATTCATTTTTGCAAGTTATAAAAAGGCATAAACTATTTAAAAGAATTCATTAAAATATTACGTTCAGTTTTCAAATGTTTTAAATATCTTTTATCAGCATCAATGTAACTGATACATTTATAATTTTGCAAAGAGTATAGGTGAATTAAAGTAAATGTTAAAAGAATGCAATCAAAGGTATAACTTTCAATGACGTAACTGAATATCATCTGTCAATTTGTAATTTTTTATTGAAATATTGTGAAGCAAAAAAGGAATTTGGTTACCATTTTATTTTTCATTAACACTGAATCTACTGGTAGAAATATTCTTATTAACAAAACCTCAAAACAGCTGCAAGGTCCCTAACTCCACTGTATAAATGGGTGGGATATAATGGATTACTAGGCATACAAACATGTCTATAATGTTTATTTTTGAACATTCTTCTCAACTTACTAATTGTAAAGTTCTGTTCTCCCAGGCTGAACACAAATTCTTTTTTCACTTTATTATACTTTATTTCTCTTCCACACAAATTACTTCCAGCACTCTGGTTGAAGTCTTGATCACTGCAGAGTAGGGCTTCTGGGTAACTAAGCAGCCCACACATGATTGTACCTAGAGAGATATTTTTGAGACAATTCAGTTACAAAATTTACATTCTAAGGTAATGATTTCATAGGAACAACACAAACATATAATGGGAATGGAATTTTAATTTTAATCACATGTGTAGAAGTGCCAGCTCATCTTCTTTATAATTATTGTAATAGCAACTTAGCAATTATAACTCTTAATGAAACATGGAGACATTGTGGAAGAAAATAAGAAACTGACACATTTTGTGCTCCACATGAGGCATTATGCAAATTTATAACAGAATAAGAACATTAAAGATTAATTTAAAATGCCCTAAAAGTACTTAAACAATTACTGTATTTCAGACTATATACTAGCTACACCCTTGGGTGTTTAGAATATTCTAAGCACAGTTAATAAGTTAAAAAGTGCAAGTTAGGATAAAGTGTTACCTCCATTCAGAACATTCTGATTCAGAATGAATCCATCACAGCAGGTGTCCTCTGTGCATGCTGCTTGACAGAAATGGTGTACATCAGACAAAGCAGACAGCTCCACAACAAAGGCGACCACCTGGTATACCCCTGAGGCTGCCTTCCTAAAATTTGTTCTCTGAAATATTTTCTGGGTTCCTGTGGTGAATTCATGACCTTCAGGCAAGATTAAAAAATAAAATAAAAAGAAAATTAGAATAAAAAGTGAAGATGTGACATTTTAAAAGTAATTGAGATGGGTATCAGATTTTCAAGATGCTGTTGATTTTTCAAAGTGCCAGGTAGGCATCGCTCACTCTGTAAGAACATTCCCATTTCATTTCATTCAGTCTTTTGCTATCAGCATGCCTGTGACTTTCTTGTTATTACAGATAATAATGATGGTTCAGATAAATTTTGGGGTGGACTACTTTCCGTAAATAACACACAAAAACATTAAACAGTTATTTTAGAGAGAAAATCAAAATGAAAGTAGACACAATTAAGAAAAAAGTGAACATTTCATATTTCTGTTTTATTCACCCTCTTTATTTTGAGGATGGAGGTAGAATTTGGGCACCTATTAGGCTTCAGCAAGATACAGTAGCCTAGAATAATACTGTAGGTCTGCAGTGATGGAATCACTTCAAATATGACCTAAATGAGAGTTCTAATTAGAAAATTGTGACCCTTACCTACAGCAGAGTCATCGAGATCCATCTCTGGAGACAGGACTGGCTCTGGCTGTATCCATTAACACTTTGTGGCCAGGGTCACCTATGTCATGGGTTTTAACTAATAACAGACTGAGACACCAATAAAAGGCATTATTGGGACAGGAATGAAAGAACTGTCCATACATTTTCTAAAACTGTGTGGTCCAATGCAGGGTCACTAAGTGTTTGGAGGCAAAGTCCAACCCTGAATAAGTTCTCTCTATCACAGGGCACTCTATGAATGTCAAATGCTCAAACTTCAGGTCTAATGGCCTTCTTTATTACACAATGGTGAGGCCTTATTTGGAGTACTGTTTACACTTTTGGTTTCCAGGCTACAAAAAGGACATAGCAGCATTTGAAACAGTCCAGAGATGAGCAACTAGGCTGATTTCAGGGTTACAAGGTATGAATTATGAAGAAAGATTAAAAGAGCTGAGCCTTTTCAGTTTAAGCAAAAGAAGATTAAGAGGTGACATGATTGAGGTGCTTAAAATCAAGAAGGGAATTAGAATAGGGGATCGAGACTGTTATTTTAAAATGAGTTCCTCAAGAACACAGGGGCAGAGCTGGAAACTTGTCAAGGGTAAATTTTTCACAAACAAAGTTTTTCTTTACACGGAGAACCATAGACACATGGAAACATGCCGGTTGTGGACCAATGTTTGTGTGCCTGTAGTTTGATAAAGACAGTACAGTATGTGTGGAGAACCTCATTTCATGTTGGCATGAGTTGGCACGAGAAGCACCTTTACCTTGGTGTGTGATCCTGCTAGAGGAGTGTGCATAGTGAGACTCAAATGGAAAGAGTCCATTGTGAAACTGAAACCCTTGCAGTCAGAAGCCCAATTGATCATTGACTAACAGTTGCTTTTCACATTTTGTGCAAGGTGTAGACTTGAGTTCACTTCCCAAGGAGCTCAGACGGAATGTGCTATGAAGTGAGCAACGTGTGAGAAATCAAAAGTCAGTTACATTCTCATGTTCTCTCTCTGTTTCCTTCCTCCCACATCCTGAAGTCTTTCCTATTAAGATAATTGGGTACTGTAAAATGACCCTGTGTATGCTTTGACCATAAGTTGGTTCCCGCACTAACCCCATGACCCTGAACTGGCGTAAGAGGATTACATAATGGATGGGTGGTCATATTCCTTATTCAATCCCTCCAGGAAGTTGTGATGCTGCAATTGCAGCTATTAATGCAAATTCAAACAATCCCTGTTAATTTTGTGCAGCCTTGCAATTTTGTCCAATCACTGCAATTTTTCCACAAATTAGACCACTCACCTTAGCCCCTTCCCCAGGTCCACTTCCTTGAAGTTGAGCCTGCAAGATGTGCGACGCAAAATAAAATCACACTTGCCATCAAATATTACTGCTAAAGTCTATGTAAGTCAATCTCCCAAAGTATTACATGAAAGTGGTGGTAAACTATTTTGAACCATGTGTAATATTGTGGTAGACACTTTTCTACTGCAAAATATGCCTGAAGAATGGCTGAAAAGCGAGGACTACAGACACAACAAGCGACCATGACAGAGGCAGAACACACAGATTGGTTGTAAGAGCTGAAAGAAACAAGGTGAGTTAGATTAAAATGCACGTTTATAAAAAATGTTACAGAAGTATAATTAGAAAGTTACAGAGGCGTGCCTTGTCAGTCTGCGTCTCAAATGATGTGTGTGTGTATGTGTGCGCAGCGTGTGTGGGTGTGTGTGAACGAATATAAGAGAAATAAATGTTTACAAATAAAAATATTAAATTTAATGATCAAACATGCTGCATGTGCTTTGTTTAATGTTTTAAAGTTGTCTGTGTGAGTGTGTGTGTCATATGTCACTGATGCAGTGATGCAGAGGAGAGAGCCTACACAAATAAGCTCACACACGTTTTATTAGTGAGGGTAACAGTGGAGTGGGTCACTTATCTTAACCAGTTTTATTGCATTTGATCTGTACTAAATATGTGTTTTTTTACTTTTCGTTAAGAATTGTGAAGATTGGGGTTCCACATGCACTGTAGTCAACATTCACCTCACTCAAAGTGACCACCCTGCAATGCAAAGATTCCTCAGGGAAAATGCAATCAACGGAGGAGCCATTCCTGGATTCCACTAGCTTCAAGAGAAATACTTAGGCACAGTTTACCAGAAAGAAAAGGAGGCATGCAAAACACATCTTGCTCAAAAGCCTGTTGCTGTCATATTTGATGAGACTCCAGATGTAGAGGGGATATGTGTACTCAACAACCTCATTGTACCCTTGGAAAAGGATGAACCTGGGAGGATCCTGGCCTACCTTGCAGATACTGTCTTCCTACAGGAGTGCAACCATTCTACTGACTCTGTGGTCAAGTGTCTGCAAGAATACTGCATAGCCAAGGAGAATGTAATTGTGTTTGACACAGATAATGCAGCATATATGAAGAAAGCATATAAAGCTGCACTGCAATCTATATATATATAATGAACCTTATCGGTGATGCCTTTCGCAGACCTTTTGACAAGTTGAATGCATTCATGCTGAGCTTCTCACAGATGTTCTACCAAGCTAGCTCCTGCAAAAGAAGATTCTTGGAGTTCATGACAAAAAAACTCCCAGCAGGAAGGATGTCAACCATGGCTCCAAATCCATGTTCTACACAGTGGAACTCCTGGTTCAGTGCAGTGCAGTACCATGCACAGCACTTCATACACTACAAGGAGTTCATAGACATAGAAATGCAAGTAAAGACCTTTTCCTCCTTTTTAACGAAGTATCTTAATTATTCAATATGTTTAAACATAACATTTTATTTTACCCCTACTCACGTTAACTTGCACCTAAATATACATGTTAAAAATGTACCAGTGGGGCTTTTTTAATTTAATTTGTTATTCTATCCACAGATGTCTGGCAAAAACACACCATTGTCCGTGGAGAGACTCTTATGAAATGTTACAAAATCCAGACATTGGTGCATATCTGCAGGTCCAGATCAGACTCATGGCAGACAAATGTAAAGTTATAGTGCAGCTTCTGAACACCTTTCAGCGCCAATGCCCTATAACCACCAAGATTTTTTTACTATCTTGTGGATCTACAGATGAACTTTGCTGCAAACAAACAAATGCAGTATGAAGCATGTGCCAAGTACTTTGAAGGGCTTGACGTCTCCTTTGCCATATTAAACACACATCCTCAATACAGTGGAACAAGCATACAACAATGAAGAGGAAACGTTCACCAAATATATGTCAAATGGACAACCTGCTATCAACTTCCTTCAAGAAGTCAGGGTGTTTGACCCTCGTCAATAACAGTGCTTCTAGTTACAAACACATCCCAGGCTTCAGTGCTGTCCCTCAAGATAAGTTTGAGGCCTACTTCAACCACCTGGGTCCAGCAGGACTCAGAGCTTGAGTGTGTAGAGTGATTGATTTAGATGTATTTTGGGATGGGGTACAGGAGAGACTTCCAAAAGATAAAAAAACATCATCATAAACTCAACAGATGCTGAATGAAGCAACAGCATTTACAAGCTGGTGTTGTCGAGCCAAAGAAAATCAATCACTAACAACAACCTCAAAGCCTTGGACTTCTTGAACCACAATCAACGCCTTTCCAGTGGGGCTTTTGAAAGGGATGAGATGGAGAAAGATTGCGAGGAAGACATGGGGAACATTTAGGCAGCCTTCAGGACTGACTCTCATCATTTCTGACTTCAGGAATTATGGTTTCATGAGTTATGAGTTCTCAGAAACAAAGTATTCAGCTTTGTTATGGATGTCTGTCAGTATAAATTAATATTTGTGGCCTTTTTGGTCTGTTGAGATATTTTTTGTTGATTTACACTTTATATGGTGTGTTGTAAAACAATGTTAAGAGAGATTCAGTGATATTTTGCTCATACTGTGCATTCAGGTAATGTGAAGTTCTGAACTTGGATGCAGGATATGCACTTTTGGTTTTGCACTTTTGTATTAATGGAGTTTTTCAACATTTCATTTCATTAATTAATTTATATTAAGTCTATTATTTTAAGAAAGTACTTGAACAGATTTATTCACACTGACAGCCGATATCAATGTTCTGTGCACTTTAAACCTTAATATTGTTGAAATCCTGTGCTTTTATGGAAAGGTTACGTACAGTAGAATACTAAAACAGTTGCAACTGTTTTTGTAAATTCATTGGTTCTTGCAATGTTATAGAAAAAAATAAAGCATCAAAACATTGCAACTTTCACTGCAACTTTTTGAAAAAGCTGCCACAAAATCAGGCATTTTAGGCCACAACAATCACAAAAAAAACTTTTGAAATCCTGGATGGACTGATTTTTGAGTATAAATTAACCTCCACCCTGAAATGATAGAAACATGTAAAAAACAACTAACACATGAGTCTACAAGTGTCTCACCAGGCACGGTACTCCCATGTAAAAATCTGTTGTAAGATTCCTACAGTCAAGTTCAAGATTTTATTTCAGTGTATGCCAACTGTAATTTTCCAGGTAACGATTAAAACGACAAGAAAAAAATTGAAGTTTTCATAATCTGAACCTCATGCTTTCATTATTTCTATGTCTGTAGAGAAAGACTGTGCTGAGTAGTGATTAGTAGCTGGCATGTAATTGGCCCATATCAGAACCAAAAAACAAAAAGTAATGGAATTTTTTTGGTATTGTTCATAGAGTGCTGATAAAAAGCTGTATTAGTGTCATATTTAAGGAAAACTGTACAATTGTGTCAGTTTTAGCTGCAATGTCAATGTAGCCATCGTAAAATGAAAAATGAGGAAGAATGGAAAGCTGCCTATAGTTGATATTGGCATTGCACTTAAATATGCAGATTCATATGTACAGACTTTGTGGTCATGACAGTCATCCAAAAATGATGTCATAAAAATCTTGCTTATCCTTTTAAATATTTAATACATTGCAAATACATTTTTCTATGTTGAAACATAAACAATGTCATAATCAGTTAAATGTGCTTTATGATAAATTTGGCCACAGCACACATCTCTCCCTTTCTCTGTTATGGTTCATTTAAATACTGCACATACTGTATGTGTACTTGTGGCAGGTGGCTGGGGGCTGTGCCTAGCCGGGACGCCGAGAAGGACCGGGAGAGGGACTATGCCTACCCCGACCATGAGAGGGCAGCCGCCCTAGTTTGTATGGGGGCCACAGGAATTGAGCATGGAAGCTCAACCCTATAGGGGCCCGTGGCCACCGCCAGGGGGTGCCCAGAAGACTGTGATACCCTGGACATCAGCACTTCTGCCACACTCGGAGGTGCTGAAGGAAGTATTACCAGGGACACCTGGAGTACTCCTGAGTGCTCATGCAGCACTTCTGCCACATCAGGAAGTGCCACAAGAAGTTCATCAGGGGGCACCTGACGCACGTCCGGGTGAAGATACAAGGGGCCGCCGCCCTCCAGTCATCAGCTGGAGTCAGGTGGAAGAGGACGAAGCTCGGAGGAGAGGAGTAGAGGCGGCGAAGAAAGGACTTAGGAGAAGCCCGGACTTGAGGGTGTATGGTGCAGGGGCACTGGGTTGTGTCCGGGATTTGGACTTTTGTAAATAGTACAGAAATAAACGTGTTGTGGTGTTTGAACCATTGGTGTCTGCCTCTCTGTGTCGAGGCCGATCATCCACAAACTATAAATATAAAATTTAAACCATGCTCATTTTTGTTTTAAACTGTGACAGAATGATTAGCTGGCAAGGACCTGCCAAAAGTAGAAAGGACATAGAACTGAATGCAACAGTGGACAAGCAAAGTGCGGTTTGCAAGTCAAAGGGGGAGTCCACAATATCACCTTCAAGTGGACGCTCCAAGTGCAAATGTGAGGGCAGTATGCCAGTTATGTTTAATTATGTTATGTCTGTATTGATGTCAGAGGAAAGGACATATATGTCACAACCCCAGGGGGAGGTTTAAGGCTTGCTCACCGCTAGAGTTTAAAGGCAACCTGGTCAAAGCCTCAGTGACACAGAAGGTGTTACAGTCTAGAGAGCAGAAAAAAGATTGGGAGGATTGAGAAGGACAACTGTAGTGGTTGGGACATATTTAAGGCTCTGGAAAGTGGGCAATTAGGGAAGCCTCTCAATCTGATATTTAATGACTAGAACCTGTTAAGTCATTCTCAGTAGGGTCTCTAGAGTTTCACTTTGGGTTCTCAATCCACATTGTGCATAATAAAACCTTTGTATTGCTTTAAATTGTGACTTTAGTCAATTTAGTGTTACACACAGAGGTGTCTCATTACGTGATTTTTATTGAAGAACACTATGAAAGAAAAAAAGAACAGGCACTTGGTCACCATTTTAAAGAGGTTTTGCTGGACAAAGACTTATTCAAAATTATATATTTTGCCTCCTCTGGTTTTCTAACGGGGCGGCACCGTGGCGCAGTGGGTAGTGCTGCCGCCTCACAGTTAGGAGATACGGGTTTGCTGCCCGGGTCCTCCCTGCGTGGAGTTTGCATGTTCTCTCCGTATCTGCGTGGGTTTCCTCTGGGTACTCCGGTTTCCTAACACAGTCCAAAGACATGCAGGTTAGGTGCATTGGCGATCCTAAATTGTCCCTAGTGTGTGCTTGGTGTGTGGGTGTGTGTGTGCCCTGCGGTGGGCTAGAGCCCTGCCCGGGGTTTGTTTCCTGCTTTGTGCCCTGTGTTGGCTGGGATTGACTCCAGACCCTGTGGTTAGGATATAGCGGGTTGGATAATGGATGGATGGATGGATGGATGGTTTTCTAACTAATTAAAATTGGAAGTCTATTGTCTTTTTTTAAACACATTATTGGCTGGATTCGAATTATGCAGTATTTTTTGGTATCTCATCTGTTTAATTGCATATGAAACCAGCTGTGGTAAGTTTTTCCATCATCTCACAGGTTAAGGGACAATTTTTCAAAAATGTAATGTTTGGATTATATATTCAAAGATGGAAAAATTCTAATCTCCCCATTGCAAATAGAATAGAAAATGCATACTAATAAAGTTAAACATTTCTTTTTAGTTACATTTTCTTATCAATATATACTCACAGAGCAAGTCATTAGGAACTCTATACTAATACTGTGTATGGCTTCCATTTTCTCTCAAACA
>JANRMT010062841.1:35124228-35139696 GCA_026402145.1 Polypterus bichir lapradei
AAAGGTCAGCTGCTGTCACACTGCCCTTCGATCATTTTAAAGCGTTTACAGCCGCTGTCCTTTTTGCCACTTCGTGTCTCTGCTGCTCACGTTGTGATCGCTTCTCCGTGATCATAAATATACACCTGGCCAAATTGTGTTTTCTTTGAAATTAAACTCGTCGTTGCTTTAACTGTTGCAGGACCACAGATTTTCATAGCGTATGGTCCATTAATGTGTAAATCTACGTTTTGTGCATTGAATGATGCGAATGCAAAAAGACTTTGTTTTCTGCTCTTTGCCTTTTATTTCTGATCTCGCTTTGTCCTGCTATTTTTTCAAATACACCTGGTCCTGATGATTAATTTCCTTTTGTTTGCACTAATGCAAGCTTTTAGTCGTCGACATTTCATTTATAATGTATTGTGCTTTATATGCACTGAGACCCCTGTATCTGTGTATGCTGCGTGCCTTTACACTACTGATTTTTTTTGCTGGCCGTGCTCTGATATTGCTTGGAAGTAGGGCGTGTCTTGCAAGAATCTCATGTTCTATAACCCCGCGAGACGCTCCGTGGCCATTCTCTTTTGTCTCGCGGGTCTTTTATTTGTCTTCCGTGATCGTAACGTGAAGATCACGTATCATCTCCTAGTCATTCCCTGCCACAGGATTTTTTTTTTTTTATAATAGAGAGAAATTTTAGCAAAAAAAAAAAAAAATTACATATGTTTTGCAAATTGTGAGCAAACAATTGGATGACTTCATGCATTGATTATGTTCTATCAGAAATGTTATGTCCTTTCTTTATGAAAATATAAAATTAAATTTTTTCTTGGCTACAACTACAAACTGGGGTAAGTAATATATAAAATATCATTTTGGGTGGAGAATTCCTTTAGGAAATATATAAAATATCATTTTGGGTGGAGAATTCCTTTAGGATCACTCTCTCATCACTTCTATAGAGTTAGCCATTCTGTAATATTGTTCTACCTCCTATAATTTTGTGAACTTTCTTTTATTTGTCAATATTGCTTATATTGTTTCACATAATAACCACAACTTCAACAGCCTTACTTTGAATTCACTCCATACACAGTCTCCTGTTTTGGATTCAACTTTTAAACCAGTCGCTGCTCACCCACCACCCCCTTAGCTATTTTCTAACATTCAAACCGTACTATAGACTCAACCAGTAGTATAAGAAAATAATAAAGTATCAACCTGCACTCAGATGAGGAAACTGAACCTCTCTAGCAGTATGATTTTCTTTTAGTTTATTGAATGCAAATATTGTACTGTGCTACATATTTCACAAAAAACAGGTTATTTGATTAAAAAAGAAAAAATGCATATCCCAAGCATTATCACTATTCGAAGATTCAAAGTGTATTTTTATGGGACCTAATTTAAATGCAGATTTGAATGTCTTCTCTGACAGTTTGTATGTCTTCCAAATGTGTGTTTGAATAAATTGGCTTCCTTTGGGGGCTTTGGTGCCCTCTGCTCTTAATATGATTAGTAACTAAACTGGACTGGTGAAGTGAGTGTGAGCATAGAGGCTAATAGCTCAATTTCATCTGTTAATGCCACAACAGGCTTTTCCCCCAGAAAAATGAGGATACAAACAATTTTCAACTTGCTGTGTTCTGTGCAGTAGATTAATACAATTTCACCATATTGCATGGACTTGGCTGCTATTAATACTAAATCTGAAATAGCAAAACACTAAGACAAGAGGACCAGTTGGATAACATAAATAGCAGACAATGGGATTTATATGAAGGCTATGCAGTGGTATTTGTAACTGGGACATCAGGTCAGTTTAAGGCCAAGTTACATAAGGCATGGAGTTTACAAACTCTCCTGGGGACTCATGTATAAACAGTGCGTATGCACAAAAATATAGCATACGCCCATTTCCACATTCTCTTCAAGATCAATAAAAAGTAAATTTGGCATAAAGTCACACACATTCTTATCCTGTCTGTACAAACATTTCCACTTTTGTCTGTAGGCCATGTTTTAGTGTGAGTTCTATGTATGGCGTTATGCATGAGGCCCCTGGCGTTCATGTGTTTTGAAGCTGAAGGTAATTTTGGAAGCCAAGAGTGCCTATCCATGAGGGCTTGTGTGCTAGTATACACAGTGAAGACTTGGTGTCTCATCCACTATGACTAACTGACTTTACAATTAATCACTCCTTGAGTCTGTATCACAAATAACAAGTGAAACAATTTGTGTTAAGTTGAATTTGCAGCAAAACTTCAAATTAAAATTTCCAAAAAAATTCACAGAATAAAATGTGTTTCGGCATGAGTGTTTTCTCCATTAGCACATATATTTTCAAGCTATCTTCAATTTTTCTCCCTCTACATGGAAAGGCATGGCACAATGTATTTTGGAGGAAAGCATAGAAAGAGGGGACATGGCTAGAGAGCATTTGCTGTACCAGCAGGCACCACTAAAATCCATTTACTTGGGTATTTGATTGCTGGCCAGTCTACAGATGGATCGTAGCAAACATGTAAACAATGACCCCCTTTGGGCAAACTGAAAAGTTTGTTGTAGCAAAGTAAGTAAAGCAGCGGATTAGTATTTTAGGTGAGATTTTGATTGCTAAAGAATAAATTGGAATTTGAATACATTTAAAAAATATCACTTTTGTATTGGCTAAAACTGCATGATTATTTTATATATTAGTTGTAACATTACAAAGAAAAAATCAGAAATATTACCAATAAAGTGCAAAGGCACTTTATGCTTTGTAAGAATACATTTTTTTAGACACAATATTTTTGTTTCTTTTTTATTATTAATTAATACATTGTAAATCTTCATAATTACACATAATTTAACTGATAAAACAAAAACTAAACACTAAAAAAAGTTTCAAGAAAAGGCCCACTATGAAGCGGCACAGAGGTAGCATTGCTGCCTCACAGTAATGAAATCGGGACTCAGATTCATGAAGTTTGTCTATTTTTCCCCATGTCCATGTTGGTTTCCACCTATAGTCAAAGGTCAGGCAGGTTAAGTCTGTGTCACATTAGACGATTTTTCCAGTCATTTTCAGTTATAGCTTCATTTACATAACCTTAGCCAGATGAGGCAGTGGCAGCACACTCCTGTGAAACCAATTGCCTAATGTGACATATCTAACAACTGAGACCCACTAGTCTGTGACTGGCTAAGATAATCAAACAGGTTTGATTTTCTCATTTGTGCAAGAGATAGGCTATGTATGCAGAAGAGCCGTCAGCCAAGTGAGTCGATGAATCCTCATCTGGAAGTATAATGCATAGAATGTAGCGATGAGGAATAAGGAACATGTGTGTTTTGAACCTCACAAACAGTAGAGAAGTGTGCCTGATGTTTCATATTTTACATACCATAATACCAAAGGGCAAAGACTGCTGCTGATCTCACAACAGCCATTAACCCCTTGTGAAGTGCCGCTCCGTCAGGCAACACACTATTGGTTGTCAGAAAAAGGGGCAAGCAAGCATACATTGGAAGATGTTCAGTCAGGTCCATAAAATGTGACAAGGGCTGCAATTTTCAATCATATAATTTGACATGGTGCAACTACGAGATAAGCGACTGCAATCAATGAATTAGACATGCCCCCCAAACAAAAAGGTACTGTAACGTGACATTAGCTTTAGGTGACTGTTGATGGTAAATTGGACCTATGTGGTTTGTATGAGTGTGTTCATCCTGTGATGCGCTAGTGTCCCATCAAGGGTTTTTTCTCCCTGTAGCCATTGCTGGCTGGAAAAGGTTCCAGGTGCCCCACAACCCTACCTTGGATAAAAGGGTGTAGAAAAAGCATGAATGAACTAGTAAGGTATGGACTTTATTCAGGTTCATGACCTATTTTGGGCTCCCTATCTGTTTGTCCACACTGGACCAGTGTTTTGGGGCCAATATGCAAATCCCTATTTGGCTGTTGTTGGCTGCCCAATAGTCCAACGTGTTTGCCCACACTGGGGCAACACTGGCCTAAATTCAGTTTGTTTTCTGGGATCCTGACTTGGATCAGCTTGCAAAGTTGAAGACAGTAGGTACAGATTGTGTTACCTCTGACCCTAAATGTGAGGTATGATGCGGAAACATACAGCGTGAATGTGCAGATAGGCAGCACACCGTTTAAAAGGGAGTTTATGGAGCCATGTGAAAGGTGCTGAAGAAGATTGTGGTTTTTGCTGGGTAGTCACCCATAGTAAGCAATACTCCTTGCTTTCCATTCCACCAAGCTTTAATAAAAATAAAAAACTTATTTTAGTGAGCTTTGTGTTTCACAATTCCAAAATCACACAACGTTTAGGGTAATTTCATAAAACTGAGAAATTAAACTCTGCTATTTTGCTCATCACTATAAAGTATAAATAGTAACATCAGAAAGCTGATGAACAAATGTATTTTAGAGTTGCTGTAGCAGAGCTCTTTGTACCTTGGCACTGAGTCTCTGTGTAAGCCATCATACTTTCAGTCCACTCCAGCTTTTCTCCATTATCTTGAACACAGAACCATTTTTGAGAGTTGATATCTTTTTGACTTGCTTTGTATTCTCCTTTCTCGTTGCACTGAAGGCCTAAATTGTTGGCAAGACAACTAGTTACACCTACAAAAATTAAAAGAAGACAAAGTCAGCCACTTTTCTTATCAAGGAATCAAAGCACTGCTGCCCTTGTATACATTGGGAATGAAATGACTGTTATTCTTTTGTTTTCACTAGATCTAGTTGTAGGTTGTTTCACTTCCATCTTGATAATTTTGGGCATTCATTATTGTTCATTGATTTGTCTGCATGTTAACTTTGGAATAGCAAGTGGGTGTTCTCAATAATCAGTAATAAGAATCACATTTCTAATCATATTGGAGAACCGTAAGCATATCTTTGAGATGGCACTGGATTTAAGTGTCTGCCAGAAACTTATAAGTGTGCTATGCCTCTGCACATACCTACTTCCAATCTTCTTCTTCTTCTTTTTTCAGCTGCTCCCAGTAAGGGTTGCCACAACAAATCATCTTTTTCCATAAAATCCTGTCCTCTGCATCTTGCTCCATTACACCCACCAGGTTCATGTCCTTTCTCACCACATCCACAAACCTTCTCTTAGGCCTTCCTCTTTAACTCTTGCCTGTCAGCTCCATCCTTAACATCCTTTTAGCAATATACCCAGCATCTCTCCTCTACAAATGTCCAAACCAACGCAATCTTGCCTCTCTGATTTTGTCTCCAAACTGAACTGACCCACAATGTACTCATTTCTAATCCTGCCCATCCTTAATACTTCCAATATAATGACTTTTTACTTTATACTTGGTTTGGGGACACTTCCATCTGTTGTTTACTTTGCTAAAAAGGAGAAGTGTCTGTGTGTCAGTCTGTGTGTCTGTCCAGTTGCTGTGTCTTTGTTATTTAACAGATGGCACATCACAAACATCAGCACTGCTTTTATGAATTCAGTGGCAAATGGCATTAACAGAGACATAGCAACTGGATGGACAAACTGCACTGCAAACATTAATGCTGAATAAATCCAACAGAGAGTAAGTGCCAGATGGACAGAAATCAGTTTACCCACCTTAATAAAAAGACAAGGGTCTATGTGTCTTTGTATCTGTTTGTTCATCCAGATGGCGCATCACAAACATTTGCAGTAATGCACTGTATTTTCCATTCCAACAGGTGGCACCTCCCAACAATTTGCAGTAATGCATTTTATTACCTGAAATGTTTGATGTGCCATCTGTTGGAATGACAAATGCAATACATTGTATTACTGCATGCATTGAAAAATACATTCCAATATATGGTACACTGCAAATGAGGGCTTTGTTGATTACTAAGATTTCAACATGTTTTAGATGAGTTGCAGGGTTATTTTCATTGGATAAGAGAGTCTGCTAAGCAAATAAATGTAAATATTCTCAAGTTCTTCACCTTGTACCACTCCAGCCAATTTCTTTATCTTTCTCAGTCTGCAACCTTCAACTCACTGCTAAAACTAAACTAAGCTGACTCATCTCTTCATGGATTAAGTCACTACCAAACAGGACACTGATATAGGGTATGGGTTCAAATGCAGTCTTTTCTACCTGTGGGCATATTTAATTTTTATAATGAACAGCCCCATCTGTTCAAATGTGCTTATACCTTATCTCTGATTGTCACAAAAGATCAGTCAAGGAAACTTCTTGACTTATTATTGCGGGGCTCATTTTACTCTAACAAACAACAGGCAACAGAGGTGATCACTGTTGTAGTTAATAACTCTCCACATCAAAGGCCTTACTTTTTTGACATTGCAGCAAAGACCACAGCGATGAGAGTTGTCAACCCACTGTCCAAAGCCATTATTCAACAATGTATATATGGTGGCACATTACTGTAGATGTACTGTAGATACTGTTTGAATAGGTGCTGTCACAAAATCCATTGATTTTTCTCATTTTCTAAGTTTTGACAAACATCACAGTTCAAACGTTCCTACTACTATATGTCATTTAAACACGTAACAAAAAGAATGGGATGTGCACTGTGCAACTGTGATTTCCCTCCTCATTCCTTAATGTATG
Source organism: Polypterus bichir lapradei (assembly GCA_026402145.1). NCBI lineage: Eukaryota > Metazoa > Chordata > Cladistia > Polypteriformes > Polypteridae > Polypterus > Polypterus bichir. The sequence goes on from JANRMT010062841.1 coordinate 35,130,796, forward strand.
GGTGCGCAAAGTCAGTCCTGGGGGGTTGTAGTGGCTGCAGGCTTTTGTCGCAACCAAGTTTCTTAATAAGAGGTCAATCATTGCTGTAGAGGCAGTTATTGCTCAAGTAACATTTTCATACTTCATTTTAGTCTCACTTGTTACGATTCCAAACCCTAAATTGCTTATTTTTGTCTTAAGGTGGAGTGATGGCTCTGAGGATAAGGATCTGTGCTGGTATGTGGAAGGCTGCCGGTTCAAATCCTGTTACTGCCAGAAGGGATCCTTCTCTGTTGGCCCCTTGAGCAAGCCCCTTAAGTCGAAAATTGCTCCAGGAGCGCTGTACAATTGCTGACCCTGTGCGCTGACTTCCAAATGGGGATGCAAAAAGGAATTTCTCCTTGGGGATTAATACAGTGTACCAAATAAACAGCTGCTTTCATTGTTTTTAATTACTCCATATTAACAATAAGATGCAAATAAGAAAGGATCCAGCAATCCTCTATCCACTCCCACCTGTGTGTATTCATCATGAACTAGATGGTGTAATAAAATATTTGGAAGGAAACCAAGGAGAAAAAAGTGAAGGAGTGAGAATTACTAATCCGGTTCAGGCTACAAATCACTGGGCTGATATCCTTGGAAAGAAAAAAAATCAGTTATATAAGAATGACCTAACATGGCAGAATGAAAACACTAACAACCCATAGATTGACAAAGATTGGCTTCTAATTAAGAAGATTGAAACTAAAACCTGCAGCCACTGTGGCCTTCCTGGACAGACTTTGCAGACCAATGTCTTAATGTATTCTGCTTCATTCATTGTGGATTGCTTTTGTAAACCAAAAAAAGAACACAAAAAATTCAACATGACATCCCTGACCTGAAGAATTATTTGTGGTGGAACAGTGGTTAGTGCTACTGACTCATAGATTCAGCACTTTCTGTTTGAATCCCATCTCTGGTTGCTGTTTGTGTGCATATTCTCCCTGTGTCTGCATGACATTTTCTCCAGGTATGCCTTTTTCACCTCCACACCCTCAAAGATTAGGTTAAGTGGTCATTGATAAATTGGCGCAGTGTGTGGGTGTGGATGCTGACGTGCATGTGTGTGAATGTCCCATGATGGACTAGTGCTCAAACCACATTTGTTTCTGACTTGCTACCTGAATTGGATTATTTCAATATGACACCAGTGACTGATGGCAAACTACAGGCTGACGAACGCCACTTGCTTTGCGAACTGTTGTTCCACATAAATTCTCCTTTTTAAAACTTACAATGTGTGGCTTTAAAGGAGCCAGTGAAGACAGTTGTTCTTCCAGCCGGGCATTTGTTACAGGAAATGTGTCCTTCCTTATCCTGATAGGAGCCAAGTGGGCAAGTGAGGCAGGCATCTCCACTGAAAAAGGTTCCTGCTGGGCATATTGCTAAAAACAGAAGAAAAGACAGATAAAACAAAATATGGAGACACCTAATTCAGACAAGATCTTGGGAAATTAAACAAAGTGCAGAAAAGAGGGAGGGAAGGTGAAACCACAATGTAGGTGTTCAAGCAAACACAAGAGGGGCTAGTGATGCAGTAAAGCAGAACATAGCTGCATAAATTTGGTATACATGGTGGCTTAAAGCATCTTTATTTAGAAAAACAAGTAGTCAAATGAGGAGAAGATCTGAAAGATATAAGAGATTCATTGAGCCAACATCAAAACAATGAAGTAATGACAAGCAAAAATGATTATGAATGACTGAAGGGTATAAGGGAATGGACAAAAAAAATAAAAGATTAAAGAATTAATGGAGTCCAATTAATGGTGGTGTAGTGGAATGAATACAGCTGTTTTAGGTGTCAGAAGACAACAATTGAAAGTAAGCAAACATCCAGGATTAAGCAATACTATAACGGCATCCAGCCAGTCCTAGGACCGCAAAGGTAAACAAAAAATACACACACAAAAAAAAAAATACAGATTTTGAAACACAGTGTTTTAGTTGTTGAGCCCACATCAGGAGAGGCCTGAAGTGGAATAAACAGGAAAGACCCCCAAAAGAAAGAAAGAATTGGACAAAAGGCACAGGAAACAAAAGGAGCAGAAGGACAAACAGTATACAGCCATCTGAGGACATTTAACACTAGAATTACCAGAGCCTACGAAAAAACTCGTAGATCCGTCCCACCTTAAATCGCTTCTTAAAACCGCTCTCACCTCTCCGCCAGCCTCCTTTGTCCTGTAAATGTGCCGATAAAAACAAACTGCAAGCAGCCGGCTATTCCATCCCCCCCACCGACTCAGAACGTGCACCAGCTTCTCACAGCTCATGCCTCGATTATCTGGGAGTGAAGTGGAGTTTTAGAGTGGAAATAATAGATTGTTATTTGGAACACACGCGTTTCATGTGTGTTCCGTTTCTACAGTAATCTGTGTAAACACAATGTTAAAATAGAAACTTTTTCATAATTCAGTAATAAATGTTACAAAATGTAGACATAAACTATAAAATGTGTGAAGCCTGACAGCCAAAGTGCAAATACACTTTCATGAAAGGTTCATGACTTTTACAATGGCTTCCGTAGCATACTGGTAAGATTTTGTCAATTAGAGCACAATACCTTAAGAGATCCGAGTTCGAATCTCCGGTAGAGAGAAAATTTATTTATTTTTAACCTTCGCTGTTCTGCCTGCCTGAACTCCCTTTCTATCTATATAGTAATAACAGTAATTTTATTATTATATAGGAGCTTCCCTGTCTACCTATCATATAGTGCCTTTCCTTTCTATATATCTATCCCCTTAGCTGTTTTTTATATATCTATTATACAATGCCTTCCCTGTTTATTTATATATCTAGTGCCTTCTCTACCTGTCTGTCTTTTTGTCTGATTGCATATAGCGCTGAACTTACTGCTCTGTACTATTCTGTCTTCTGCATGTCCTGGAGTACAAAAGAAACACCACCATACAGCAACATGTGCGAACTGGCAAGATCGGGGAAAAAACACGCGGTCACTGATTACAAACCGCAAGATGAATGAAAGAGACAATATATGTAAAAATATCATCGCACTAATGCAATATTATTTGAAAACAAACAGCGTCAGATCGGGTTTGAATATGCGCCCGATCTGACGCTGTTCGTTTTCAAATAATATTGCATGTACTGTGCATTGAAACTGCTGCACTGAATAAGCAGACTCCTTTTGTAACAGCGTCAGCGTGTATTCAAACCCGATCTGACGCTCTTCTTTTTCAAATAATATTGCATGTATTGAACTATTTTAGAGTAAAAACATACATTTGATTTCAGTCAGTCTGTAAGAGCCAGTGTAAATGCATGATAATTATAAAGGTTAGCTTTTTTTTTTAGTTCCATTCTCTTCGTCGCGTCCCCGCTCCCTCCGACCCTGCTTTTTTTCACATAAAGACGTGCTATAACTCAAATGTGATTTATTTGGAGACGCGCTATAGCTCGAATGTGATTTATTTGGAGACGCGCTATACTCGAATGTTATTTGTATAGGGAAGAAAGTACAATGTCAGGTGCTCATTCAGTGTAATAGGAACCACAGCACAGAGAGATGTGTACACTGCAACAAGTACACATGTCGTGAATGTAGGAAGGGTGTGTGGGAATTGTTAATATTTGAATGTGATGATTTTATATAGCACGGATCGGAAATCAGCAGTTCTTAGCATTGCACCACGCAAGCTGTCGTATCAGCCGCCTACTGTAACTTGCTTTATTTTTTCTTCACGTATAGTCTAGAATAAAAGTGCACTTGTTTTGTTATTCTTGTACACCAACATATGTTCCTGTGTTTGAGCGACACGGGCATGTTCAAAAAAATAGACGTGTAATGCCACGAAAAGTGCACGCAGGCTCTTCAGTTCACAAGCATTGGTACGAGAATGCAGTCACAAATACGCTGCAGAGCTATAGCGCATCTTTATGTGAAAACAGCATTCTCAATTTGGGTTTTTGGGTGTAGGGAAGGATCCTGAACACGACTGAGAGAATGAAAAGTGAATAAAAAAAAAAAACTAACCTTTACAAGTATCATAAACTACACCGGCTGTTACACACTGAAATCAAATTTATGTTTTTATTATAAAATAGTAAGAAAAACAGCAGTTTACGTCTCAAAACTGAATAGCGCAGAATCGAACTCATGACCTTTTGAATACTAGTCAGCGGCTGATACCATTATGTTACCGTGGCAATTGTAATAATTATGTGTCAATGTGGCATACTAAGGTGGCTTTTTTCTGCAGTTATATTTTTGAATAAAAGCATACTTGTTCTGTTATATTTCTACCTTTTGTAAATGTGTTTGATATTTGGACTTCAGGCTTCATACATTATATAGTTTATGCTTACATTTTGTCATTTACTACTACAATATGAAAAACGTTTCTGTTTTAAAAATGTGTTTACACGGATTACTGTAGAAACAGAACACACGTGAAATGCGTGTATTCCAAATAATGATCTATTATTTCCACTCTAAAACTCCACTTCACTCCCAGATAATCAAGGAATGAGCTGGGAGAAGTTTGTGCACGTTCTAACTTGTTGGGGGGATGGAATAGCCAGCTACTTGCAGCTTTTCTTTTATCAGCACATTTAGATTAACAAAAGACGCTGGCGGAGAGGTGAGAACGGTTTTGAGAAGCGATTTAAGGTGGGACGGACCTACGAGTTTTTTCGTAGGCTCTGGTAATTCTAGTGTTAAATGGTTAACTGGTCACTCAGGCCTTTAAAAATGAGAGACGAGAATCTGAGGCAATCTCTACATTACTATGTTTTCAATTAAAAATGAAGTCTTTGGCTTAAAACAATCTTCATTCACACTACCATTTTTACATTGTTTGCTCAATTACCTCCAGTTACACTAAAATGATCAAAAATGCATATGAAGTAGTGGTTTGCACAAAAAGGGCGAGCGCATATCGACAGCCAAGAGATTTATCACAAAACTGTATCGACCGGTAAATTATTTGCCTTTTACACATATACGCAGTGTTTATTCTGTACCAAACTGCAATTTAGATGCATGTAGGTAAGCAACACAACAAATGCCATCAAAAGCAACTCCTTTATGTCCACTATATTAGAATATGGTTTTCTGCTTTGAAGGATGACCAGTCAGAAAATGAAGTGTTGTAATAATGAGGATCTAATCGGGGAAGAGCTATATAACAAGCATAAACAAATCAGAGCACAACTGGAGTTTGCATTTTTAAAAATCTACGTTTTTACAAATCCATATTACACCACAGAAAAGCCATTTTTAGAATCGTGTTGAACTGGAGAGTGTTTTCAAAAGTCTCCATTCTTGGGGTTAAAAAATGCCAGGGTTAGTGTACGGACAGTAAAATGAGTGCTTTGAAATGAAAATATAGTAGTGTGGACTAGTCTGAGAATGAGTTTAGCTTCTTCTGATTTCCTCTGATAAGTGACTTTGAATCCTTATGATAGAATAAAGACATTTGAAGGTATTAATGATACATGGATACTATTGGTGTTTGATCCTAATGAAATGTTATACAAAAGCTGTCTGCCTGATGTAAATTGTAAGACACTTTCTAAAAGAAATGCTGTAAATAAAGTTTTGAACAGGCAAGTGACTTCTGTTATGATTTCCACCTATCCAGAGGGACTAGATTAAACCATTTTGTATGAGGCAGTAGCCCTTATTGCAACATGGCATGCACAAGGTGGATTGTGGCAGTGAATTATGAAGAAGAATTCAAATAAGAAATATTGTGGTCAGCTGTGTCTTCAATGCTGCAGTTATATCTAGTTACTCTGGATATATAAGTATCATATAGTAGGCAATATGCCTAATTTAAATTTATTCTTAAATCTGATTCACACGTTGCCCCTTCAGTAAATGAAAGAAAACCTTTATGTTGTTATAAGGATATCTTTTGATCAACCCTTTCAAACTCCTCAGGCCTGGTTTTCTTGTTCTCTAGTCCTATCTCACCCACATATCTTTTCTTAGGAAGAGGTACAAGAGTAAAGGCAGCTCAACTTTCAAAATATTATCTTTTGAACTTTCTTCTTGGTTTTTTTTTTTTGTTTTTACTATGGACGTATCTCTTACCTATTCTTCTACTTTATTTCTAAGCATGCAGTTCAAAATTATCTTGTCTGACTTTTAATATAAAATGATGTATAACTATACATTAAGTAATTCTGCCTTAATGAGAAATTTCCTATTCTTTGGCATTGTTACATTGGCCCTAGTGTGTTCATGTGTGTGTGTGTGTGTGTTTGTTTGTGTTCACCCATCCTATCCAGGGATTATTCCTGCCTTGTGCCTAGTGCTTGCTGGTATAGGCTCCGCTTTAATGCAACACTGCCTTGGATAAGTGGATTAACCAAATGAATGGATGGATTAGTATTGAAGGTAGTAATGTCGAGAAGGACTACAATAACAATAGTGATTTATTTGGTAAGAGGAAGTAAAACCAGCTTTACAGATGGATGTTCACTTCAGTATGGAAGTGAAAATGGCATGACTCAACGAAAAGTTTATGAATGGGTAGAAAGGTTTAAAGCGGGAAGAATAACTGTTTCTGATTAACTTGATTTGGTCAACCATCAACATCAACATGGCAAATGCATCAGAGAAGACCAATGTATTACGTAGTCCGCTGTTGCTGCACATTTGGATATCAGCTATAGATCTGCAAATGCCATAGTACAAAATGACTTGGGGTCCTGTAAAGTTTGAGCAAGATGGGTACCCAAATAGCTTACTGATCTGCATGAGCCAACATCCTTCAGTGAATTTCAGGAGGTATCACTCCCTTTGCCCAAAGAAATCTCACTGTGGCACATTGTTCAGCAATGGTACAATCCGACAGTGGAGCATCCATGATCATTTGACCTTGGCTTCAGCTAGACTAACAGCAGAGTGCTGCACTGAGCATTTTCAAACTACTCATAAGCTGTTGTGAATGTGCTATATTTCATAAGATTCTACCCATTGTAGTTTTACATTTTTGATTTACACTCGTATTATCTTCTCCGGGGTGGCATGGTGGTGCAATGGGTAGCGCTGCTGCCTCGCAGTTAGGAGACCCGGGTTCGCTTCCTGGGTCCTCCCTGTGTGGAGTTTGCATGTTCTCCCCGTGTCTGCATGGGTTTCCTCCGGGTACTCCGGTTTCCTCCCACAGTCCAAAGACATTCAGGTTAGGTGCATTGGCAACTCTAAATTGTCCCTAGTGTGTGCTTGGTGTGTGTGTGTGTGTGTGTGCGCCCTGCAGTGGGCTAGCGCCCTGCCCGGAGTTTGCTTCCTGCCTTGTGCCCTGTGTTGGCTGGGATTGGCTCCAGCAGACCCCCATGACCCTGTAGTTAGGATATAGTGGGTTGGATAATGGATGGATGGATGGATTATCTTCTCCCACACAAACAAGAGGTTTGGTTAAAAAAAAAAAAAAAAAAAAAATTGTAATTGAACTAAACATAAGTAATGGTTTACTGCGATTAATAATTTTCAGTTCAATTTAGTCTCTTCCTTCAAAATGTCTTTTGTCTTATAATTCAAGTGTGCTGTATATCATTTCATATAAAACATAAAATTGCATTTGATAAAAACACTGGGAGGTTTTTTTCCATAACCCTAAACTAGAATTGTAAATCTAAGCATCCGTTCTCATACACAAACACACACAGTATATTATATATACAGTACATACAGTACTTTAAAACAGTATACATTGAATGAGAAAAAGTCACAGTTTGCTGCTTGTGACAAATGAATCAGGGCTCCCAGAAGTGTCTAAAGTAGGTCACACCCTGAGATTTCCATGGAGTCTGACTGGCCTACTGTGGACAAAACCAGGAATATGAATACTGTCCTTTCTTGCCCCATGACCAGAAGTCACTAAAAAGAATACATACATTATAAGGACAATTCCTGACCAAAGGCAAGCCACATAAGTAAGCATAAGAAACCTTTCCCTGACAACAATCTCAAACTTATAAAGAGCTCCATCTCTGGTAACCAGGAAAAAATGTAAGATTCTGTAAAAACTTAAATCACTTATATTTTGAGTATTGTGGCCTGACCCTGGTTAAGAAAATTATATATGTCCAGGATGGAAAATAAATTCAGAGATTTTGTGTTTTGTTTGGCTGGGCACCCCCTAGTAGGACCCTATTTAGTCACTATTATACAGTATGTAAGTGGCAACCACTGGAGGATCCATAAGCACTGAGAGACATTTTACAAGTTTTTCCATATAAGACATTGGAATAGCTTTTATATTACACAGCTTTAACAGGAATGAAAAGTTTATTCATAAGAAAGACAGATCATTCGTTCAGGACAGCTTAGGCTTCAATCTAAAATGTACCCTGAAAAGTTAAGTGGGCTCCACTTCTAGAGTCTTTCTTTTATGCTGGACCCAAAATATATTACCAGAAGTCATAAATGGCTGTTTGCATTTGACCTTATGGGACAAACTTGTCTCCTGGCATTTGGAGTCATTCAGCTTAATATATATACAGTACAGGCCAAAAGTTTGGACACACCTCCTCATTCAATGTGTTTTCTTTATTTTCATGACCATTTACAGCACTCCATCACTCTCCTTCTTGGTCAAATAGCTCTTACACAGCCTGGAGGTGTGTTTGGGGTCATTGTCCTGTTGAAAAATAAATGATCGTCCAACTAACCTGACTTCTGCACAACACAACTGCTGGTCCCAACCCCATTGATAAAGCAAGAAATTCCACTAAATAACCCTGATAAGGCACACCTGTGAAGTGAAAACCATTTCAGGTGACTACCTGTTGAAGCTCATCGAGAGAATGCCAAGAGTGTGCAAAGCAGTAATCAGAGCAAAGGGTGGCTATTTTGAAGAAACTAGAATATAAAACATGTTTTCAGTTATTTCACCTTTTTTT
>JANRMT010062841.1:35144696-35181253 GCA_026402145.1 Polypterus bichir lapradei
GAGCGCATGCCCCCTCCTGGTTGCAACAGTATGTAAGGAAAAGGCTATTTTTTTATTTTTTAGGGGTTACCACCATTTCATTTGATTTATGCAACAGGCCTACCACTTTGAAGATACTAAATATTTTTTATTGTGACACAAACAAAAATCAGGACAAAAAAACAAAAATCCTGAGGGTGCACAGGTATTCACCCCCAAAAGTCAATACCTTGTAGAGCCACCTTTTCTGCAATTCCAGCTGTAAGTCTCTTGAGGAATGTCTATATTAGGTTATTAAACCTCACCACTGGCATTTTTGGTCATTCTTCCAGGCAAAACTACTCCAACTCCTTCAGGTTTGATGGGGTGTTGGGCCAACAGCAATCTTCAAGTCAGGCCACTGATTCTCAATTGGATTGAGGTCTGGGCTTTGGCTCAGCAATTCCAAGACATTGAAATGTTTCCCTTTAAACCACTCCAGTGTAGCTTTAGCAGCATGTTTAGGATCATTGTCCTGCTACAAGGTTAGGTTCAGGGAAAGAATAGGATTCCCATAGGCTCGATCCACATTTCTGCAAAGTTAGCCATTTGTTTATGGTCCTATGAGTGCCCAGAAGGCATGGCCATTGACATCAATTTTTTGGGCGGTTTTTTAGGGTTAGATTCAAGTAGGGTTAGGGTTATCCTTCATCCCAGTCTCAAATCTCTGGCAGCCAGTTTGATATTTTTTTTTTTTTAAATAACCCAACCCTGATCAATATTCCCCCACAACTTTGCATATGACCTATTTAGAGTACTCCTTGGTCTCCAACAAACAGCAACACAAACAGGGCAGGTCAACCTTACAAAAATGGGCAAAACGTTGGCCAAAAGAAACACCAAGGCAGAAGGTATCTGTCAGGCACTGGGTTATCCGAAAACTATTACAGAGCAAGTGAAGGTGGCTGGCCACTCTTCCATGCATTGAAAACAGTGGTATACCTAACATATGATATACTTCCCTAGTGATATGGTGGTAATTCTATGATGAAGAAAGAAAAAATAACACTAAAGTAAGTACATACTCAGCCTCTTTTAATATTGGCTGGATATTCAGAATAATGCAATTTTCCAAGGAAAGCTACTGGCAAAAGCATGCAGTTGTGGGTTTCCTGTGGTCTGCTCTAGCCACTTCCAGTGTGCAGGAGGCATGATTTCTAGGTACGGGAAGTAGCAATGTCTTCCATCTGTCTGTAGGTGAGCACTAATGTTCAATGCTGTTGCCAAAACTTTGTACTTTTCTCAAAGTGTTTGTTTCCAAAATAAGAACATGCATTTGCGAAACATGAGATTCATTCTTTGTTAACACAGGAAAACTCTACATTGCAAATAGTAGCTCCTGATCATATATCGACCATCACCAAACAGGTAGCACATCAGCATTTTTTAACAGCCTGCCTGAATTGCCTCCACTTGTCTCTTCCTATCTCAGTTGTGCCTTCTCCTTGTCAGGCTGCTTATGTGGCAGTAGTGCTTTACCTGTCAGATGGATTGTGAGGGTTTACCTGTATTTATTTATGGCCTCAATTACCTATTTTAAATAAAACAATGTCTATGGAATAAACTTCATCACTTTGGCACACTTCAGAACCTTTGGCTACAACTGTAAATATATACATACATAAATGTTCAAATCTACTTAATTCACTTTAGGTTTTAGGTCGGTGGTCTTCTGCCATTTAGCACTGGGTACAAGGCAGGAAACAACCCAGGACATACATCCATACCCATAAACAGGGGCTGATTTCAAGCCACCAGTTATTCTAAATTGCATGCCTTGGAGGACGTGAGATGGCGACATGAGCAGATTCCATAGTGACAATGATAGTGCTTGGAATATGAACCCATGACATCAATCTGTGAATCAGAAAAACTAAGTTCTGTATCACCCTACATTATATTTAGAATAGAAATGTACATTTGAAAAATAGTTAAGCATTTAAACCAAGAGATTATCAATTGTATCTGGAAGTGAAGGAGACAGGGCTTCCGTTTTTCTTTTGCTTATGAAACTAAAACCAAAATCTGCAATACTATACTTTTGTATATCAATTTTGTAATGATTACACTCTGTGATTACACTAACACAAATACTGAAAATCACTAAAATATGAAAAAAGATTAAAATTATAAAACAATGCCTTTCAACCTTTGTTATTTATTTAATTATTTTGGAATACACTTTTTTTACCAATGTCATGTAAGTCAGGCAAAATGTTGATGGGAATATTCCTGCGTTGAGCCCTCCAGGTTATCATCACTGTTAATTGATCTGCTCCACTGCACTTTATAGCCACTGTTGAGTTATCACAAATTGAGATAGTTTGGTGTCGGCCAAAGCTGTTGATCTAAAATGAAGGAAAACATCAGGTAAAAGGACTCTGAATATTTCAACTTCACTTCAAGCTTAGGTGGTCACATACATGCAGTAAATGGTTGATCTAAAGTGCTGTTTGTGTATTCCTATGAAACAATTCTATTTTCAGAGGTGGACATGGAGTTATTTCCCATGCTAGTTATGTTACCAACATTACTCAGAGTCTTGATTGGTTTGGGGAGAGAACTTTGACTCAAGGACATTCAAATGTATACTACTGGGCAAGGTTATTATAATTAACGAAAACTAAAATCAAAACTGAAACAATTATTAAAAAAACATTTTCGTAAAGTGAAATAAAATAATTAACAAAACCAAAATGAAAAACCAAAACTAAACAAAACTATAAAGTAGCTGGAAAGACTAACTGAATTAAAATAATAATTTTCTAAAATAATTTTAGTTTTCGTTTTTAAATGAATATTCTTGCTGTTAGTTTTTAACCCTTATAACTTTTAACTCTTAAACTGAAAGTCATCCACCACGAGCCGTCCGCACATATTCATCCAGCGAACGACGGCTGGTGACGGAGGTCGGCTGTTCATACAGCATTTGCGATGAACAAGCTAAATACGCTGGTAAACCGTGTGGAATAGAAAGCGATTTACGTATCGCCTTTCATTGCACTTAATATTATATCAAGACATAATTCAAAAGCATGATACTGGAATGTGGTGGTCAACAAAACCTTTAGCGTATGGACAGAAAAGTCCCAAGTGAGTAATGTTTCAGTTTATTTCTTAGGTGCCTGCTTTTTGTTGACAGCAATTCACCTGAAACTTCGCATACGAAGTACAGTGGACCCTTGACTTACGAACTCAATTCGTTCGCGAGGGCTGGTTGTAACTCATGTTGGTTGTAAGTCAAGACTATTTTTCCCATAAGAAATAATGGAAATACCCATAATGCGCTCCGAACCTCCCACAGCAACACTTACTTAACCTTTTCATAATAAAAAAGGGTTGTATAATGTGCATAATTTACTAAAACACCAATAATTTTTCTAATGTACTAACCAAAAAGTTATAAAAAGTGCCTAGCCTACCAGAAACAACAATTTCATATTGTACTCACCATTTAATTTGACATCTTTGGGCTGCAGGAAGGGAGGAGGAGGAGAATGAAACGGAAGGTGGTTATTGTTTAGAAGGAGCCTCCTTATGCAAATATTTTCTTTGTAAAATTGTCGAGATGGTGGATTTTGACATGCTGTACATATTAGCGAGATCGGTCATGAACGCCACTCTCATATTTCCGCACAATTTCCTTCTTCGTTTCGATTGTGATCGCTGTTTCTCTAGTTAATAATGACAGTAGTCGAGCACTCAGTTCAAAGCTGGTCGTGTTAACTGCTGTAATAATACACTCCAAAGCAAGCCGGTGCTGACTCAGCCTGATGACATCATCATGTGCCGCGCCAGCCCACTAGTTAACATCCCTTAACAATCGCTTTCTTTACCTTTGTTACCTTCTCTTCCTTCCTTAGCAATTATGCGTCTTGCTTGCCATGGTCTTAGTGAATTATATATATAGATAAATCACTGCACTGACCGAAATGACGTCCACAAACACATGTATCTGGGCTCCGACTGACGCTTACGAACGCTCTCGGCTGTTTGTTTAAAATAACACAAGCGGATACACGTGACCGCATTCGGGTCGTAACGCAAGATGTTGGTCGTAAATCAAAACAAAAATTTTGGTTGTAAATCAAGTTGTTCGTATGTCAAGCCGGTCGTATGTCAAGGGTCGACTGTATAGGGAAAGTATAATCATGAAAAAAATTCAACCTCAAGATTTTGATGAATCTTGACGTTTTAGACCTCCCCAAGTCCGAAAATACCGTTTTTTGGAATTATGTCTGCGTATGTGTGTGTGTGTAAGCACGATAACTCAAAAACACAACTAGATAGATGGATGAACTTTGGCATGTGGTCATTACACTAAAATTGTAGATCTCTATTAACTTTTGGGCCAAATCCATCTACTCAACTTTTTTTTTTTTTTAATTCATGCAGCTGCAGAGTCCAATTTAATCAACTTTTACTTTTATAATAATTGTTCAATATATTATTAATTTGATTTGATTTATTGTTGATAGTTCTTTAATGTACATAATATAAAAATATAATCCTTGTCTTGCGGTTTACTTCTCAAATATCCATCCCCAGTATACGAGAAAGTCGAGGGGAGATCACTCCCGATTTTTGAAAATAAAACTGCATTGATTGAGAGACTGACTAGGTCGTCATACAAGATCAGCGTATTGTTGCTGACCAGTCAGTTTTGCTTTAACAATGTGAAGAGATACAAACCTTGTAAAATTCCTGAGCTGCCAATGTCTCTACTGAACTACAGGTAGGTAGGCAAAGAGAGTCTGCCAAGTGATGAAAAGCTAAATATACTAATGTGTTTTTGTATTTATGCTATATTTATTAATTTATCTTTTTTGGTTAATACTCATCATTATTAATACCAGATACTGTGAAAAGAATTCAAAGAATGTTTTAAAATATTTGTTCACATTATTCAATGTTTCTCTCTCTCTCAAAATAGATAGTTGAAATATCATATTCTTTCTGTTCTTAACATTAGCCATATCATAGATATTGCATACCAGGGATTTTTCCTGCCCTGCATCCAAACCTGCTTGGGAAGGTTCCAGGTTCCTGTGATCCTGCTCTGGATAAACAGGTTTAGATAATGTATATATTGTTCTTAATCTCAGATGCTGTCCTTGTTGTTTTGTGCCCGTCCATAATCCTATTACCCGCTCTTACTCTGCTCATTCAGGGTTTACCATTCTCATACATGTGCTATTCAAGTCTCACCACCCCTAACCTTGACACTACATGCTTGTTTTTCTTTGTTTCCCTCAATACAACTAGGTGGGGTCTGCACACTGATTCAAGCCTAAGGGCCCTGTTCTTCCTAAGCCCCCATGATTTTCATGGTCACACCTGTCACAACATAGTAGAATCTGTTTTCTGATATTTGATCTTTTCAGGCCTGCAGGTGGCAAAATTCTGTTTATAAACTGTTTGTGCCTGAAATGGAATCAGAAATCAATATGGCTGGTAGAAAATAACAAAGCCCAGTATTTGAGATTTTTGAATTAAATATTGAAGGCATTCATTATAATCACTTGTTGTGTGCTGTAGACATTTAGACTAAAAAACCCTCACACCTTAAAATTCACCTAAATTTCATTAGAAAAAGTGCCAACAGTCAGCGCAGATTAGTTCAGCACAAATGACATAGAAAATATTTTTTTAATTATAAAATTGTGTAAAATTGCTCATATTCAGTATCTGGTTTTTCATTATGCTTGTTTTTATCAGACAAAAACAAAACCAAATAGTAAAGTGTTTCGTGTGGTTTAGTAAGCTTCCACTAACATTAAACTCATGTTATATCTAAACTCGTTAAGTACACAGTTCTGTCTCATTGTGACACAAATACTAAACTCCATAGTAGCTCTTTAACCATACTATAATTACTGAAACTAAAACTGAAACTAATATATATAAAAATAAAATAGCAATGTCTTTGTAAAATAAAAACTAAACTAAAACTAAAAATACATGATGAAGGAAAACTAAAACTAAACTGAATTTCCAAGTAAGGTCAGAAAAAATATAGAAATAAAAACTAATATAAAAAGGCAAAACTATAATAACCTTGCTCCTGGGTGACTCCAGTGTTTCATTGGCTTTGTACTTAGAATCATTTCTGTGCTGAAAGGTTAATTTTCATCTAAGTGTCACATTGTTAGCAGAAGGAAACAAACTGCCTTTCAATATTTTCCTGTATTTTATTCTATCATTTTTTAATGCTAATGCTGGTAATCTCCACCACGACACTTCATGGAAGGGCTTGCATCTTTTGAGGAAGGTATTTTGTTAGGGTCAGAACACACTCACACAATCACTCTAACCTTTCATTAAAAAGATAGTATTACCATCAAATATTTCCTAAAAAAAGACTGGCTTCAATGTGTACTTCCTGTGACACTCTAAATGGACATTAAGAGAATTATTTTTGTGTAAAAGTCTCTCACTCTTACAGTATAAGCCAGCTTCATGCAGAGCTCTTCATATACTCTAGTGGAGTGATGCATCTTTACTTCATTCTCAGCCCCCAAAATGAACAGTCCATTAAGGTGATTGTTGGCATCTCAGTGACACCAGTCAGATGAACCCAACAAATGTATTACAGTAATCTATATCTATTAATAAAAAAAATCCTGGGAGGAGAGACTAGGGAGACGAGACATGATCTTCACGGAAGACACTTAAAAGACCCGCGAGATGAAAGAGATTGGCCACGGAGTGTCTCGCGGGGACCTTAAACATGAGACTTTGTGCCAAGAGATAGGACCGTTTCGCGGGGACGTAGAACATGAGATTCTTGCAAGACACGCCCTACTTACAACCAATATCAAATAAGACCACGGGAAGCAAAACACTCAGTCGTGTAAAGGCTTTGAGCAGCCACATATCCAGGGCTCTCAGCACATATAAAGCGCATAAGGACAATACATTATAGATGAAACGTCGACGACAAAGTGAAGAATATAGAACAGCGTGGAGAAAAGAGACCCAAAAGCACTGGAGAGAAAAAAATGCAAAAAAGAAAAAGAATAATCTAGGTGCAAATTCAGAAAATAAGGAAAGTAATAATCAGCCCGGAACAAGTGGAACTGAAAAAAGAGCAGGTCCAATCGGGCTCAGAAATAAAAAGACAAAGAGTAAAAGACAAAGTAGAACTTCATAAAGACGTTCAAAAACGTTAGCGCAATAACATGCGGAGCAGGTTAGAGATTATGAAAGCAGTGGAATTTGAAAGGCTTAAAAAAAAAAAGCAAAGAAAGTTAAAGACTATGAAAGCAGGAAAATTAGTATTAAAAAAAGATGGTAACAATCGCAGTAGCGCAAACAAACAAATTACTCAAAAAAAGGAAAAATAATCACCACGGACCAGGTGTAATTGAAAAAAAGCAGGACAAAGCGAGGTCAGAAATAAAAGACAAAGAGTAGAAAACAAAGTAAAACGTCATAAAAAACAAGGGGGCCAAACACATGCAGAGCAGGTTAGAGATAATGAAAATATTGGAAATCGACTCAAAAAAAACGTAGGTGCGATACACATGCAGAGCAATATACAGAATATAAAAGCAGAAAAAAAAAGTGTCAAAAAAAAAAAAGAAACTAAAGATCACATTAGCGCAAACAACAAGAAAGTATTACTCGCAGAAATAACGGAAAGGCAAATAGAAATTGAATATATGGACATACTGTAGGTGATAAGTCAGAAGTATGTAAATATTGAAAGGCTTTGAAGTTTAAGTCGGAGACTTGTAGATCATCTAATTCATGTTGCCATCAGGGAAAAGTATTGTTTATACACAATGAGGAGGTGTATCCAAGAGAATCAAAAGATGAGATATTTGGGGAAAGTGAAATCCACAAACACTACAGGCAAAATATCTGAGTCTACAATAATCTTTTCGCGTTAGCATCAATCAATGCTCAAAATGTAGATTTACACGATTCAGGACCATACAATATGAGAACCTGTGGTCCAGGAACAATTAAAGCAACGATAAGTTTAATTTCAAAGAAACCACAATTCGGTCAGGTGTATATTTATGATCACGGAGAAGCGATGCAACATAGAATCGAAATGGTTAAACGATCAGACTATTAGAAATTATACAGCCAATAATGGATACAAATCCAAACGTCCAAAAGTATTGCATTTTACACGAAATTTATCTGCAAAACACGGACAAAGAAGTTTTCTTGGATTTCTATATGAATCAGAAAGACCACGCACGAATATATAATAAACCAACATGTGACGAATTATCAGCGATAATAGTTTCGAAAGACAGAAATATCAAAAACAGAGTAGATATTCGTGTTTATCCAAAAGCAAAACATGAATCGACATTTCTATTTAATAATTCACCACATTACGATCCTTTACTCTTTCCTTTGCTTTTCCCAGATGGAGAAACAAGATGGTCATACAATATGAAACACACGAATTCAGAAAAACGAAAAACACCAACACAGTATTTCAGGGCAAAATTAGCAATACATTCCAATGTATTTAACCCACTCCTGTTATCTCAACTTCTAACGCATTACATTATTAATACGTATGTAAAAGTTGAAGCTAATCGCCTTTTCTTTATTAAATCGAATCAGGCAAAACTTACAACGGAACATATGCAACGTCTAATTGATCACATTCATAATTCAAATATCAACAGTTCAGACAAATTCAAAATAGGTAAAGCAAAGTAATATTACCATCATCATATCAAGGTAATCCAAGAGCACTGCAACAATTATATCAAGATGCAATGGCAATATCCAGAACTATCGGTCGGCCAGATTTATTTATTACAATGACGTGCAATCCACAATGGCCAGAAATCTGGACATTCTTGAAAACAATGCTACCTGCTGCATCGGCTCAGGACATTCGGACTTTCGTAAGTAGATTGTTTTATCAGAAAGTCTTAATTTTATTGAAAGAACTTGAAACGGTGTTCAGTCAAATCCGAGCATGCATTTACACGATCAAATTTCAAAAACTTTCAAAAACAGGGTTTACCTCACATGCATTTATTGGTTATTTTGCAAAAAAAATTAACAACTGCTGATATACATCGTTTTGTCTGTGCTGAAATTCCAAACTGAGAAACCTATCCTGAATTATGGTACAAAGTCATTAAAAACATGTCTCATGGACCTCATTTAAAAGATTCAGCATGTTTGACTCAAAAGATTCCAAACATTGTTTTTACCGAAGTTCTGAAATAAAAATGAAACCAATGAAATAGCAACAATTTCATGAAAAAAAAATCTTAAAAGTGTGTATCTGGAAAACCAAACATGGGGGTTGGCGAGCGAAGCCCCCTAGTATATATATATCTCTATAAAAAAAAATCTTGGAAGGCTTGGAAGGAGATGATGCATGATCTTCATGGAAGACAATTTGACGTCCTACGAGACACTTTAACGTCACGCGAGACAAGGCAGTGAGACAAAAGGTACAGGCTTTTAAATGATTCATGCGCAGCACGACAAGCAGAACACGCAGCTCGACAAATATATATGTGTCTGTCTGTTCCCTATTCATTCCTACACCCTTTGACCAATCCAGACCAAATTTTGAATGGTTGCTCTCTCGGACCGTGTGGCTATCATAGAGTGCAGTAAAACCTCGATTATCCGTTTCGGACCAAGGCCATGACGGATAAGAGAAAAGACTGATAAAAGAACAGCTATTTTAAAAAGAATATACAGTAGATTAGTTTAGCAAATAGTCTTATTTTGTTTTACAAAACAAAATTATATGAACAAAATATAATATAGTATCAACAAAATCAATTCATTCATATAACATTGTAACTACCAGCATAATAAGCAAATACAACTCAGAGGTACTGGACTTTTCTACGTTTTACTTGGGAGTCTTTGTTCCATAACAAATAGTGCCCTGTCTTATACTCTGTTATCTGGGTTACGAAGCACACCTCCAAAACAATAAAATGAAGCTTTCCCTATCAATCAGTGTGTCTCCTGCCACTCACATTCTGTCTTTCTGTATACTACAAACACTCCTACTTATTGTCTCCTGACTCCCTACTCAAAACTTCCTTCATCCACACCTTCCTTTTTCTCCTAACATCTGT
Organism: Polypterus bichir lapradei; assembly: GCA_026402145.1. Taxonomy (NCBI): domain Eukaryota; kingdom Metazoa; phylum Chordata; class Cladistia; order Polypteriformes; family Polypteridae; genus Polypterus; species Polypterus bichir. The sequence goes on from JANRMT010062841.1 coordinate 35,154,803, forward strand.
GACTCATGCCCCTTCCAGAACAGAAACCCTTCACCCAGTCCCATCACTTAGAGCATTCATTCCACCCTTTCTGCTCCCGCACGGTACATCACAAGCTGCCGGCACATCACAATATTTTAAAAAAACATAATATAACAGAATTTAAAAAGAAAATTACAATGCAGAACAACATTAACATTACTAGAGAATAACATTAGTGTCAGTGGTTTCCATTTTTGACAACTTTCAATTTTGTTGGCATCACTCTTTATATTGTTCACTGTTGTTTTTCCTACTCTGCAAATTGAAGCAATACTTGAAGCACTTTCGCCATTTCGTAAATGGTTAATAATTTAAATTTTTCATGAAAATTCCAACACCCCACACATACATTTATCAGCCATAACAATGTATAGTAGACTAATTATAACAAAAGAGAAAATATATTAAACACTATTAAAACTGAGGGTACATAACTGACACTGATTTCAAAATGCGGCATGACACATGGTTCTGAGGTAGCTACAGCACTACTGTAATAGGTAAGCACTGGCGTGTGCAACAGATAATCAAGATTTTACTGTACTTTGGGTCCCAGTGGATTTTTTTGTTTCTGTGTACTAAGGTCTGCACACCAGTGCCACCTGCTGGCTCAGTGTAAGTGAAACAACTGAACAGACAGAAGCCAGACTTTCAGACAAAATAGCCAGTGCTTAAGATCGGCATGAAACGGCACATGCATCTTGCACTTTTGCTTTTCCGGGGATGGTGGGTGAGAATTGATCAAGAGTGGAAGTACAATACAACAAAAAGGGTTGTTGTTTTACTTCTGCTTTGTTATCCTTCCTTCATAATTTAAGCATTACCAATATTGTACCTTGAACTAACAGGATGAGTCAGACATGATAGCATTCAAGTTTACAACCAAGCAAGGAGTTACACCAATGCTGCAATCCTATCGAACCCAAACAGAACAAATTCTCAACTCACAAAAGCAGACACATTGCGGTGGTCACACAGAGTACTAGGATGCTGAAATATTTATGCAGTTTTAAAAAGTCATCTCTAGTGAGTTTTAGGGTTTCATTTTGAGGACTAATTTACTATTAAATAGATGACTTTTAATTATGAACATCCAATATTTGAACATTATATTATTTAAATAAGGACTCTGAGTTTAGGACAGGAATCTTAGGCTAGAGAAGATAATCTGGACAGTATTGTGGAAGTTCTGCACTCAATTGCTATTTATGGCATAGTAAGAACAAGAATTGTGCAAAAAAAAAAAAAAAAAAACTGGAAAAGGCAAGGAGTATGTGCTGAAAGCTCGTGACTTATGGCTCACCCCACCAAGTCAGACAAAAACCTTCACTTCCTGTCTATACTTAAAAAATAATGAGCATTCCAAACCTCATAAAGTGACCCCAGTGCTGTTGGCAGAGTAAGGAGAAGATACTGACCTGACCTTCTCTGACTTTCCTTGAGAAATTATATGATGTAAAATTCTCAAACGTGCTTAAACCAATTCAGGACCATTTGGGCAGCATTGAGAGCAAAGACAGGACACAATGTATCCTGGTGGTGGTACCTCATAAGGTCCCTTCCTGCACAAACCCAAACTCACAATCACAAGGATAAAGTCACCAATTACTCTAACATGCATGTCTCTGGGGATGTGCAATAAAAATCAGAATAGTCAGAGAAATCCACATAAATGAGAGAAAATGTGCCAACTCCATGACCAGTATGCCATCTGTTTGTGATCTTTTACTGAAAACCTGTGCAGTTGTTGTTTTGTTTTATAATCCTGCAACACCATCTCTTTATTTCTTAAGGACTGGATTTGAATATCTGAAATGATTTTGTTGCATTTAGCTGCACTGTAGTGAAGTGGAAGGGATGAAACCATAAAAGACAGGAATGGGAGGAATGTCAGGTTACACATATAAAAAATAACTAAGTCAAGGTGGATACATTATGAAGGGCATTGTTTGCCATTTATGATTAATCAACTCAGGAACTGATAATTCAATAGCTTAAAAAGCCTACCTGGAGGTGACAGAAGCCATTTGCATGCATGTGATCAAGAAGAGAAAACTTTAAAGCGGAAATCTCTGTGTTGCATGTCTTCTCTTTAGAAATCTGAAACTGCACATTGGCACTAACACGAAAAGTCTGCCTCATTTGCTGTCCTGAAACAGAAGCAATGCAAGGTTTTACTATGAGGCACCCAGCAAGCTGACTCGATTAGTTTCATATTTGCATTGTAGAAAGACACAATCATCAGCTCAGGTCAGGTCAGGTAGGGGAGCACTGGTACAGTGCATTGTCACACCCACCACATGATAAAACAGCTCAGTATCCCAGTTGGCAATGCTCCAGGCAGACATGTGGTCCAGTCCCAGCCTCCAGAAATAACTATCTGCCACAGCCAGGTGTTACGTGGGTATCCCTTTGGCCTGGCCAGGCTGCTCAGGTTCTCAACAATGAGGATCCTGTGTGCCAGGTCACCCTCGGGAAATCATACCACATGGCCATAGTGCCATAACTGACACTCCCTCACAATGCAGGTAATGTGCTTCATTCCAGGCTCTGTGAGCAACCGCTCATTCAACACAAAGTCAAACCAGTGGTACCCAAGGATTCTCCAACAAGACACAGTACCAAAGGAGTCCAGTCTTCATCTTAGGTTGCTGGATAGCGTCCATGTCTCACAACTATGCAGCAGAAGAAAAAGTACCAGGACTTTATAGACTTGCAGCTTTGTCCTTTTGCAAAGATACTACACACCCCTTTCCAGCGACTTCATGACTCATCCCCCATGCTTTCCAACTCCAACTACTGACTTCACAGGAAGAGACATAATTGTCATTGTCGAGGTAAGTAAACCTCTCGACGAGGCTGACATTCACTCCGCAAACAGACACACTGCTGATGGCTGTGCCCAAAAACAAACACATGAAAAAAAAAAATGTGAAGCACATTGCCATGCCTTGTTTCAAACACAGGATTACTCTAATACTCTAATAAAAGAAAGATGGACATGGATGAAGAACACATAATAAAACATGAAGGGAAGACGAGGATCAGCACAATGAGCAAACTAAAAATAAAATACAGTGTACATTTTATTATATATATTTAACAAAACTAGTTTTCTAATTTCTATATTGTTCCAAAAGCATAGCACAGAATCTGGGAAATATTAGTTCACTTAATTAGCCCAGGAGTCCAATTAAAAACAGAAACTGCTTGGAAGAAAAACCTGAAGCCACAGTGGGCCCCCCAGGACCGACTTTGAGAACCCCTGGTCTATACCATAATGGTACAGAAAATATTTTTATAAAGAAAATTAAACGATACAATATATTGTATAAATCAGACAATATGCAGTGACATAAAACCTTCCATACTTACTTTGACAGGCATAAGGATGTGGCATTTTCAAAACCCAAGAGCGAGATGTAATATTGCACTGATAAGTATCTTCACTAAGTACATTATGATATCCTTGTCGACAAGCCAGGTGACACTCCTGTTTCTCCTGGTCATTCTCTTCACAAAGTACAATTCCATTATGGAGACCAGATTCATTAAAGGGTAGCGAGCACAATGGTCCTGCAAAAAAAGCCACACAGTAGTTTGTTTTTTTTTAAATTTGGGGTGGTCTGTGCCCAGTATACAGATTTGCATAATTCACTCACACTATCAGATCATATCTTATTTGTCCCCAAGGGGAAAATTAAATTTTACAGAATCCCCCCAATCACCCAAATAAAACACACATAAAAACATCAGGCTTAGATAACAGAGAGTTGCGGCTCACAATAGTAGGTGGCAAGAAGATGAGGTCAGAGCTGGTCAGATTGTGCCACAGGTTTTTTTATTTAAAGCCATTAATATTTGGATAGAGCAGGCCCAGCTTGTAGTGTTCATGAATGGATCATGCCTAACAGACACTTGATTCCCTGATAGAAGTCACCTATGGCATTGTTTCTACTTTTTTCTCCATAACTGTGTCAGTGACAGAATCTGAAGACATTCACCTGCAATTCTGTATTATTCTCAACATTTTCTACTCTTTAAAGTTTCATTTTATTTATATTGATGTCGACACTGCAAGAAAGCACCACTAAAGTATACAATACCCATTGCTCTAGTAGTAACTACTTAACGTTGTCTGTGCCATAGACTGTGCCTGGGGGTTTGCCCCATTTAGTCCCAGCTGAGCTTATCAACTAGGATTTTGAAACAAATCAAAACACTAATAAACATTAGTATTAGAATGGTTCCCTTGGGCTTGTGCTCATGTATTTGTAAGTCACTTTGGACAAAATATACATAACTTTTTGTACTTTATATGTAAGAAATCAGTTATTTGTTACCTTCATTTTCACATAAACAACAGACACCATAGGTTGTACACAACAAAAATGAACTGAATTTAGGACCATCCATAGAGATAAAACTTCAAACTCTTCCATAACGTACTCTTGCAAGAAGGTTCGCGTCCTTGAGTCCTTGTGTCTGGCACCTCCTCCCCATTCTGAAAGATGCACCAGCAGGTTTGCCTGTCTTTTTCACACTGGACTGTAGAGAAGCTGCCATCACTGTCCTGACACTCGGGAATGAAGCCTGTCCCCACCTCCATGCTAAGTGATTGCTTCTTTAATAAACTACACCAACTAGGACCTATATGGTCAGAAGAAAGAGTTTATTGGGATGTCACAAGTAAAATGAAGACATCAAGGAAGAGACATTTATCCTGAGTTAATTTTTAATGCAGGGAAATACACCTTTGTGTAGCAAAACAAAAAAGAAAAGCAAATATGACAGTGCCATGATATCAGTGTCACATGCCTTAACACATGTGGCAGTTCATTGTGTCATGGATTGGATATGGTGATCTGCAGCATGAATGTCTGTGGGTTAAGAACATTACAACATTAGAACAATTTTATCAAGAACAGCCCACTGATCCTATTCACCACAATTTTCCAAAATAAAATCAAGTTGAGATTCGAAGGTCCTGTTGTCTACCAGGCTACCTGGTAATTTTTTCCATGTTTTATGTTTTTTTTTTATGTAAACAAAAACTTCCTAACATTTGTGTGAAATTTACTCATAACAAGTTTCCGACTGTGTCCCCATCTTCTTGTTGAAAAATTCATTTTAAAGTAACAGTAGGGATCTACTTTACTAATTCCCTTCATAATTCTGAATGTTTCATTTCACCTATCAATTTGCATTTGGTTAAAAGAAAATGAAAAGGTCCACCAATCTCCCCTTGTTGCTCTTGCCCTCTTAATCCCGTTCTCAGCTTGGTCATTCTTCTCTGGACTTTCTCTGGTGCTACTATGTCTATTCTTAATATGTAGACCAAACCTGTACACAGTGCACCAGGTGAGGCCTCACTAGTGATTTATAAAACCTTATTAGCCTTTTTAATTTATTCAGTACACTGTGTGGATATAGATGATAACATGTTCACTATGGGTCTTTGTTCTTTATTTTGTAGCTAGTACAAACAAAGCATAACTTCATAATCGGTGCCGTGCATGTAATGTGAAAATCAGGTAATTAAATTAATTTAAATGAAAATCAAAGAATGAAAATCGAGAGTGTGCTCCCCTCTATTTTCTTGTATACTGAGATAGAGGAAAAGATCAGAACCACTTCCATTTGCGCAATATTTCTCAAATATCATATGTCTTTGTTTCTCATCATAAGTAATTGATAATATCAATACACAATCATTTATCTCTATTTATAATCAAACTTTATATTAAAATATTTTCACACTTAGGGAGGTTGAAAATGTTGGTGGAATTTTTTTATGATTACATATGCACTACCTAGATTACGTGCAAAGTAAAAAAGAGTTATAATCACATAAAAACACAGAAAAAGTGTTAGTATAATATTTGCTGCAATAAATTGTTATAGGTCAAACTACATTTAGCTACATTCAATTATGATAATGATGGCAGAAATAAAAAAAAAATATCATAAAATTAAATGTATTACCAGGAACACGGTGGAGACGTAGCAGCTTATTGTTCCCATTACATCTTTATATTTACATGGCATGTTCAATGTTTACACTGTATTGCTAAACTGATATGTACAGTATAAGTTAAAATGAAATTAATTATAGTTATTGAAAGAATATGCGTTATATTGAATACAGTTTAGAATATCATGTACACATTTATATTTTCATGAAACCAAAAATTTAGATGGTTGTTTAAATAAAATACTACTTCCAGTTGAGTAATTTTTCACAAATTTCATATGTGTTTGCTTTTTATTATTATTAGATATTACAAAATCTGAATCATCTATCTGTAATTATAACCATAGTTTACTTGAAAATTCGCAAAGTATTCAGTTAAAGTACTAATTCCACTTGCTGGAAGTGAACCAAAAGTTGATAGGAGTCTTTATTATTTGATATAAAGCAGGTGTATAAAATCTCATTGACCGAGGTCTAAGCATTTTCGAGCTATTGTGTTTATACACAGACAGACATAATTTCAAAAATGGTATTTTCAGAGTCAGGGAGGTCTAAAACATCAAGATTCATCAAAATCTCAAGGTCGAATTTTTTCACAATTCCTATACTTTCTCTATACTATGTATAGAAGAAAGTAAAAAACTAAATGACCTCTTCAAGTTAATAAATATCTAAATATAAAATGCTGGTAATGTGAAAAAAGAAACAAAGAAAGTAAAATCAACTTACACTGCAGATTTCCATGTATGTCTTGATAGGCAGGTTGAAGAGCTGTCCCAGTTACTGGATGCACACACCAAGCAGCACCGCCTTCTTCATTTTGCTCCTGCAGCACTGAAAAAGCTCCACTCTGAAAGGTGGGCGGAAACATCAAGTCAAAAATTAGTTCAATATTGTGATTTCTTGAAGATCTAAGATTTACGAATCCTGACCCAGTGCTTCCCCCCATGTAAAGAAACACCCAAGAGTTTTGAGGAATAGGTGCTGGTCTTCAAGCATGATGGCCATAAACCTGTAACTGCATTTGAAAAAAGCATACTGATCAATGTGACACTGTGATCTGTCAACCTACTTGCTTTTAATATACAGGTACAGTACTTGTGTTTAGCATGCATATATACCTATCATTGCAATAAACAAATTCCTATTTATAAATAAGACTTGATAACAAAACCAACAAATCTTTCCAGGCAGCTATAACAATCTGAGCTTTGCAGCAGGGCAATATTTCATATTTAGTAAAGACAGAAGAAGGATAAACAAATACAAACAGAGCACATTTTAACAAGAACATGGGGATGTGGTTGGAAAATTCTTAAGGGCTGATTTACCATGGAAGTTAGAAAGTTTTCTTAATGCAAAACTATCAACATGTGAAATAATTTACCAAGTAGTGTGGTGGAGAGTAAGGACTTCATGTATAAAACCTTGCTTAGATTCCATACTAAAATTTTGCTTACACTAGAAAGGAAAAAACATCATACATGCAAAAAAAAAGATTTATTAAACCATATGTATACTAGGTCCCACCCAAAGTTTCTTTGTAAATCTCAGATTCATTTAAAAGTATGTGCTGCTGCTTGAGCTTTTAGCCACTCCACAAAACATCCCACTAGTAACTATGTAGGGCTTAAAAAAAAAAAAAAAAACTCTTTTTGAATATTTATGACCAAATCACCATAAAAATTTGGCCATGTTCCTGAATGGTGTCTTTACTTTGAAACCGTGGGAGAACCCAGAAAACAAACCTTCAATGAATGCAAAGCTGAGGTTACTACTTGGATGGGAGACTGTTTATTTACTATTCAGCTTCGAAGTATTTTGTGTTGTTACCCTACGTTCCTTATACTTTGTGGATGAAACTCCAAGAGGTAGGGCCATCCTGATGTCACCACTGGTATCACTCAGGTGAGAGGTTATACAGTTAATTTCTCTTGTGAGGCATTTATGTGCAGTTTTGGTTAATTTCTTGGGTCTTTAAAGATATTTGGAACTTTTTATCCAAGCAGGGCTCCATTTCATAGTTTTATTGATTATCACAGCCCATACACACAGTAGGGTGATAGACAAAGCTGTGTCGAGCCCAACAGATTAAATAGAAAACTGTATGCTGCGATATGATGCAGGGGTTAATGCTGTTACCCACGGACCATAAATCCTGAGTTTGAATGCTTGCCTGGTCAAATGCACATGTGGATTTTGCACATTCTCGTTTTTCCAACCAATGTTGTGTTATAATACAAAGAGAAAACAGTAAAAAAAACCAAACAAAAAAAAAAAAAAACCTAATAAATAATGAATATTTATTACAAATGAAAATAGAAATGTATAAAAATGTCAAAAAGGGTGTGCCTAAAAGGAAACCCAGAACAAACAAAGCCCAGTCCCTCTTTGAGAGGCACGATTGCTTTCAAGGGGTACCCCGTCTCTGCTTAGTTCTTCTTACTAAATCAGGAAGTAAACACACAACTAAATCAAAAGTGTCTCTCAACATATAAAGTGTTCTGCAAACCTCTTGGCATGACGGAGACAGTAGCACTACTTCTGCAGCGCTGCTTCTTGAGGTGGACAGACTCCAGCCTGAAAGAAGTTTCCTCATTTGTGCCCTGACACAGGGACTTCCACCTGAAGGAAACCACAAAGACATCATGTTTTCTAACATTTGTGTCATTCCTCAGCATTATGAAATGTAATCAGAGGGACATAACTGGATTAAGCTGGTGTGACAATGGAATGGTTACGTAAAAAAACATGTTCTTATACTTCCTCTTCTTCTTTTGGCTGCTCCCGTTAGGGGTTGCCACAGCGGATCATTTACTTCCATATCTTCCTGTCCTCTGCATCTTGCTCTGTTACACACACCACCTGCATGTCCTCTCACCACATCCATAAACCTTCTCTCTTAGGCCTTCCTCTTTTCCTCTTGCCTGGCAGCTCTATCCTTAGCACCCTTCTCCCAATATACCCAGCATCTCTCCTCTGCACATGTCCAAACCAACGCAATCTTGACTCTCTGACTTTGTCTCCCAATCGTCCAACTTGAGCTGACCCTCTAATGTACTCATTTCTAATCCTGTCCATCCTCGTCACACCCATTGCAAATCTTAGCATCTTTAACTCTGCCACCTCCAGCTCTGTCTCTTGTTTTCTGGTCAGTGCCACCATCTTCAACCCATATACCATAGCTGGTCTCACTACCGTCCTATACACCTTCCCTTTTACTCTTGCTGATACTCATCTGCATAAAAAACATTTTCTAAACTCATGTTATCCATTAGGATGGCAAAATGGCTAGTGCTGCTGCCTCATGGATTCAGAATCCTAGGTTTGAATCCCACACTTGGTTATCTGTGTGCATTTTGCACATTTATGCATCAATGTCAGTTCTCTTCCCACATCCCCAAAAATGTGGTATAACTGTCCCTCTGGCACATATGGGCCCCATTATAGATAGGTTTACTATCTTGTGCTGTTCCCTGCCATGAGAGATTGCACCTATCTATTTGAAATGAGTGGGTTTAAGAATATGTAATTTTACATCATTCAGTAGAGGGCTGAAGAATGAAAAGTGGACCAGCCACAAATTCAGAACTAATCTTTGGTGAGACACCAGCTCATTATTGGACCTGTTCACTTGCTGAAAACTGACAGTGTAGCTTTACCAATCATACTAATGTTCAAGATTTTTCAATACAGAGAAGAATTAAAGTTGGAGAAAATTCACACAGCTATGAGGAGGACATGCAAAGTTTGTACAGATTTAGTAATGAGTTAGTAATGAATTCCAGGTCCATGGAGCTCCGAAGTAGGCAGGGATGAGGATCAGCACCTCCAAGTCTGAGGTTATGGTTCTCTCTTGGAATAGAGTGGATTGCTATCTCCAGGTGAGAGGGAGGACAACTGCCCTTAATGGAGGAGTTTAAGTATCTTGGGATCTTGTTCACGAGTTTAGCAAATGGGAATCTGAGTTTAACAAACGGATTGGAGCAGTGGTGGCTGGACTGCAGACATTGACTAATCCATGGTAGTAAAACACAAGTTGAGTCTAAAGATAAAATTCTTGGTTTGCCCGTCCATCTATATCCCTGTCTTTATCTATGGTCATAAGCTGTGGGCAATGACAGAAAGAATGTGATCACAAACAGAACAAACAGCAAAAATGAGGTTTCTTTGGAGGGCTTGCTGGGCTGACACTCCATTATAATATGAGAATTCAATGATTCAGGAGAACCTCAGAGTAGAGTCACCACTCCTCTGGATTGAGAGGAGATAGTTGAGGTGGTTTGGGCATGTGGTAAAGATGCTTACTGGGTGGTATCAGTAAAGAAATCCATTTTAGGTAAAGGCATTAAATTGACCCTGGAGCTGATAGTACTAGGGTGTTGTACCGTGTTAGCCGTTATGAGTGTAGTGAGAAGAGAGACTGCAATATGTAAGCCATTTTTGAGGCAACTCAGGCCCCTTCTTCAGGCAAGATGTAATTTTGGAGCTAATGAAAATTAAATTTCTCCTGCACCTAACATGATGAATTTTTTGCTATAACAAATCTTGCTAGTTGATATAAAATAATCAGCTGGGTTCTGGGATGATAGATTAACAGACAGAGCAGCTGGAAAATAAAATCAGGAACAAACTGGCAGTTACTACTAGTCTAAATAAGTCGTTTCACTTACAATATGTCACATTCACAGGGTGGTTCACCAATGTACCCAGGATGTAACTTCCTTCTTCATCAACACACCAACAGTGACCTGAATAAAAATACATTAAACAAATAATAATAAGGAAGATGATAGTAATGTCCTATTATCACTTAAAGCAAGAAATCATTCTACTTTTAGATTATGGTAAATAGATATTTGACCTAATAATTCAGCTACAAAGAATTATAATTGACTATCAGGCATTTACTTCCTATTTATATAACAGATTACAATATGTGCGGAGAGTCTCCCTCATTTTTATCCAAATGCAGAAGCTGTGCCCTTTAGGGACTACTATAATTTTTTGTTGCCTTTAGGAAATTGTGTCATGTTGTAGAAACAATTCACAGCCAAAATAATATTCATCAACATAGGGCTTTATGTTCCTCTTCAAAATATATAGAGGTAACTTTGAATTCTTAGTTCCCTAAGTTGTGATTTTTTTGGGCCCAAATCAGGATAATCTTATTGTCAAGCCTGACAACGGGGTTAACATTATTTTAGTGGTAGACAGAACTTGGTTTCCACCAAAAAGTGATTATTTGAGCCCAAAGCCAACAATTTCACACTTTACCCTCTAGAGAACATCATTTAGATTCAGTTATTCCCCTTAAAAGCGATTCTTAAAGTGTTTTAGACAGAGGACCACTTTGTCAAAGACACAGTGAACCAACTATGGGCAACAACAGCCACTCATTTTTGTAAATTCTGTATTACACTTATCACTTTCTTTTTTTTCCTATTATAAAAACCCAAGATCCAAAGAAGAAGAATTAGCACACAAACTCAGTTAGTGAGTTTTAGTAGGCCTGAACAGGATTGTGTATTGGAAAATGCCTCCTTAATTTAAGTGCCTTGACTAGCCCCACTGTTATGTCCTTGTAATATGCCCTAAGATGGGTGACAAAAAAAAATAAACATCATTAACAGAACTCTGTTGCAAGGAAATTCTTGTATTGCGACTCTAGGAGCTACCATGCTGGCTCCTTTATGTGGGTTTTACCCACATATCTCCACCTGGTGTCTTCTCCCAAGTCTGGGTGGCATACACTGTCTATATTTCAATATCTTGCCTACCATTTGCTCAACCCCGACTGTATGCATTACAAGACTAACAATGAAACCTGAAGTTGCTGGATTTACATTTCGAAGTCCAAGATTGTAGCCAACAGTTGATTATGAACCCTTCAACATGGTGTTACGGTAGCTAGACTAAGAAAAAATACACATCAGAAACAGCGTGTCTCAGTGTCCACATGGAATTAAGGGATTATTGTTACTAAGAGTTATCTCATCAGGTAGATGTTAAGGTGGATTTAACAAAGGTTTACTTATAATGATGGAGTTAGTTTGGACAAGAGAGGGAGAAATGTTGCTAAAGCGGGAACAATTGCTACAAGGATAGGAATGGAGTGGGAATAAGTAGTGTTGAAGTAAAAGATGTTACCATCTACAAGAAGGTTAGACAGAATGTTCTGTTGTTGAAGTTTTGGAGCTATTCCATGTGGCATTATCAGCAAGGAAGTTCTTCTAAGAAAGATGACTAGGCCATCCTATGGACCAACATTGGTCAGTAGATCACACTTGCTGACCACTGTTCTATAACTGTTTTGTTGACATACTAACATGGACACTAGCTAGACAGGACGCATCTAGAGACCGTTATATATAGTCTTAGGGATCTTTTGCACAACTGTCAATGTTTTCAAGTTTTATTAATGATAGTCATCAATATATAAATGAATATGACAGGGATAATTGAAAACTCACCACTATAAGTTACTGAAACATATTATAATGTATACACTGTACCTGTGCTCTCGTGACACTGCATCGGCTCCCAGTAGCCAAGGCCATCACACTGGGGCATGTAGGGCTGGTATGTTAGGGCATCATTTTGATAAGACATCTTTCTGTAGAAAGTAAAAGCTGAAAGGCAAACCAGGACAGCAAGTCCCAAGTTGTGCTTAATAAATAATTAGTACACATTAAACATTTATCATCTTTGACACCTCATCTTGGCTGTTCTTCTAAAATCTTTCAAGAATCTGGCCACCAGGAACAGCTCCTTTCCATTGGTGCATAGGTCCTTTGCTTAAGAAGCAGCTGGCAGACTCTCTTACATTTTGCTTCAGCTCATATGTCAGTTTTTTTCACAGGTCCTTTGTTTGAAATTCAGTTTCTGGGTCTCTTCTGATAAGACCCATCAATCACAGGCAAACACAATCTAGAGATGGTCTCTCTGATGTATCATTTAAACACTTTGCCAGTGGAAAAAATGCCTTAACTGAATTAATGACAACTTCAATGGAGTAACTTTTGCACCAAGTATTAACCAAAAGTTTGGGCTTATGTGCACAAAAGAAACCAATGGCAAAAAACAACTCCGTTTTTTATAACCCATTGCTCTCTATACACTCAATGCCCTCAGCCTGGCCATATCTCTGCTCCACAGCAAGACCCATGTTGCCTAGTGTGGAGTGACTCCTTTTACTCCAAACAGCAACCTAGTGGCGAACTGGAAGTGTGGAAGACCGTCCGTAACAGAGTTGGACGAAGGTGCCACAAGTACAGACCTTTCTAAAGTAAAGCTGGATGCATAGGCAAGAGAGACCAAACGTAAAGACATGCATTCATCTTGCAAAAGGCAGGAGTCAACAGATCAGCGACTACCCAACAGATGTAATTTTTTTGCTAGCAAATGAGGACAACTGAGTAGGAAACCTTGGAGAAAATTGCAGCACCTCCTGCAAATAAAATGTCCAACTAAAGCCAAGAAGAAGAACTTCTTAACAAAGAAAGACAATGCATGCTGAATATCCTTCCACGTAGAAGGGTCATAATAAAGCATCATCACCAAACTGGGGGCAGCAGGAGCCAAACCATAAGAACATATACCTTGTTGCTGAGGACTATTGATTGTAACTTAAAAGCTGGAATAAAGAGAGCTTATGTATTTTTGTTGTTTGTATTACTGTAACTGAAAAGTAACAACTATTGAAAAGTTTAAGTTTTCAGTTGTTAGTTTCTCTTCCTAAATTCAGTAGAAAAGTTCAGAACAGCACCTCTCTCTTTCACACACACACACAGAGAAGCTTTGTGTGGGACGGTAAACCCCAGACAAGGTGTGAGAAAATCAATGTCACCACCATGGTGAAGACACTAGTAACTTAATAACTAGCTAAAGAATTTATGCTTCTTGACAACACTGATTGAAAGATCAGAATTCATAAGTTCAATGCAATTTTCTATAGAAGAGAAAAGGATCAAAATAAAGTGAGAAATGGAATGTTAAATACTTTTTGCTATTGTCCTTTGTCTGAATATATTCACCTTAATAAATTGATAAGTGTCTGTATTTATGTCTGTGTGTCTTTCAGATTGCTGTGTTTCTGACTTCCAATGAATGGTGCATCACAAACATTAGCACTGCTTTTACGAATCCTGTACCAAGTGGTATGTAACTGAGGCACAGCAACAAGATGAACACACTACACCGGAAACGTTAGTGCTGAAGTCCATATTGGTTACTTTGATTTTAACCCTTCTTTCACATCTAGGACTTGCATGTATCCATCTTCTATTAAACTTATGTTATACATAAATCATATAAGCTTTATTGCAGTAATTGTGTTTATTTTTTTTTTGTTGAAAAATAGTCTATCACCACATGTAAACCCCAAACAGAGAAACTGAAAGCTATTTAATGTGAACTTCTTCCAGTTCATTCAAAAATTGTACAGATATCATCATAGTTCTGGTGTCCCAGCTGGAAGATGAGGAAGAGAATTCTCACACATACCACAATCATGGATGTAAGAAAGAGCCCATCCAACAGCATCTGATGGAAGGTATGAAACATCCAGGATGGATCTTCATTTTATTTTTACAATACTTGAACTTCAAACTTAGCATTTATTCCTGCTAACTGTGTTGGGTGTTTTGGTATTAGAAATTGTATGCTGATAAATGTATTTACCAATTTAAATGCACATGGATGACATTAAAAATATGACTTGCTTATTAGTCCAATTTAGACTTGCCAGTTAATACAACATGCATACAAAGGAAAGTATGAGGAAATGCAAACAGTGTTAACTTGGACCGAGATCTCTGGAATTGTGAATCGTGGAACTTGCAATACATAACATCATCCAAAAGTAATTGAAATTGCTCAGAGGCTAAGACAAAATGCCAAAAAAAAAAAACAACTGAAAGCATTGCTCTGATTAGTAATAAGTTAAAAAATGATGACTTACTTGTGTATGCAGCAAGTTGAAAAGCATAGTCCCTGTCACTAAGTAGCCACTCAGAGGGGCTTATTCCTGATGTGAGGGTGCCAACACGATCTATAATTTCATCTGAAGTGAACTGAAGCCCACTGGCCAATAGAAACCCATAGCTAAATGGCACATTAGATGTGCTAGACACACGCATGATCTCTTCTGCTTGCTGGAGAAACACTGCCACCTGCTGGCTAGCTTCAGAACATGGTCCAGGACCTGAAAAAGAAAAATATGGCAGTATTAGTTAAGATCCAAGGTAATGAAAATTAAGGAGTCAAACAAATTGAGAGTGGGATGGATCACATCTTTGACATCCCTATGTGATCTCAACTACATTATATGCCATCTATATATCTATTTTAAATCTGTAAAACTCATGCTTTACTTATTCCACAAAGGCCTAAATACAGATAACAGATATTACAGATAAATGCCACCTATTTTTTTCAGCAATTTTCTATTTAAAAGTTTTTCACCCTAATGATTCTTTTGCTTTGAAATTTTAACGAAGATTCTTGTTACTTGTTTGATCCTAATTTGATCCATTTAGTTACGGCCTTAGTTTTGTTTTCATTATGTCTCTTCCTCTGGTCCTGCTCTTTCTAAACTGCTAGTGATCCACCTCTAGCAGAACATGATCCTAGACAATCATAAAAAAGGGTAGCATTGAACACGTAATGGATTATTCATCGAGTGTGAGATGAGAGTTGAAACTATTAGTTACAAAGTCACCTATTTCAGTATTGTCTAGTATTTCTTGGTAATTCCAATATGCCTAGTGTTTGGGGTAAGGCTTCATACTTTTATTATTAATTCTCTTGATATGTACTTACATTTTGGAATCCTGTCAGCTGGAGTTTTGGTTCCAGGTTTCATTTTCCCATTTTTACTAACACACCAACACTGGCGGAGTGGAAAGTGGCTCAAAGGCACACTAAAATCAGAGTAGTCCCCAGGATAGGATGTGAAATTCCCAGTCAACAGACTCCAGAAGGAATAGGGATTCAGGAACACAGAGTTGTTTGAAAGGGCATCATTGGTACCATTAAAGAAATCAGATGGCACTTTATTAAAGGTTGTATAGTCGGAAAAAACTGAGAAAACTTTGTATGTGCCAGTGGTGTACAGTTCTCTGACAAAAGCTTTAAAGCTGGTAAAAATGTCTGGTACCATCAGATATCTCCTAATTGTCTCAATGACATCCATTACCAGAAGCTCTTTGTTTCCATTATTTTCCCTAACCCACTTGTTGTAGAACTCAAAAGCTTGTTCAGGAGGCCCATTACATTGCACTTCTCGCCAGCTTCCATCAGCATTACACTGTGGGATGTAGATATCAGAGATTTGGGACAAGGAAGAGGGCCTCGATAATAAAAGTTTTGCATTTCTTAAAAAGTGCTGAGCAGCTTCTCTCTGGCAGGCTGAAGGACCTAAGAAGGAGCAAGACATTGAGATTAAATTAATTTTGAATTTCTTCAGTATTGTCTAGATAAAGAATACAATTTTATACAAAGGTCGTTCTTTATTTATTCCAGCTTTCAAACTGCGTACACCAAAACAGGTAATTAAGGAGCCGAAGACTATCCTGGTTGCTTTAATCATTAGGGTTCTGTTAACATTTTTTGTTCTCACATCACGTGATATTACTGCTGCATTCACCACAAACTACAGGCAAACATCACTGTATACCAGGGGTGGGCAAAGTCATTCCTGGAGGGCCACACTGGCCGCGGGTTTTTGTTCCAACCCAGTTGCTTAATTAGAAAACAATCCTTGCCAGTAATTACATTTCATTGCTTGTTAGTGCTTTAACTCTGCTATGTCAAGTCATTCTCATATCCTAGATTTTATTTCCATTCTAAGGAAATCATCCAAATACTTTGAAGTGTAAAACGGATCGGTAATTCGCAATCCTTCACTTTTTTCTCCAAGTATTTAATTAAATCAAATAGTGCACGATAAATACACACAGGTGCAAAGGGTAACAAGCAAAATCGATAACTGCTGGATTCTTTTGTCATTTGCATCTTATTGCTAATAAGGAGCAATTAAAAACCGAGAATGCAGCTGTTTAAAACTTAAATAAGCAATAAGGGTTCAAAATCTTAATGAGGGAGATAACTAAAATAAAGCAGAAGTGTTTCTAGAGCAATAAGTGCTTCTTATTAAGCAATTGGGTTGTAACAAAAACCTGCAACCACTGTGGCCCTCCAGGAATGACTTTGCCCACCCCTGCTGTATACAGTCCCAGCAAGCTTTTTCATCAGAACATATGCAGTATCAGCAGCCGATGAGAGCTGCTATTGATAAATCCCCAAGATATGCTATCCACTGAGCATGTTCATAATTCATAATCAAGTTCATCGTTGTATTGGAGGAATTCATCCCTTTCCGCTCCCTTTTATTTGAGGTCCTCGTGTTCAACTAGTTCTTTATAAATGTATATCATTATAGCTCTGACATGGCTCATTTAGGGTGTGAAAATCGTACCCCCAGACACAGACAGACGGACACCAGGATGTATAAAACACACTCCTTTATTTTCGTTTGCACCACAATGCCTTATCTCACCAACTCTCTTGCTTTCTTCCTCTTTCTCTTCTTCTTTTCCTCTTTCTTTCTCTCTTTCTCTTGACCTCCTTCCTCCTCCTCACAAGCTTCGTCTCCTTCCTCCCAACTCTGGCTCTTTGTCTGGAAGGAGGCGGCCCCTTTTATCAGGACCCGGATGAGCCCCAGGTGCTCCCCTTGACGTCACTTCCTGGTGTGGCGGAAGTGTCAGGAAAGCCCCTGGAAGCACTCCGGGTCTTCTTGGAGTTATTTCCGGCAGCACTTCCTGGTGTGGCGGGAGTGCTGCCATCCAGGATTCTCCAACTGTCCGGGCGCCCCCTGGCGGTGGCCACGTCCTCTCACGGGCATCCCAGCTCCGTCTCTGTGGCCCCCAAATAGGCCCGGGCGGCTGCCCTCTCGTGGCCGAGGAGAAGTATTGTCCCCGTTGGGGACTGTCCAGGCGTCCCGGCCGGGCAGTGTCGCCGTACATCTGTGACAAGGGTCACAGGAGGAGTTAGTGGTGGGGATTGAACTGGTAGTCTTGGTGCTTACAGTCCACATTATTGGCCACACTCAGTTTCTAGTTCTATCTTTAGCCAAAACAGTTATGCATCTGCAAGGCTGAGAACCCTGGCCTCTGTTTCTGTTCCTTTTATAAATCTTTTTGTAATTATTTTTTTTGTTAATAGTCTTCTACACTGCAAAAAATTAAATCTAGGCAAGTGAAAAGTATTTATATCAGGACATTACATTTTGTTTTCCTTGTTGTAAGAATTATTGACTTATCAAAAAATTTATATTTGCAATTATTTAGCCTACTTTAAGAAATCTTGTCAAGTAAATTTTTGTTTATTCCATTGGCAGATATTTTTGCTAAATAAAAGCAAAACAGCTCCCATTTAAAGTTTTTTTGTCTAGTTGTTGCATATGCATTTTTGTACAGTGTACGTATACATTATTATGTTTCTATTATATCTTAGCCAGGGTTTCTCCCCTGGCTGGGATTCTTCTGTAGGCATTAATTTAATTTGTGTTTTTTGCCATTTTTTGTGCTTATGTTTCAAATCTTCTGTTATTGTCCATGTATTTATTATTGACAATCATCATCAGTATCTGCCCACTGTGCTATAAATAGAGAGAGTCTTCCTCAGTTCCTGGTAGTTCATTTCAAATGTGCTAGGGAGTTTTGGTGAATACTTTTATTTTACTGTGATTTTTCTGGATTCCTATCCTTTTCTGCTCCGATTTCTGACCATTCTCTGGATTTGTGATTTGAGACTTTGTTTGCTTGAACTGCCTTGTGTTTCAGGCAGCTCTGTTTTGCCATTGTGCTCTTTGCAAATTCATGTTATTGGAGAATTTTTTTTTTTTTTTTAATAAAACCTTTTTAATTTTATAAAGTTTTAGTGTTTGCCCATTTTTTTCTAGCCACAGTTTGGTCATATTTCTCCCTGTAGTGTTTTTGCAACTTTTTTTGGATTAAAATGCTTTGGAACTTCAACTTCATAATAGTTTTTATGTGTAAAATCATGTTCTGTTATGTCATATTGTTTTCTAGCCTGCTTAATCCAGACCAGGGTTGTAGGGTGTAATGTTCTGTTATGTCTCCTGCATTTTGTGGGTGGCACACCAGGAGGTGGGGCCACCATGACATCACCACTCCTGAGTCCTCCCTCTGGCTATTTAAGTTGAGGGTCATTCATTTATTGCAGAGTCCTTAGTGTTAGTGGTTGCTGCATCAAAATTAGTGTGCTTAGTTTGAAAGTAAAAAAAAAAGGTTGCTAGCTAAGAATTAATTGAAATTCAGTTAAAAATAAAAATGTGGGTGCTTTATATGCTTATTCATTTTGGCAGAATTGCAGTAATCCAAGATTTGCCTGTATAGGAAAAACTGTACAAACTAATACTAAGCCTTATGAATGATCAGCCAGTATACTTACACTTTGATGACTTTCTCGATGTTGCTCTAGTCAATCTCATTCCTTCTCTGTCGACACAGAAGCAGTTCTTCCCAAAACACTGAAAGGATTTAAAGCTTCCATCAGCTTCACATTTTGGAATGAATATTTCAGAGCCTGCTGCTTGGCTAGCCAGAGACAACTTGGCCTTTTCACGTTCCTTCTCACATGTGGACGGGCAGTGAGGCTTCTTCCCCCGTGTACGAGACATAGGCATCTCCTTTCCTTGTGAATCTACACACCAACATTCCATTCCCATGCACTGAATCTGCTCATAAAGTCCATCCTGACTACAACGAGGAACAAAGAGAGGTTCCTTTTTATCACATGCGTTGGTGTCAAAATTCTGGAAAAGCAGCTGGAAAAAAATATCTAATTGGTCCTCCTCTCCTGCCTTGAAGGAAAAGAGTAGTTGGCGTAAAGTTATAAAAAACTGCTCATTCTGCAAAACAGACCCAATAATATTGATTAAGTTCTGATTTGTCAGCAAGTTTACATCCTTTCCGAACTCATCTCTAACTTGCCGGTCAAGCTGTAAACTGTTTGGCTTGACATCTGAGGAGATGAGTTTGGCCAACTGATCAAAGGTTGTGCTGTCTGCTATCACGCCAACCTGTTTGAAAATAATGTCAAAGTTGAATGTTCCCCTGGAACCTACTGCCCCACTGAAGTTGAACTGGCCAATATTTTTCAAAAATTTTCCCCCAAAAAGATTCTCTTGAAGTCTCTTTGGATTGGTGGTCAGTTGTAGGGCTTTGAGAGCCAGTTTTGTAGATGGGAATAGACCTCGAATGACCTCAGATAACACATGTTTCAAAGTGGGTTTGTTAAATTCAGAAAAAGCATCCAAGAGTCCTGATTTCAGAACAAGCTCTCTTAACTCAGGGTTGCAAAAACTGTACAGCTTGAATGGGTTTTCCTGTGTAACATCAGGGGTGGACAATATGTTGTCTTGGCTGAAGAAACCAACTGGCCCAAAAAACACTTGGGAAAGTGCCTGTCTTCTCTCTGTCAGGCAGTCAGTATTCCCTAAAGAGCAAAAGGTTTATGGTTATTATAAAATCACAAATCACGCAGAGCACATCACATTGAACCTGTGTAGCACCTTTGCTATAGAGTGATATCTCCTACATTGTGGGATTGCTTAATCAGGAGTCACTGATTAGAAATTAGCATTTACAGGTCAGGTCAGGGGAGCATGCACTGGTACAGCGCATTGCTGCACCCACTACATGATGTAACAGCTTGGGATCCTAGTTTGCAACTGGGTAGGGTCTGCAAATTACCCTCTATCTGCTGCAGCCAGGTGTTATGTGGGAATCCCCTTGACCTGGTCCAGTTGCTCAGGTCCTCAACAAAGAGGATCCTGCAAACTGGATCACCCTCAGGGAAATGCGCTACATAGCCATAGTGCCATAACTGACGCTCCCTCACAATGCAGGTAATGTGCCTCATTCAGGAATCCATGAGAAACCACTCAATTGACACAAAGTCAAACAAGCGGTACCCAAGGATTCTCCAAAGAGACACAGTACCAGTCTTCGTCTCAGGTCACTGGAAGTCTCATAACCATATCGCAAACCAAGAAACACCAAGACTCTAAAGACTTGGACTTTCGTTATTCTGCAGAAATTTTGCAGACCCCTTTCCACTGAACTCATGACCCGCCAAAGCCCCCCCACCCCATGCTTTCCCAATCCATCTACTGACTTCATAGGAAGAGTCACCAGGACATGAATGTTCCTGCCGAGGTAAGTAAACCTTTTTGTAACCCCTCATTTACAAAAGAAGGATATATGAACATTTTAAAAATAATCACTTACATGTTTTCATTTACAATAAAACTATCTCTCTGCAATATAATACAAAGTAGAAGAACATACAGTATGATTGCTGAAAATGTCAAAGAAGTGAGGGGAAAATAACAGTGGATTCAGAAAGTACTCTGACTTCACTTTTTACACATTTTGTTATGTTGCAGCCTTATACTAAAATCATTTTAAGTAATTTTCCCCTCATCAAACAACACTCACCACCCCAAAGTGACAAAGCAAAAAAGGATTTTACAATTTTTTTCCAGTGTAATAAAAATAAAAACATTGAAATATCATATTGCCACAATTATTCAAACTCTACTCAGTTCTTACTTGAATCCCTTTTGGCAACAATTACAACCTGGAGTCTTCTTGGGTCTGACACAACAAGCTTCTCACACCTGGATTTCGGGATTTTCCTGCCATTCTTCTCTACAGATCCTCTCAAGCTCTGTCAGGTTGGATGGAGACTGTCAGTTCTCTCCAGAGATATTTTATTGGGTTTAAGTCTGGGAACTGGCTGAGCAATTCAAGAAACATTTCCAGAATTGTCCATAAGCAACTCATCTGCACTTCCTGCTTAGATTTATTGTCTTGTTGGAAGGTGAACCTCTGGCCTAATCTGAGGTCCAGAGTGCTCTGGAGCAGGTTTTTATATTAAGGCTATTTCTATACGTTGCGCTGTTCATCTTTACCACCACTCCAGAGTAGTCTCCCAGTCCCTGCTGCTCATAAACACTCCTATGGTATGATCCTGCCACCATCATGCTTCACTGTAAGAATGACATTTCACAGGTGATGAATGGTGCCTGCTTTCCTCCAGACATAATAGTAATAATGATTTACACTTATATAGAGGTTTTCAAGGTACTCAAAGCACTTTGCACAGTGAGTGAGGAGCCACATCAACTATCACTAATATGCAGCATCCACCTGGCAGCCATTTTGTACCAGTCCGTTCACCACACACAAGCTGTTAAGTGATGAAGGGGTGAGAGATTGTTGGAAATCAGAGACAGGAGATGATTAGGGGACCAGAATGACCAGACATGGTGGACAATTTAGCCTGGACATCTTTACTAAGGATACCCAGGGATCTTTAATGACCAAAGAGAGTAAGGACCTCGGTTTTATGTCTCATCCGAAGGACAGCACCATTTTTAAGCACATTGTCCCCATCACTGCACTGGGGCATTGGGATCCATATTCAGACCACAGGGTTGGTGCACCCTGCTGGCTTCACCATCGCCTCTTCCAGCAGCAACCCGAGCATTTTCCTGGTTGGTCTCCCATCCAAGTACTGGCCGAGCCCAAACATGCTTAGCTTCACCTGTTCTGAAGTGCAGGTGGTACTGCTGCTGGCTATTGACATGATGTTATTCTTGATTTCAACAGACTACAGAATCTTTTCTCACAGTCTGCAAATCCTTTGCCTTTTTTTGTACACTCCAAGTGTATTTCTATGTGTCTTTTACTGAGGCAAGTCTTTAGTCTGGCCATTCTGTCATAAAGCCCAGATGGGTGGAGTGCTGCGGTGATAGTTGTACTTCAAGGAAGTTTCTCCTATTTCCGCACAGTTTTGGGTTGTTTGTCACCTCTGCTTTCTTCCATGATTGCTCAGTTTGGCTGGTTGGCCAACTCTGGGAATAGTCATGGCTGTTCTAAACTTTTTTCATTTAAGAATTATAAGGGCAAGGGCGCTCTTCAATGCTGTAGGGTTTTTGTAGCTTCCCACGATTTACGTTTTGACACAAATCTGTCTCTCAGCTCTGCAGGCAATTCATTTTACCTCATGGCTTGGGTTTTGCTCTGATATACATTGTCATCTGTGGGACCTCATGTAAGCAGTTGTCTGCCCTTCCTAATCATGTCCAGTCAATTGAATTGATCATAGGTGGACTCCAAACAATGTGTACAGTAGAAAAATCACAATGATGATCAGTAGACACTGATCCAGATTTCAAGTGTCATAGAAAAGAGTTTGAATACTTGTGTCAATGTGATACTTCATTTTTTTTTATTTTTAAGAAATTTGCCAAAAATTCTAAAAGCACCATTTTCACTTTGTCATTCCAGGGTATTGAGTGTTGCTTGATGAGGGAAAATATAAATTGAAATGAAAAATATACAAAAAGTGAAGGAGTCAGAATACTGTGTGTCTGTAACAGTTTTCTTAATGCACATTTTCCATTCCAGGGTAGCAGGGTACTGGAGCATATCCCAGAATGCTAGGGTGCAAGTCGGAAGTCATGGCACACTAATCAATTGCAGGGCAGACATAAACATTATGCATCTCAACACCAAAACAAATTAGAGTCCTCAATCAATATAATCTGTATGCATATGGAAATAACATGGAGGACAATGTGCAGCATCATTATGAATGGTGTCTAGGCCAGGAAATAAACGGACAATCCTCGGGCCAGTGTGGCCTCAGCACTATGGTGCAGTGGATAATATAATAAGTAAAATATTTCCTCACATTTATGACATTTGTTTAAAATATCTAGAGCTGGTTAAATCTTACCACACACAGGATGTCCTCCATTCTGCCTTGAGCCAACAATCTCTTTTCCATTGTGGTCGACACACCAGCAAAAGTTTGTTCCGTAGCACATCATGGGTTTGTAGCTTCCATCTTCATTACAGGTAGGCCAAAAAGTATTGTTTGCTCGTGCTGCTATGGATCGTTCAACTTCACACTTAGTTGGGCCTAAAATTAAAGCACAGACAACAGCCATTGCCATCCATTTCATGTCTATCCACTGTCATTGTGAACGTCAATCATTGTTAATTGCAAGACATAACTTACATCGGAATCTCCCACTTATAGCCAAGTGTACTCCAAGAAAGCGTCTTTGAAGAATGCGGTACATGTTGGACTGCGTGAAAGAGTGACCCAAATCAAATCCAGAAAATACGGTGTCATAAACCTCATCGAGCAGTAACTCAAGACCTGTAGGAAGGAATACATTCAAAGGATCATGAAAAGACATTTCACAGATAAAACAAGATTACAGACTGAGCAACCATGATAAGAAAAATGGTTATATTGTTTCTTGGAAATAAATGCTTGATCAAGGTAATGTTGGAATTTCTACAGAAATGGACAGTGAAGAAAATCAAATTACAAAGATGAGGCTGACAATTTCAAACAACAGGAAGCAGTAACATTCCCAAAAATTGAGCACTTCTTACTTTTTCATGGTGTATCCTAACTTTCCTAGCTGTGACTTTCATAAAGTACATTATAAAATAAAACTGAAGCACAACATCAATAAATAAAATATGTAAAACATACACAGTACACTAACCAGAAGCACAACACAGTAAAAGGGAAAGCAATGGCACACATTAACTTTACTGTAAGAATGATGGTTTCAGAATGTCCATTATTGAGCTGAGACATTGGCATGAAACTACTATTTCTACTGAATGAAACAATGTGATCCTGAGAACTATATTAGTAGGCCACCTTGTATTTCTGGCAGGGTCAACCTTTGTACATTACATTAGGTAACAGTTTTAAAAGGGATACAAAATACTACTTCTGGAATCTTCAACCTGAAAACACCTACACCTGGAACAGGGATACATGGGACTCAGCTATAAATTCAGCTTTGCACAAGGAGCATTCCGAGCAGTACGTGACATCCTAGTCTCCCAGGTCAAGCTAAGCCTCAAGTAGTCTCGCTGGGCCAGAGGTGATTGTCAAACAGGAACACGTCTGGGGACAACATGTTAAAAAGTTTGTAGTGAACAGTGGGGAATTCCCATGCTGTAAAGACTCCACCCACAGGGCTTCTTCCAAAAACACTCACCCCCAATAGATCCAGTCGGTGAAGTTTAAATCACTGCGGGGGTTTGAGGGAAAGAGCAAAAGAAACTGAACAAAAGACACAACACTGACAGAAAATAAAAAGCTCAAATTGCTGCTATAATTTCAGGAGCTCAGTATCACAAGGTAACTGAAGTTTAATGATTGGTAATTAACTCGGCGACAGAAGAAACATACACATACATGCAGACCACCTCAGCTACTTAGTTCTGCATGTCTAAGACGTGCATTTGTCTGCTACGATATTTTTCTATCATTTTGACTACTATATCGCTATATGGCATAACAGCAGCAAGTAGAATGTTAAAATGCCAAGGCTCTATTCTGTCATGGCGTGTTTGCATTTCCAGTTGGACAGCAATGATAACTTTCTTTAGATACTTGTATAGCTGTGCGGTCAGAAGGTGGATATTGTGCAGCCTCATCTGTGCATTTACTGGTGGTGTTAGGTAGTTTTATTTATTCGGGTGTTTTGAGCACTTAAGTCTGCATCTCCTGTGGCTCTTTGTTATCAGCTCATTTAATGGCAGTCTTTAAGACGAAGCATGACACACCGTTTACTGAAAATGTATATTTTGCTGTTCATGTTTTAATGAGGGCGGCACAGTGGCGCAGTGGTAGTGCTGCTGCCTCGCAGTTAGAAGACCTGGGTTGGCTTCCCGGGTCCTCCCTGCGTGGAGTTTGCATGTTCTCCCCGTGTCTGCATGGGTTTCCTCCGGGCGCTCCAGTTTCCTCCCACAGTCCAAAGACATGCAGGTTAGGTGGATTGGTGATTCTAAATTGGCCCTAGTGTGTGCTTGGTGTGTTTGTGTGTGTCCTGCGGTGGGTTGGCACCCTGCCCAGGATTAGTTCCTGCCCTGTGTTGGCTGGGATTGGCTCCAGCAGACCCTCGTGACCCTGTGTTCGGATTCAGCAGGTTGGATGATGGATGGATGTTTTAATGAATATAGCTGCCAGTCTTTTCAAGTTTATATCAACTCCTTCACTATCTTCGCAACGCTGAACAATTACCATTCTTTCCTTGATATCTTCAAATACTAAAGTATAATCTGATCTTACAAAAAAGTTTTTTCCTTGCATCAGATTATGTTTGAACTTAGCAGTGTATTTAAAGTATTAACGAATCATATTTTCTACTTATGTCGTCACATTGTCTGTGTTTTTTAAAACCATAATGCAATACTATTGGCTATTTCCACAAAAAAAACCAAACAGTAAGGCTTTATTTTTATCATTAATTAAAATATTTTTACTAGTGCCTGAATTTCTTTAATCCTCTCTCTCTCTATATATATATTATATATATATAT
>JANRMT010062841.1:35191253-35243839 GCA_026402145.1 Polypterus bichir lapradei
AAAAAAAAAAAAAAAAAAACGTATTTGTTTCCCATTGTATCACTGTTTAAGAGGGGGTTTCGGAGGAGCGACCGCGTCTCCTTGGCACGTAGTGCAGAAAAGTGGGGTTGGCGAGCGAAGCGAGCAGGGGGTAAGCCCCTTAGTCATAAAATAAACTGAGTAGGCAATTATAGGGATACAAAATAACCAGTAATTACCAAAATACACTACAGATATTTTTAATAGCAACAAAAGTTGCTCACTACTCACTTGGCCAAAATGTCGCCTTTTAGATTAAGCAAAATGATTACATATATCTCAAAATTAAACATCAAAAGTAGTTTTTAAAATGCAGAATTAGTCATGGCGGACATATGACATAACTTTATTACAGAAGCTACTTTGTTATCCTCTGAACCACTTCATGAGTGGAGGAAAGGAAGACACGCAAGCCAGTGAATATTACCAAATAAACAGAGCAGCTGATTACAGTGCGTGATTCAAAATGGGAAAGTAATACGGACAGTACAGTGATGTACAGGTGAGAAGGAATAGCGCTTAGAACTATTTAAGTCTCTTCCACATTTGTGTCTATGGGAGGCATCTTAGCTAACTAAAGCAAGCTGCTGTTCCTGGCTTTCTTGGACACGCCACTTACTCCTCTGCCTTTCAGCTCTTGGTGAACCAATATCTGACATCCGCACTCAACCTCTAAAAACCACTCTTATTCACCACCATCTTCTTTCTGTATCTCCGTCCTTTCCTCCTTCCTCTTCACAGCTCACTTGCCGCCACACCTGAGCCCCTTTCTTTTCCTCTCCAGTATGCCTCTTGTTTACAGTTGTCCATTTACCCCAGTGGTTAAAGCCGATATTTGTGCATCCAACCCATTGCTCCTGCTGTCTCTCTCTTTGAGTCTCACCTTAGCACTGTGCCGACCAAATACACTGTGTGTGCAGTTGCTGCACTATGAAATGAGCTTTAAAGAGGGTATTTGCCATTCTATAATTATTTTTAGTTATCTTACATCCCCAAAACCACCACAACCAATGTTTACTGGGGTCCCTAGTAGGCTATGGCCCTCTGGGGTAGGAAAGAGTAGAAAAACCGTAGGACAGGTCCAGATGGACTAAATGTTACAAACAGAAAGTAGTTCTTAAGATGTTGAAAGTCAGTTCACTGGAAAGAAAGAACCCAGGACTTGTGTCAGAGGTTGAAGGGCATCAAGGAGTTGTTGAAATCAGACATCTAGTCTATCTCTCCTGTTGAGTACTGATGGTCCAGGTTTAAATGGAGAACCTGGACATGAAGGTATTCAAAAGGCTGATGTATGAGAGCAATTGCAATAGACTGAAGACCAGAAAGACAAGAAATCCCAATTGACATGTTAGTGCATAAAAACAAAAGACAGAAAAAACAACAAAAGATTGCTATTAATAGCGGTGCGTGAATCACATAAGTTTTGATTTGCACACAGTTTTGCAAAACACAAAAAAAAAATTGCATGTATTTTTGCATTTTTTATGAAAATTACTGAAGAGTTAAGAACTACTTTCTATTTGTAAGATCTAGTCCATCTGGACCCGTCATACTTCACCAGTAAAATCAATTCTATAAATGTATCTGGTTCACGTCACCAAAGGAGGAGTGCAGTACATTTTACAGAAAAATGTTACATGCTGCATATTTTCCTGGGGAAGATGCACTACAATGAACTAAATGACTTCTAGATTTTTTTCACAGGCTAACACACTATGTGAAAGAAACTCTTAGTGTTTTGCTTTAATGGGAGTGATAGCATGCGTTAGTACAGCTGAATACCCTGCTAAGAAACTGCAAGGTTAGACTGTAATGTTTCTTTAAACTATAAGGTGAAAATGTAACATCTTTGTAAATTGTATTATGCCAGATAAAAAAGAGTGG
The DNA here is from genome assembly GCA_026402145.1 of Polypterus bichir lapradei. Classification (NCBI taxonomy): domain Eukaryota; kingdom Metazoa; phylum Chordata; class Cladistia; order Polypteriformes; family Polypteridae; genus Polypterus; species Polypterus bichir. The sequence goes on from JANRMT010062841.1 coordinate 35,193,156, forward strand.
AATGCTAAACATTGTTAAACTGCACATACACACTCTGGACTTTAACCCTTTAGAATAAAGAAAATAAAGAGAACAGCTCGAAATCAGCAAATAAGCAAATCAATGAAGTATTGTGCAGTGTGATTAACTCAATCAGTAAAATATTAACTTTATATCATATGTTGTGTAATCCTATTCTGATAACAAGTAGTTATAAATAAGAGTTTGTGCCTCAGTTTGGCGACTATCTCATCCACTACACAGCTGGACACAGGGGTGATCCCTTATCATGAGAAGAAAATAAAAGCGCGCTGACAAGCTTCCTCCTGCCTGTGTTTTTGTCTGTCTGACTTTCTTCCACAACTACATGGGAAGTCTCCACTGCCAAAACCCTCCTCTCTTCCTCCACCGTCTTATCCTAGTTGAGAATATGCACATTTTAAACAGTTTTTTTTCACTACAGATATTTATTTAAATATTAAATTACAGTAACACATGAAAATACTTCCAGACAGAAACTAAACGGCTTTGTTATTGTGAATGGAATAAATTTCACCGGAATCGAAACACAATTTATATTGAGAATGTTTTTGCAAAACAAAACACTGTGATGAAATTGTGTAAATGGTCTTCCTTATCACTGCTAAAGATCCTTTCCCTAAATAACTAAGCAACTTCATCCATCCATCCATCCTCTTCCGCCAATCCGAGGTCGGGTCGCAGGGGCAGCAGCTTAAGCAGAGAGGCCCAGACTTCCCTCTCCCCGGCCACTTCTTCCAGCTCTTCCAGGAGAATCCCAAGGCGTTCCCAGGCCAGCCGGGAGACATAGTCCCTCCAGCGTGTCCTGGATCTTCCCCGGGGCCTCCTCCCAGTTGGACGAGCCCGGAACACCTCACCAGGGAGGCGTCCAGGAGGCATCCTGATCAGATGCCAGAGCCACCTCATCTGACTCCTCTCGATGCGGAGGAGCAGCGGCTCTACTCTGAGCCCCTCCCGGATGACTGAGCTTCTCACCCTATCTTTAAGGGAAAGCCCAGACACCCTGCGGAGGAAACTCATTTCAGCCGCTTGTATTCGCGATCTCGTTCTTTCGGTCATTACCCATAGCTCATGACCATAGGTGAGGGTAGGAGCGTAGATCGACTGGTAAATTGAGAGCTTTGCCTTAAGGCTCAGCTCCTTTTTCACCACGGCAGACCGATGCAGAGCCCACATCACTGCGGATGCCACACCGATTCGCCTGTCAGTCTCACGCACCATTCTTCCCTCACTCGTGAACAAGACCCCGAGATACTTGAACTCCTCCACTTGGGGCAGGATCTCTCCCCCAACCCTGAGAGGGCACTCCACCCTTTTCCGGCTGAGGACCATGGTCTCGGATTTGGAGGTGCTGATTCTCATCCCAGCCGCTTCACACTCAGCTGCGAACTGATCCAGAGAGAGCTGAAGATCAAGGCCTGATGAAGCAAACAGGACAACATCATCTGCAAAAAGCAGTGACTCAATCCTGAGTCCACCAAACCGGACCCCTTCAACACCCTGGCTGCGCCTAGAAATTCTGTCTATAAAAGTTATGAACAGAATCGGTGACAAAGGGCAGCCCTGGCGGAGTCCAACTCTCACTGGAAACGGGCTCGACTTTCTGCCAGCAATGCGGACCAGGCTCTGACACAGGTTGTACAGGGACCGAACAGCCCTTATCAGAGGGTCCGGTACCAAATACTCCCGGAGCACCCCCCACAGGATTCCCCGAGGGACACGGTCGAACGCCTTTTCCAAATCCACAAAACACATGTAGACTGGTTGGGCAAACTCCCATGCACCCTCCAGGACTCTGCTAAGGGTGAAGAGCTGGTCCACTGTTCCACGACCAGGACGAAAACCACAGTGTTCTTCCTGAATCCGAGGTTCGACTATCCGACGGACCCTCCTCTCCAGAACCCCTGAATAGACTTTTCCAGGGAGGCTGAGGAGTGTGATCCCTCTGTAGTTGGAACACACCCTCCGGTCCCCCTTTTTAAAGAGGGGGACCACCACCCAGGTCTGCCAATCCAGAGGCACTGTTCCCGATGTCCATGCGATGTTGCAGAGATGTGTCAACCAAGACAGTCCTACAACATCCAGAGCCTTAAGGAACTCCGGGCATATCTCATCCACCCCCGGGGCCCTGCCACCAAGGAGTTTTTTGACCACCTCGGTGACTTCAGTCCCAGAGATGGGAGAGCCCACCTCAGAGTCCCCAGGCTCTGCTTCCTCATTGGAAGGCATGTTAGTGGGATTGAGGAGGTCTTCGAAGTACTCCCCCCACCAACCCACAACGTCCCGAGTCGAGGTCAGCAGCGCACCATCCCCACCATATACGGTGTTGACACTGCACTGCTTCCCCCTCCTGAGACGCCGGACGGTGGACCAGAATCTGCTCGAAGCCGTCTGAAAGTCGTTCTCCATGGCCTCTCCAAACTCCTCCCACGCCCGAGTTTTTGCCTCAGCAACAACCGAAGCCGCATTACGCTTGGCCTGCCGGTACCTATCAGCTACCTCCAGAGACCCACAGGACAAAAAAGTCCTATAGGACTCCTTCTTCAGCTTGACAGCATCCCTCACCGCCAGTGTCCACCAACGGGTTCGGGGATTGCCGCCACGACAGGCACCAACCACCTTGCGGCCACAGCTCCGGTCAGCCGCCTCCACAATAGAGGCACGGAACATGGCCCATTCAGACTCAATGTCCCCCACCTCCCTCGGGACGTGGTTGAAGTTCTGCCGGAGGTGGGAGTTGAAGCTACTTCTGACAGGGGACTCTGCCAGCCGTTCCCAGCAGACCCTCACAACACGTTTGGGCCTACCAGGTCTGACCGTCATCTTCCCCCACCATCGAAGCCAACTCACCACCAGGTGGTGATCAGTTGACAGCTCCGCCCCTCTCTTCACCCGAGTGTCCAAGACATATGGCCGCAAGTCCGACGACACGACCACAAAGTCGATCATCGACCTGAGGCCTAGGGCGTCCTGGTGCCAAGTGCACATATGAACACCCTTATGCTTGAACATGGTGTTCGTTATGGACAATCCGTGACGAGCACAGAAGTCCAATAACAAAACACCGCTCGGGTTCAGATCGGGGGGGCCATTCCTCCCAATCATGCCCTTCCAGGTCTCACTGTCATTGCCCACGTGAGCATTGAAGTCTCCCAGCAAAACGAGGGAATCCCCAGAAGGTATGCCCTCTAGCACCCCCTCCAGAGACTCCAAAAAGGGTGGATACTCCAAACTGCTGTTCGGCGCATTACGCACAAACAACAGTCAGGAAACTTCCCCTCACCCGAAGGAGGAGGGAGGCCACCCTCTCGTCCACTGGGGTAAACCCCAATGCACAGGCTCCGAGTCGGGGGCAATAAGTATGCCCACACCTGCTCGGCACCTATCACCGGGGGCAACTCCAGAGTGCTAGAGAGTCCAGCCCCTCTCAAGGAGATTGGTTCCAGAGTCCAAGCTGTGCGTCGAGGTGAGTCCGACTATATCTAGCCGGAACCTCTCGACCTCGCGCACTAGCTCAGGCTCCTTCCCCTTCAGAGAGGTGACATTCCACGTCCCAAGAGCCAGTTTCTGTAGCCGAGGATCAGACCGCCAAGGTCATAACCTTCGGCCACCATCCAAATCACACTGCACCCGACCTCCTTGGCCCCTCCCATAGGTGGTGAGCCCATGGGGAGGAGGACCCACGTTACCTCTTCGGGCTGTGCCCGGCCGAGCCCCATGGGTGCAGGCCCGGCCACCAGGCGCTCGCCATCGAGCCCCACCTCCAGGCCTGGCTCCAGAGGGGGGCCCTGGTGACCCACGTCCAGGCAAGGGAAAACGTCGTCCAAGGTTTTTATTCTTCATCGGAGGTTTGTTGAACCGCTCTTTGTCTCATCCCTCACCTAGGACCAGTTTGCCTTGGGTGGCCCTACCAGGGGCATAAAGCCCCAGACAACATAGCTCCTAGGATCATTGAGACACGCAAACCCCTCCACCACGATAAGCAACTAACTAACTAAGCAACTTGCAAGAGATTTTCTACTTTTAGGTAAAACTTAGATGTAATGGATTACAAGCTTAAATACTGTCACATTAGTAATGTCAACGGTCATGACACCACCAGATCAAGTGACTGGCAACAATCCGTTTTCATAAACAATATGGCTGTGGCCCAAATCAGTGGCAGTCAGGAAGGAAAATCTTGGTGTTTTGACATAGCAGCTGTAATGAAAAATGAATTAAACATAAGAGAAATGCCATAAATGTGAACACAAAGAAGCACAATTACGGCCAGGGTGCCAAAAGCTAAGATTCAGAGCATCTTGTACTGTAGTTGCAAGGGAAAATCCATGGTGTTTTTTTATTATTATGTGGAAAGTAGGGATAGCATCTTTATTTGAACAGGCTGCAGAACAATTTAGAGGATTACTGCTCCTCCGGGTTGTCAGCGCCATAGTCATGAACTGCACAGAACATCTGGGCCTTGGAGACAAACTTAGTATTATTAGACAGTAGCTGTATACGATAATGTTATAAACATGAGTCAAGAATTGAACAGATGCCTACCAACAAAAAAAATAGTAAAAGTTAGCAATAAACAAATAAATAAAAAATATAATGCAATCACTTCATTTCAGTTATTGTCACACATACACAACACAATGAAATTCCTATCTAAACACTTGATCAAAACACACCATGCTGTCACAACCTTTGCCAGGTGGTCTGAATCTCACAATGTGGTCTATGTAAAATATAACAGCACAGAACTATAATGAGTAAGGCCACCTGAACTGTCAAGTTTTCTTTCATATAAATTAAGTGAAGTTTATTTCACATGTGAATTTGCATCTGCAAAAGTCACAAATTTTTTTTAATTTGAAAGGTATTTTTTAGGTATGAAGAAAAAGGAATGTATTGTTCATTAAGGGTTTGACAACACCGTACACTCTTTGTTGGGCCCATAAATTTTTCAGAAAAAGGTCTAAATGAGCGGTTCCCAGATTGTGCGTCTACAGAGGCACCACAAAATATTCCAATATTAGACATCTTTTGCAACCATAACAAATAGAAAAATAATAAAAAATATCTAGAAATAATAATTTCACCATTATAATAACAATATCCAAACCTTTGGCTAAGTTAAGTGTTTCTCTGGTGCTATGATTGGTTTATTCATAACAAATGATGCGCCACTGATGAAACAAACAGTATCATTTTGAGAACAGACCCGAATGTACTCATCCAGACATCAGGCAACAAGCGTAGATGCATATGAATCATGTAAATATAATAGGTTTGTTCCATTCGTGATGCATGAACTAGCCAGGGTAAATCAGCATGCGTAAAAGAAGTCACATTGTCGAAATTTGTGTTTTCTGAAAGGTATATGTCATCTTAGTCAGCTAATTCGGAAAATTTCTTTTTGTCAAACATATGGTACACCTCAGAGAAGAACTGATTAAAAACTATTCTAAACATATGTGATAATTCACGTTTAATTTTTTCATAACTAATTGCACCAAGCCACCAACTGCACACTGCAACTGTAAGGAATGTATTATAGAACTATAAACTATACTATGGTTTAACTTAGGGTGCCATGGAAAAATCTTGAAACATTAAGTGTGCCATGAACAGAAAAAGTTTGGGAACTGCTGGTAAAAATGACAATAAACTGGAGAAAATTGTCTTTTGGAAATTTAACATGGCTAAACACATCCCACAACGTGATCAAAAGACAAACTGCTAGACAAAAGACACAATCTAAATGAGAAGAGAAGAAAATGCTGTAGCCGCGGTCTTAGATGAGATCCTACTTTTGCAAGTGATATTTAAACTCTATACACAATGATAAAGGCATCCTCCCATCAGCCCAATCCCACCACTGCTTGGGATTGTAGTCCCTGTATCAAAATTTCCAGAAGGTTGTGTATGAGATAAAAATAAAGAAGAAAAAGTTTTTATATACAGTATTCTGTATTACACCCCATTCTTCCTAGGTAATTCGTCCAAATTTCACTGGTCATGAAATTACATAGATGTGTGACTTCTTTTTTTTTTTTTTTTTTGTTTGTATCACTTGGTTGTCAATAATAAAAAGATAAAGGTAGACTTGGCTTGGGTGGCCCCCCCCCCCAGTTCCATGGAATCGATTGGGATGATCACTGGGTATTTTCTGTGGGAAGAAACATAGGCGTCAGACCAATTCTGCATTTGAGAGTTTGTATCTTTCAGCAGACTTGGTAGGGCCTGGAAATTACCTACAATCCTAAAGATACTGGCTATTTAATGGCACTTTATGGTTCTTTACTGGGTTCCTCACAGAGCCATTGTTTAACCAAGCAACGTTTCATTTGCATATGAAGTTGGTTCTTTGAAAAACTTTGTAGAAAAAAAAACTGACATTTGATATTACCAGATTAAGAAAACATTGAGTTGGCCTGTATTATTATATGCAGTAAGAGTTCTTTTAAAATGAGAAGTCCATTGGTATTTTCCCATCTACAGTATTCATTGCTGTATGGAGCCTGTTACAGATCCAAATAAATAAAAAGTTCCTTCCGGAATCTTCAGGCTGATGAGTATACAAGAGAAGATCTGCTGTGTTTTGCACTGGATTCACCATCACACTAGCAAACAGACAGGAAACATGAAAATAAGCCATTCAGGCTCATTTGTTTAGCTAATATCTAAGAAGTTTCTGCTTCAACTCCATGTCTCAGTAGTTTGTTCCAAATTCCCACAACTCTTTGAATAAGGAAGTGCTTCCAGGCTTCAGTCCTAAAGGCACTTCCCCTAAATTTTAACACTGATGTCCTCGACTACGTGATTTACCCTTAAACAGAAAGAATTGTACTTGAGTTACTTTATAAATGCCTTTGAAGATAAAATGAGATAAAATGACTTTTAATGTACTAGGTAGAAAAGTGGATCTTAAATATTGGGACTGGAAAAGGACAGTGGAAGAAAAGTTTAAAGAGAGGGCGACAGAAAAGTGAGCAAAACAAGTTGTTCAGGAGCAGAGTAGAGAGGCGTTATGACAGGCAGAAGGTCAGTCTTCACAAGATTCTTACCACCCACATTTCCTGGGCTTGTTTTCATTTTTTCCAGTTTTCCTTTTAGCAATTTTAATTTTGTTAAACTCACCTGTACCTGGAAGCTCTCTCCCTCGGCTATCTACACAAAAACAGTAAGTGGAAACTTCAGGAAATGCCCTGCGGAAGTTACTGAATGTCTGGAACAGACTTGGAAACCTGTAGAAAACAAATCAAAATAGCATGAATTTATGGAAGGCTAGAGAGAAGCCAAAAATATTTATTTTTCCATCTTCAGCTGAAACCATAATTCGTTTTTAATGCCATGAAAAAAAATGTTAAAGTACTTCTGGCCAATCCAGAAGTCAAAGTTAAACTCGTTCCAAAATTGCATTTACACTTAAGAAAGCCACAGAGAAAATTATGGATTTTAAACAAGAAAATGTGTGTGTGAGCATGTTTTGTGGTCTGTGTACATTGTGTTTAGATAAGCTGACACAGCTCTTGTTTTTTTTATTTATTTTTTTTTTTTTTCAGTTTTCTGTGCCATGAATATTGTTGCCACAAGCTAGCACATGATGTAACAGGAACCTAAGTTGGGAGTACAAAACAAATTAGTAGTGTAGTCTTGTTATATAGTGCATGTATATCAATGGCTGGAAACATATTGTACTTTGCAGATAGTTTTATCCATTCTTACTGTACATCCATTTTTGAAATTGTGTACTCCAGGTCAAAGCCATGGGATACAACACCTAGCCTCAAAAGATACCACAAAATAACAGAAAATTCACAATATCAGCAGCACTGATGAGACGCATTTAGCTTCCTTCACAGGCATCAGTGATGAAGCAATGGTGGGCACCTCAGTTTGGCAATAATGCAGGATGCCAGCCCACAAATGGTAATAGACTACAGTGCCATCTAGTGGTTACTTAAATTAACTGAGTTAAGGCCATCCAAATTTACACTTTCAAGTGTTACTCTGTATGTCATCCGGGGATGGTTGCCATCTCACACCTGAGGTGGCCATGACATTACCCTGTACCAGACAAGGTGGCTTATGAAAATGAAAATTTTGCTGAAGGGAACTTAGGGGTTCTAACATATTAGGGGCTAGAGCTGAACCAAGGTCTTTACCCAGCCAGGATGCCCATGGTGTGCTAGGACAGTGAAGACTGTTTGTGCAGGGCATTGTATGCCCCAAAATGCGAGATGGCAGGCCACCAATGTTACGGTACCTCCATGGATTCATACAGGGAACTTTGGGAACTGGAGTTCATTGCCTCTGCCCTTTTGAGTTCAGTGGGGTGCTGAGGGGAATAGCGAGCCCTGCTTTGTCGGGCTCCAACCTCACCCGGAAGTACTCCCAGGCTGCAGTCTTGGGACACACAAAGTATTTTGGGATTTGTATAAAAGATGCAGTCTGCCTCAACTAGGTGAGCCTTGGTCAGGAGGAGTAGGATGAAGCTAGTTGAGAGTAACTAAGGAAGGGTTATGGAGAGTAGAAGAAACAGAGATGCCGCTGAGCTGTGGGAAACTTTATTAGTAAGAGTTTCACACAATCAAAATCCTTTGTTTCATTGGAACTTGTGTCTGAGCCTGTTGCATCAGGAGTTTGGGGAGCTGCAGCACCCCCTGGGGACCACAATATATATAGTAACTTCATTAGGCGCAGAATGGGAGGTCCATCAGTTTATATCATGATAACAATATTCGGTTTATCTATTTTATACCAGTTTGACCACACTTTCAATAAGCCAAGCCATCAAGAAAGTTGAAACCACATGATTTTGATTAAACTCTAAGGTTTGATCGATTGTAAATTAAGGCACAAGAGATGCCTGCAAAAAATGGCAATTCTGATGAGTTCTACAAACTCACAACATTACCTGCTAAATGTATGAAGCAAGTCAAAGACCATCATATCAGTTGTGTTGATAAATTTGCATTGGACTGGGAGAAAACTTCCATCTGGGCTACACTGAGGGGGCGACTTCTCTCCAAAGCCATGAAGAAGACGACGATTTCTTACTTCACAGTTGCCAGGACCTGAATATACAAATTAGAATTAATATATAAAATGTTTCTAAAAATCTCAGAATTAACAGTGAAGCTGAAATGCCCAAAGTGCTGGCATATACTGAATAGTAGCTTTAATGTTCTGGCATCATTTAAAAACAATAGTGGTATATATTTTCATGAAAATTGGAGGATAACTCAACTTAGAATATAGTCATCTTAATGCAGCAGCATAGAGGACTCTGTGAATCGGATTTCATTGCGTGTCTATTGTCTAGCATTTGCTTCCTCCTTTAAGATGTCAAAGGCAAGCTTTAAAGCTGATTGGTTGAAGGTGAATGACAATCCAAGTAGGGCTGCTCAGGAGCAGAAAGTGAAAGGCAAATAGAGTGACACTTTTATACTTTTCCACAAATTGTTATCTTGTAGCCTTATGCTAAAATCATTTAAATTTATTTTCCTCACATCAAGCAACACTTAATACTCTAGAATGAAAGTGAACAGATCTGAGGAAGGCTACAAACAATTCTACAATTGTCCTTATAATTCTTATATGGAAGAAGTTTAGAACAGGCTTGACTCTTCATAGAACTAGCCACCCAGCCAAACTGAGAAATCACTGGAGAAAGGCCTTGACAAGAGAAGTGACAAAGAACCCAATGGTCATTGAAGTTTCTCAAGAGCACAGTGGCCTCCATAATTCTTAAATGAAAGAAGTTTGGAAAAACTATGACTCTTTTTGGAGCTCGCTGCCAAACTGAGCAATCAGGTGAGAATGGCCATGGAAAGAGATGTGATTAAGAACCTATAGTCACCCCAGCTGAGCACCAGAGAGCCTGGGTGGAGATGGCTGAAAAATAAATTAACTGATTTAAGCACAAGGCTGTAAAATAGCAAAATGTGAAAAAGTTAAGGGGTCCAAATGCTTTCTGAGTTCGCTGTTTTGTAATATCTGTATCTAAGACTAATTTTCATAACCACATGAACATGTATTATACAAGACAAAAGAAAAGAAACATCCTTTCACGGTCCTTAAGAGGAAAGGAAAAAGCCTTACAGTGTTCTGGTTTTCCATTTTGTCGAGTTCCATATATCTCCATTCCATCTGCATCCACACACCAGCACTCCTTAGCGAAGGAATCACACTGCACTTCCTCATACTCGCCGGCATCTGAACACTGAGGGGTGTAGCTAACATTGACATCATGGAACACCTGCTGTCGGTGGAGCTGACATGAAGACAAACCTTCAAAGAAAAAGAGGTGCAAACATTGGATATTTAATTGCTCAGTACAATGGAAGAATCGTCTGAACTTGACTCAATTATTATTAAAATCAGCATGTTTTTCAACATTTCATTTTCACTTTTGTTTTTGAAGTATGACTATTTTCATTCAGAACGTGACCCATTTTCACCACTTGCCAGCTATGACTTGTGATGCTTTGGTCACTGTTTCTTGAGGAGTATAATTTCTGGAGCATGAAATCCACTAGGGGAACACAGTTTGAGCTTACTAGAAAAAAACAAAAGATATGAGGGATTAAATCTATGTCTTCAAATTGATTAAAAGAAATGAGAAAGCTGATGTAGGAAAATCATGCATTTGAGGACACTGGTAGTAACAAGGTGGTATGGAAGCACCAAACGACCTATCTAGACTTGCACATGATCAATCTTCCTACAGCATGACTTTTCTTACATATTTCCATTATTCCATCCAAAGGAGATTAAAAGCTGTCAAAACCACAAACAAGTTGAAACCTAGGAGATGTTACATTTGCAGCACAGCCTAATCGCGGACCAGAAATTAAAAGTCAAAGGAAAACAGTCGGATTGAAAACCAGAAATCTATCAAAGAAATTTGACGTGAATTTGTTTTTGTTTTTAACTAACTCACAAATACTAAATCAAATATTGTGCCGGTATTTGAGGCATCACACTGATGACATTTAAGAATCAGTGACATCTGAAACCACACCCCTCAGCAATAGGAAGCAGCATCCCGGCAACAGGTATCACAAAATGGCAGCCCTCATGTGCAAAACAAAACAGAAACTGCAAATTTGATAAGAATCATTGCACTCTAGAGAAATTATAAATGCAATGTAACTGCTCAAAAATTGTGCAGACTAATAGAAACTCATATTCCCATAAATGAACGCAGCGTGTGCATGCACAATGACACAGACGATGCAGGCAATATCTTTGCAAAATAATGCAATTCTTTTCCAAAATAATTCAATATTTATTGCGAAATAACACAATACTATTGTGAAATAATGCAATAATTTTTTCCTTTTTTTAAAGGTGGTTAAAAGTTTTCATAGTACAGCATCTTGTTAAAAAAAAATGGTATTCTTGTTTGCTAATTGTTTTCATGTAAGCAAAATGCAACATCATTATCTCTGTATAGTAAACACTACTGTGATGATTTTGCTCCAGATCAGTAAGCTTTAGCATTTTTACATTATTAATAATTGTGTCAGGCTTTTGACTGATAGGAGTTCCACAGGCTCACATCCTGATGCACATCTGAAAGGGCTGCAGTTGTGTTGAGAGATGACTGAAATTTGTATATCTATTGAAAACTCCACGTCAGATTTGTGACCTTATCACATATTTTTTCCTAATAAATGTAGATATGGTTTATGTAAAAATGTTCTGGATGACATCTTAGACCAACTTTACTATTAGGCAGACCAACCAGCCTGATAAACTGGTGGGTCGTCTCATTTGTGACATATCTCTGTTTCTAAACATAAAGGCAGATAGGGAGTGGAGTACTGTTTAACATGGAGTCTAATTACTACTAGGTGGTCATATTTCATGAAGTGCTTGCATCAACCTTACTAATCCTGTAGTAAATCTAAGAAATCCTACTTCAAATCACCCAAAAAATCAGTGTAGAACCAAACATTAGCCAAGGCATGCTAGACCTTTTGGAGCATCGCCATCCTCTTTTAGTATTGTGCATACAGCACCTTTAATTACAAACTCTAAAAGCATTATAAATAAATTTCCATCATAAAAACTCAGAAAATGAGTGGAGGAGACTCACAGGAAACAGTTGAACTGCTTTGTTTGCTGCTGGTAATCTTGTGGCCTTTTGCATCCACACACCAGCAGATGTTTCCATCTTTGGAGCATTGCATGTTCCTGTAAAGACAGATCACAGGTAAAGAGAGTATTATTTTGACTGGTCAAGAAGTGACTGGGAGGTCCAGCAAAACAATGTATCTAAAATACAGCAACATAAATGAAGATAACAGGAACGAGCCCTGAAATAGGCCTAGCTGCTCTTCTCTAGGCTTTCTCGAGTGCTGTTATGTCCTTCTTGTAATATGCAGACCACAACGGCACAAAGTATTCTAGATGAGACCTCACTAGTGTGCTATAGAATTTAGGTATAAACCTTGACATGCAGTCCACACATTGTGCTGGGTAACCTAATATCTTATTAGCCTGCTTTATAGCTTCTATACATTTGTCTAAGTTTCAAACCTCCCTTGTGTATTAAAATCTAACATTTTAACTTCTTATATGTAATACTTTGCATTTACTTAGATTACATTTACTGTAATTTGTCTCAAATTTGATCAGATCTGAATGCAGTCCAGGGCCATCTGCACTGTTTTAGCTACTTTTAGATGATCTGCCATTCCACTTAGTTGGCGAGTTTGTTATTTACATGACCCTGAAATACAGTAAAGTGAACTTTAAGTTCCATGAACCATTCCCAGGTTAGTCTTACATTGAGTTCTGGCATGCAATAAAGTCTCATGATATTCATGGGTATCCTGGGACCATGTTTGTACCATCAACGCAAATTCCAAATCATCAGACCTCCACTGGTCTGTGTAGGGTTCACAAGCCACCCGGCTTGATACTTCCATTGTCTTACTGTAGTGGGTTCTCACTATAACTCAATTTCAGCTATTAGTGTAAAGAAGCTGACAAAGGGACACCTTGATCTAAGCGCAGATGGTCTAAAGTTGATGATCATGTGCTGACTCCCACCACAGGTTTTCACTTTTATGGGTAACAGACGGATTGCATTCTGTTTTGCCCATCTGCTCTTCGCCAATACTGTGTGTTGTCATTTCAGCAGCTGGGCACCATCTTGCAGAACCAGGGCCAGAATGTGGGGTGATGTGATGAGACGATTGCCTCCGGCAAGACTTCTCTAAGGGTGGCATTTTCATGCAACAGTATGTCTTTTTTGACATTATGGAATAATAATACAAAAATTGAGAGGTAAGTATAAACCTTAAGAATTATATACACATCAATTTCATTATTTATATCTTGCCTTAAAAAGTTGTGGGAAATATTTTATTTTAAAAGGTTAAAATTTTGCAGAACCAAAACAGCACATGTGTATTTTAAAGCCATATGACATTGGCATTCATTTTCCTGATTTTCACAGATCTACAGTATCTATAAAAAGTATTCTCCACTTACAACTCTTCACATTTTATTCTTAAACAACATTGAATCTGTGGTACAGAGGGTCCATGGCTTAGCAATAAATAAATAAATAAATAATCATGCCCCAAGAAGGTGCAGGAACCAATTGGGAGTGGGTGTGTGTGTGAGAGTGAGTTTTGCTCTGCGGTTAATTGAGAAGCTGGGTGACCGCCCCACATACAGTGATACTGTGGAGGGTGCAGCTCATTGCACCCATGCTGAATTGGGCAGCAGAGGGTTAAAGAAAAGATGAAAAGGGGAGAGAGACAAGGATAAACAGATGGAAAGAAAGACATTCGAGAGAGCAGAGGTTAAATGACAGAAGAGAAAGGCAGGAGCGAGCGAGAGCCGGTGCAATAGAATGAAGCAGGCGGATGGGAATCGAACCCCAGGAGAGGAGAGTGTGGCCAGCACCCGTGGGGAGGCGAAGGTTGTTCCTACTGACCATGGGAGTAGGAGCAACACAATTACTCTGGGGGATCATTTTTATTTATGCCTCACCGCACATGACCATGGTGGAGAGCAGTGTGTTTTTAAAAACGTGCTGGGCTGCAAATTTTCCTCATAAAGACACATCCAAACTTGTGACCCCTAAAATCCTCACATAAAATACTTAGCAACCACCCTTTTCCTGTTACTTCATTCCTGCAGATGACGTTCAGGGAATGCACACTCCAAGTACCGTTCAGCTTCGAGTTTCTTTTCCATTTCTTGTGCATTTTTAGGATTGTGATTTACCAAGATTGTGCCAGCAGAACAACCACAACAAATGGCTGACAGCTCAACAAATACATGACAGGTGATTTTTAAAAAATTTTTTTTAAGCGCTTTAGGCCTAATGTCCAGAGCAAGGATGGAGGTTGCAGGCTCATGTGGAGATGGATGAGGCGAAGATCTGGGGCAAGGACTAAAGCAGAATGGAAAGGATTCAGACCTGGGCTGAATTTGTCTGAATTGTTAAATCCTAAAGCAAGTTGTGGCGAGCTCAGGTACTGTGATATTTCAGTACTGTAGACAACCAGCTTACACCTCTTATTTCAGATGCTATTTTAATGCTGGGCAGGTTTGTTCAGACTTAGAAGAAAAAGCAGGAGTAGGACTAGATATTTTTATGAATTTGCATTGATGAAAAAGGGAGCACAGTACAATTTAAAACTAAATGTGTGGTCCAGGCTTTGAATTTCAGACTAAATGGTACTGCCTGGGAAAATAAATTACATCATCCTGGCAGACTCAGCAACAGATATGATTCACTTTGTACCACCGTCTTTTTGAGGAATCATTCATAATGTTGGTGACTCCAAAGAAAGAATCAGTGCCTATTAGGCCTGCTCAGTCGTGGACACTGATCTATTCAAATATTAATGACTTTAAAAACAGACCTGTGACACAATCCAAGCAGGTCTGATCTCATCATTTCAAGCCTTCCATCCATGTTAGACACACACCAGTATACTTAAAGGGAAAACAGGTTTACAGAGGATGCCACAGCCACAACTCTCCATACTGTCCTAACCCACTTAGAGCAGCAGGGGAGTTGCGCTAGGCTGTTTTTTGTACACTTTACCTCTGGATTTAATACCACCCTCCCTCAAAGACTGGTGACCAAACTGACATATCTGGGATTGTCTTATCCATCTGCCTCAGGATAACGGAGTTCCCCTCTAATTGCTCACACAGGGTAAGAGTAGGCCTCCACAACTCCTCAGCCTCAGCTTTGGTTCTCCACTGGGCAGTATGCGGAGTCCCCTTCTCTTCACCATCTACACCCATGACTGCACCCCTGCACGCTCCAACAACGGCATCTTCAAATTTGCAGATGACCCCACTGTGGTGAGGATCATCTCTGGGAGGAATGAGTCTGCTTACCAGGACGAAGTGAAACGGTTGTCTGGGTGGTGCAGAGACAACAATCTGGCTCTCAACACCACCAAAACCAAAGAGCAGATAATTGACTTTAAGAAGAAGAAAGTGAATATTCAGCTCCTTTTTCATTGGTGGGTATTGTGTAAAGAGGATCTCAAACTTCCGGTTCCTGGGTGTGCACATAGAGAAGGACCTGAATTGGAGTGCTAACACCACATATCTGATAAAGATGGTACAGCAGATACTTTACTTCCTGAGGATCCTCAGGAAGAACTATTTCACCCAAATATTGCTCACGTCCTTCTACTGCTACACCATAGAGCGCATATTGACTTCTTGCATCCGTGTGTGGTTTTCCAGCTGCACAGCATCAAAGAGAAAAGCATTCCAGGGGGTCGTCACCACTGCCCAGAAGATCATCAGATACCCTCTCCTATCCTTGGAAGATCTTTACAGTTCCCACTGCCTGAAAAAGGCCTGGAGTAAAATTAAAGACCTGTCCCACCCCAGTCACACTCTGCTTGAACTGCTGCCCTCAGGCAGATGCTTCAAGACAATAAAAACATGGACAAATCTCTCTATATATATAAAAAAAATCCTGGAATGGAAAAGCAAGACAACGATGCGTGATCTTCTCGGAAGTTCACTAAAGACATTTTAAAGACCCGTGAGACAAAAAAGACTGGCCATGGAGTGTCTCGCGGGGACCGTAAACATGAGACTTGGTGCCAAGAGATTGTCCAAGGGCAGTCTCGTGGGGACGTGGAACATAAGATTCTTGCAAGACACACCCTTCTTATCAAATAAGAGCAAGGACAGCCAGCAAAATATTCAGTCATGTAAAGTCACGTGGCACATACAGATCCTGTGCTCTCAGCAAAGAAGAAAGAGCAGCGCGGAAAAAAGAGACCCAAGGCGCAATACATATGCAGAGAAAGGTACAGAATATGAAAGCAGTAACAGTCGAAAGTATTGTAGCATCCCAGCCAAGCTGAAGCATTTTTTGTTTTAAGTGACTGTTAGGTCCGATCGAGGGAGGGCAGAGTGCAGTGCAGAAGACTGATAGCTAGGTGCTGATTGATGCGGTAAGGGGGAGGCGAGACCCGTGGGAGGAGGGGTTGGAGAGGGTGCTAGAAAGTTGTGTTTGGGATTACGCAGTCGACGATTGTTAAAGTAGAACTTTAGTGACACTTTATTACATCAGTCGCTACAGTATCAAAAAAAAAAAAAGACAGCACAAATCGCATTACCGCAAAACAAACGGAAATTAGTTAAAAGTCAGAGAATTTCAAAAACGGGGTTTTACTCACATGCATTTATTGGTTACTTTGCAAAAAAAATATTAACTGCTGATGATGTGGATCGTTTTGTCTGTGCTGAAATTCCAAACAGAGAAACCTATCCTAAATTATGGTACAAAGTCATTAAACACAAGTCTCACAGACCTCTTTTAAAAGATTCAGCATACTGGGACACGAAAGATTCCAAATATTGTTTTTACAGAAGTTCTGAAATAAAAGTGAAATTAATGAAATAGCAACAATTCAAAGAAGAAAAAATCTTACAAGTGTGTATCTGGAAAACCAAACACGGGGGTTGGCGAACGAAGTCAGCAGGGGGCAAAGCCCCCTAGTAGATTAAAAATTAGTTAGCACCCAAAGGCCATGACTGCAATAAATAATGCTCATTCAGTGAAAAGGAACAAATTAGACAAGGAATACCAGCAGAATGTGAAAAGTGACTTGTGGTGTAGTATGACATTTGTTTTGCTTTTCCACTTTTAGATCACCTACTATAAATCTTCATATTTATATGTTTCTGCAGTTTTATAACTTCTTGCTATTTTGCACTGGCAAGATGGCATCCAATTTCATTGTACTTGTGCAATGACAATAAAGATATTCATTCATTCATTCAATCCTCAAGCCTGTATTGCTCTCTGTTATCCAAGCCAGAAGTTCTCACGGGGTTTTTTTTTTTTTTTTTTTTTGGAGTTTGGAACACAGAACAGTCCTTTTAGCTAATAGAAGACTCGCTCAGCCCAATCCGATTCTTAACTGTGCGGGCATCTCATACAAAGTTGTAGGTCCCTTTCCCTGAACAAATCCAGGTCATGGCATCTTTCATCTCTGCTCAGTAATTCACTCAGAGCAACACCCCTTCGTCAGCCACTTGACCTGCCTGAGATGACCGCCATGGTGGAACTCAAGCTTTGGACTCTTTGGATAACAAAGTAGCCTTCCAAGTTCTTCTTTAGCTCTGCTGGGTAAGCTGCCAGTTCGTTCATAGCCAACCTTTCAGTTTATGAATGTGAAAGAGATAGAGGTGAGCCCGCACAAACACAAAAACTGTCTGAAGGTGTAGTAGATCACTAAAATGAGATACCAAGGGTTGAGGTTGTAAAATGACAGTACCTGTATCTTCCATCATCCAGGCACTGAGGGATGTAGTCTTCTCCTTGAGCTATGGCATTCTTTCTCATCAGCTCACACGGACTCAAGGGCTGGGAATCCAGTTGATATTCTGCAATGATAGAGACCTGAAGTGTTAGATCACAGGGTAATGGAGCTCTGCTAAATGTGCCTGAGGCACATCTACCTGTAGAAAAAGAGAGATAGAATAGCATATCTAGTACCATCTAGCTCTTGTGGACCAGAGCTTTACCCCTACAGTAAGTGTAAAGTGCTGCAGCTGGCAAGCTTGGTGCTTCTTGAGTTCCTCTGGTATCCTCCATAGCACGTATTTTACATTGTGTGGGGACTTTAATTGCAGCTTGTAGGTGTGAAAGAAAACCTGGACTTCTCTCCTAGGTTTGGTTCTTACTAGCACCAAATGCTGCAGAGAAAGGCTTCAGCTCCCCGTGACCCAGACTTAAAAATAGTTGGTGTTTAAAAATGGATGTACAGCTATGAAAATGGGAGAAAGATGGGTCTGATCCTCAAATCAATAAAGGATTGGAACCAACTGAGCTACTCTAGGAGAGTCATTTCTACATAAAAATAAAATGAGCAAAAGGGGATTCAACAGAGGTTAAAAAAATCAAGAGTGTACTCTAGGGACATAAAGTTGAACCTGATATCTTCACATTCTGCACCATCAACCAATCCAATCTTTGACCTGCTCATCCAGGTCAGGCTCATGGGAATCCTGTGCCTGTCTTTGCAGGCCTGGGTGCAAGCAGAAAACCAGCGCTCCACAGGATGCTAGTTAATCGCACACTCAAGCAACTTGTTAGGACAGAAATGCCCTTCCTGATTTTTTAAATCATTTTTCTGTCTTAGTTCTGGTAATCTTATACTGAGTGTCCCTGAGATTAGGCGTATATTTGGGGATATGCAAGAGATTCGAAAAAAAACAGATGGAAGGGGCTCGGACTTCTCTAGAACATCATATGGGGGCAAAGAATGATTTGATGGAAGCTTTAAATGGCCCAAATCCTCCTAATGTTACAACTGTTTTAATTGATAATGGTCCGAAAAATGAGCCTTTTATCCCCCCACCCGACAAGGTATGCTGGGGATTCTATTGAGTGCAGGGTTTCCTCAACCAGTGTGGAATGATTTTCAAAACCCAATCCACCACATATCCAGATGACACAACACAGATAGTTTTCATAATGTCATGACTCAAAAAGAACCCTTTACAATGGGCTTCTGTTTTACATGAATCACCAAATCTGTTTGTGCAAAAATGTAGAAAATTGTTTGATGCATGTTGTGGTTGAGCAAGAGAAAACACAACTCCAAAATAAACAGTGGGGTGCCAACTGGGTCAGTCCTTTTAATAAGGATTCTGGAAGGCAAATCAAACAAGCAAATGAAGGTGCAAACAAGAACAGAAAAACAGCTATTAGGCTTTAGGGCCTCCAAACAAATGCTAAGGTATCTTTGAGAAGTGGTCAAGGCTTAGGTAGGAGTTCCATCCGACAGTCTGCTCTTTACCAAATGAGACACCACCTTCCGGGAGCATCTCGCTCTGTCTTATATTCCTCAGACCAGTAGGGGCAGAGTCAATTTGTCTCATTGGGTATCTACTTGGAACTGTGGGTGGAAGCACAGACAACAACATCAACTACAGCACCCCCACATGTACCAGCATGGAGTTATTTTTTCTTTTGTGGAAGAAAAGGATGGTGGTCTGCACCTGTGTATTACTTAGCAAGAGCTTAATACAATTACATTTATGAGATATTACCAAATGCCTCTTATTGCTTCCATTTTGAATCAGTTCACTGGGTCTTGGTGTTTTATTTCTAGAAAAAGCTACAATGGTAAACTTGAGCTGAAATGTTCGTACCAGATGCTATTTGAGTGTACATTTCCCTAGGATAGTTATAAAGGCTGATCTGTACTTGACATGTCAGCCTGACCAGCAGTCTACAATGATGATGAAGACAAAATCATAATCTTACCATAACAGCCCAGTAAATCATAAATATATACATTTAAGTCCCATAAATACACTGACTAGCCCAAACTAATCATGAAATCTGATGGAATTAAGGTATAATAATCATTTTTAAATATGACCCATGATTTATGTTTAGTGTGTTAACACCAACATATGCAGAGAGTCACCATCCCTCAGTGCATGAGTTTTTCAAGTGAGCAAACTAGAGAGAACATTGTCAAATGCAAACAAGAAGTGTCATCAATAACTGCATAAATGGCAGATGTGAAGGAAAATGCATCTTTTCTTTAAATATACATAAATACACACACACACACACCCACCTTCCACTTTATTAGGTACACATGTTCAAGATGACTTGAAGCTGAAGTTCAAACTGAGCATCAGAATGGGTAAGAAAGGTGTTTTAAGTGATGTTGAACTTGGCATGGTTGTTAGTGCCGAATGGGTTGCACTTTGTATTTCAGAAACCACTGATCTGCTGGGATTTTCACACAGAACCATATCTAGGGTTTAAAGAGAATGGTCCAAAAAAAGGGAAAATATTCAGTAAGTGGCAGTTCTCTGGGCAAAAATTCCTTGTTGATGTCAGAAGTCAGAGGAGAATGGCAAGACTGGTTCAAGGTGATAGAAAGGCAACAGTGACTCAAATAAGGTATGCAGAAGAGCATCTCTGAATGCACAAGTTGAACCTTGAAGCAGATGGGCTACAGCAGCAGGAGACCACAGCAGGTGCCACTTCTGTCAACTAAGAGCAGGCAAAATGAGGCAACAATTTGCACAGGCTCACCAAAATTGGGCAACAGGAGATTGGAATAATGCTGCCTAGTCTGATGAATCTCAATTTCTGCTGAAACATTCAGATGGTTGGGGCAGAATTTGGTGTCAACAACATAAAAGCATGGATCCATCCTGCTTTGTATCAATGAGTCAGGTGTTTGTAGTGTAATGGTGTGGGGTTATTTTCTTGTCACACTTTGTGCCCCTTAGTACCAAATGAGCATTATTTAAATGCCAAAGCCTATCTGGATATCGTTGCTGACCATATATGACTTCAGTGTACCCATCTTCTGAAAGTTACTTCCAGTAGGACAACTCACCATGTCACAAAGCTCAAATCACCTCAAAATGGTTCCTTGAACAAGTCAATGACTTCAGTGTACTCAAATGGCCTCCACAGTCACCAGGGGCCTCATGCATAACGCCGTGCGTAGAATTCACACAATAACATGTCGTGTGGACAAAAGCGGAAATGTGCTTATGCACAAAATATCCAGATGCATAAATCTGTGTGTTCACCTACTTCCATGTTCTTCCGCTCCATAAATCCCGGTCAGCATGAAAAGTAACGCACGTGCACATGCCTGCTGTCCCGCCACAACTCCTCCCAAAATTAAAACTCTTTGAATATGTAAATCAATATAAATAGCCCTTAAGCTCAGCATTCTGTGAAAAGGCAATGGCAAAAGCACAGGGGAAATAGAAGAATTTCAGCAAATACCAATTGGAGGCAAAGAAAAACATACTATTTGTTGGTTTAAGTGGTATAAATAACAAAAGAAAGTTGATCGAGTGAAATAGCGTGTTGGAGAAACTCAACAGCTCAAGTTCACAAAGTCGCACAGTGCCCAAAATAAAAAAGAAGTTATCACATATCAAAGTCGCGGTGAAAAGGCGAGTCGTAGCCCACCATCTGAGTGTCATATGAAAGCTTATTAGGGTACAGAGGGAAAAAAATGGCACACAGTGGGGGGAAAAAAGCACGAAATGTCAACTTTAATCTCTAAATTTCCACTTTAATCACGTAGTTTATTTTGTCATTAAAGTAGAACATCATAAACTTCATCTTAAAATCATTTAATTTACTAGTTTCTCAAATCCCATCGTAACTAAAGTAGCATGTGAAATGCTTTGTTTTGTATTTGATCTTCTATGTGCTCTATGTGTGTGTGAGTCACTACATGCTTCCGGGCTTTCTCTTCCTCCGACAGGACACAGAATCCATTACATTCGTAATATTACAGCTCTCTGAATAATTAAAATACTGAGATGTACTGTATACATGATATCATTTTCATGATGGCAGGAGTTAAATCATGTTATTAGAAATGGGAACACGGTGGCGCAGTAATTGTTCATGCCTCACACAAGATGCTTGCTGTGCCATGCACGACCTTCGATGGAATACTTTATTGTAGCAGTACTGTCTCTTTTAAATGTACTAACACCCAATTCCTGTCCTTACTTTTCTTTCTCCAAATACCCAATCAGCTCTGTAATAGACGTTAAGCCATCTGTAAGCTTAGAACGCGGATTCTTCAAAACTTTTAAGGAACATTAAAATATCTTCATAGTATGTGTTTAATTATTCCATCCGTCTATCCTTCCAGTGTCACGCCAGCACCAGCAAGAATACAGCGCGAGGCAGGAACAATCCGTGAATGGAGCACCAGTGCCTCGCTAGCACTGCGTCCTCATGTTTAATTATTAACAATATAGATTGTATAAATGAAGTTAAAGTTTTATCTGTATAATATAATAAACATATTTTGCTGCATTTCATCTTAAAAATTATATCGTCATCATATGTAAATACGCGCTTTATAAAGTGGCTCAGGTTGTGCAATATTATAACTATTGCAAGTTTACAGTGAGGTAATTGTACTTATAAGTACAAAACATTCTACAAGGAGCACTTGATGGACTGATTGACTGCCTTGAATGTTGCTCAGCTTCTACAACAGGTTGTAATAGACCTCTGTCAATTCCAGCTCCATTAGAATAATACAGATATTTTCATTTTTCCTAATTTATATCTTTATGTATCAATTATTGGGCTATGCGTATCAAGGTACAAAGAAGAAATTCACACCTGTACTCTTAGAAATAAAAGTGATTCTTCAGAGTGATGCCATTTCTGGTTCCCAAAAGAGTCATCCACATGAAGATTCCAGAAACTGACTAATTGTTTAAATCCATAACAATTTCCATAAAAAGCCATTAATATATGGATATATAACAATGGATTCCAAATTTTAAAAGGTTTCTTGCTGCATACAACAAACACCGGCTCAGTTCAGGTTTTCTTAATCTGTTTGTATTCTGCTAGGCAGCCTAACATACATTAAATATTACTTTTATGGTCATATTTTGGAACATTTTCAAAGCCCCAAAAAACAATTTCATATGCAAAGAACCCTTCCTAGAATATAATTGGTCTTTGTCAAGCAATGATGCTATTAGGAAACCACACAATTCATTAAAGTGTCACTTCAGAACCATTAATTTAACGAGTATGGGTGGAACTCAAGGCCAAGCATGGTTTGTATGTACACACACAGCAAGCCACACAATTTAAAGACCCAAAAAAGTTTAAAATATATATGTAAAACTAAACACTGTTACTTCAGCATCAACATATCTTGAATTGCATACTGGCACAGTTTAATATTTAATGTACTATAAGCTAAAACAAAATAGGAATTCTGCTCATAGCTGGAAACCTTAATAGGCTATGCCAGAGTTATCAAGTTAAAAAAACTCTATGCTAAATAATAGTGCACTTATTATTATCCTAAAATAAATTAACCATTTGGTTTAAAGTATTTTTTTCCTTTCATAACGATTTATTTAAAATAAAAAATGTTTACCTGCAATTGAGGCTATGGTGACTGAAAAGAATAAGATGAATGTGGTTGCCAATGTTAAGCAACCCATGGCTACAGTCTGCAAGAATATGTTGTTCCACCTGCCTTTATAAATGCTCAGGGGACAACATGCTGTGTCACTTAATGGCATATTGAGCATCACCCGAGTGTCCATCAAAATTCCATGCACTTGAGTTTTCTTGAAATGAAAATTAACACAGACTTAAGAGGATGTCACTTGAACCTGCTCTGAAAAAAGGGGGCTAAAGACCAACATTTTACACAGTTCTTGATTCAGACCAAACAAAAGCTTTTACACTTAAGAAGCCAGAGAAAGCAAAAATAACAATGACATTACCTTTTTAAAGCAGAGCTTTCTCATGGTTTACAAGTGTGAAAATGAGAATACAGCTTTGTCAGAGATAAACTATATACTAAATATTTGCATCTTACCTTATATTGCAGTGAGCACTTGAATTGTACAGTGTACAATTCTAAAAAGTGATGAAACTTAAAAGCTTCAATATTTACAATGAAGTATATTTTAGGCAATCTATTTCTTTCACAGCAAATACTCTGAATGTTAATGAACATTAAGCCATACCAATCACTTGACACAGTGCATTATATATGTTCAGAGGCTTTAGAGCAATAGTGAATGGCAACATTATGCTGGATAAAGAGAATTCATATCATAAAAGTAAACTTTCTAGACAATGTGAGCTCTTTACTAGGATTTTACTACTGAACTTCTCTGCTTACTCACTTATGGTGTCCTTTGGGCAGACAATGTTGTCTGGATCCCCTGGAGAAAGAAGCAAAGAGAGAATTAAAATAAAACTGAGTATCATTATGAACAATCCTGCATATCCTCTCTTTCTGACACACTAGTACTTTTAGCTAATGGTTTATTCAGCAAAAGTGTGTCAAAGAAATGCTACTGGGGCTCCTTTACATCAACAGTAATATGCCTGCATAATGCCTCATTGAGGCTGTGACTGCTACTGTCAAAAATAAATTCTTTCTTTGTATTTTTTTCCTTTTTAGTCATTCTGGTGTTTGTTCAGACCAACATATATTTATCTATTTATTTAAATAGTTTATGTAAAAAGACAAAAATTTCTATCTAAATCAGGGGGATACAAATCAGCATGTATTTATCATGGACACCCAATCTATGGGAGTTTATCACAGGTAAATTGAGAAGAGATGTATTTTTAAAAAAAAAAAAAACAACAAAAATTCAACCAACGATGATCCAGCAGTTACAATGAACTTGACAATAATGGGAGGCCTGAAAATCTAGAGTACACCTTATGAGAAGTATTTAAGAGTCATAGTGGATTCTATACTGTCATCTATACCGTCAACTTTCAGAAGACATTAAGAAGGCTAACAGAATATTAGTGCCCTGATGTGTGGAGTACAAGTTCAAGGAGATTATGCTGTAGCTTTATAATGCACTGGTGAGGCCTCATCTTTGAGTACTGTGTGCAGTTTTGGCTCCAAGCTGCAGAAAGGATATTGCAGCAGTAGAAGTCCTGTTCTTGTCTAGATTGTTGTAAAGTTATAAGAAAATAAACTGATATATATTGTGCAAGGTAACAGATGCCCCCCACTCAGTCAACTAATAAAAATAATTTTCGGAATAGCAGTCCCTTGACCAGCTCATTTCAGAATAAAAGCTACAAGTTACAGTGGTGTGAGGGTAAGAAATACAACTACTGGATGTTGCAGAATTGAAAAATAAATTGCACAGACCTGCTGAACCTAGATTCTAGTTGATTCACACCAACAGGTGAACGAGGATATGACAAAAATCCATGGATGTGGATTGTGTTTTCACAGGATATGTTAAGGTTACTGATTAGTGGCACATGTTCATCACACTTATTGGCACATTTGCGTTTACAACAGAAGAATCTTTAAAAAAAAAACTCTTTTGTCATCATATACTAATTATTCAGGGTACAAATCAAATGAAACATTCAGTGGAAACAAAGCAGATGACATGGGCCAGAATCCATGTACTCTGACACAATGCTTTCTAAGTCTGTGATTTTAAAAATTCTGTCAGTTCTGAAAGCAAATGTCAGGGCAACCTAAAATCAGGTAAGTGTACTGGATTTAGCAATCCAACCAACCACACAGAAAGTAATTAAACAGACAGACAAATAAAGTATAATAACCATGACTTTGAAATAATGCCTTGTCATTTAAAAAAAATAAATAACATTTTCAAACAATTCAAAATGATTTGTATGATAGTCAAAAGAACAATACAATCTATATTTACAGAATATATTTTAATGAACAGTTTACATAAAGAACAGTCTTGTTTGCAGTTATTTTAAATAGGTTCTGAATGTACAGCAGGTATGTACTTTTATGAAAAACTTTCAAGTTTTATACACCCTACCAGTTCTAAAATGCACTTTATACAGATAACTAGAACTGCTGTATAAACCAAAGCATATGAGTTGTTTTCTTTTTCAAGTTCATTGGTAATTCATATGCCTTTTTTGGATTTTTACAAAAAACAAAAAACTGTACATACATTATGTTCAATATGTGTTTTTTAAAGATTTTTGCTATTTGTTCACCAATATTTGCATGTAGCTTCCTATGAGACTTAATAAGCACCATATTTAAAATAAGTTAGTAAAGCAGTTCCAAATAAAATTATAATGAGTTTTCACTGCTAACATTGGAGGCCATCTGACAGCAAAAAACATTATTTCAAAATAGGTGCGGAGGATGATTACATCTTAAAACTGGTATGTTTAAAAAGTCACTTTATAGCATTGCTTTCTCAGAGCCATTTTATGATAAACTTTTGCAAAATTCTCTTCAACCCATGATACACAATTAGGACTGCATATCTATGTTCTTTAAACTTGGCACAAAATAGCATGACCATTAGAACACGTAAGTGTTACACCAAAATGATTTTGAGTCAAGTTGCAGAATCAGCATACATTGACATTACTTAAAAAAATAAAACTAGAATTAAATTAGCTAATACTTTTTTTAAACCACTGATTTTTCTTTTGAATCACACAACTCATTTTTCATACTGTTGTTGTTATGGTTGTCAACATGCAAGCTTACATGGTTAGATGCCTGCACTTATTTCTATTTCAAGGATAGGCTGTAACACACAGTAAAATATACATGCCTGTTTTGCATCTAATAATGTACTTTTTGACATAATTGGACTTTTAAAATGGAAAAATGATGCCTAATGATTTTCATTTTCATATTAATTATGAGGTCACCTTGTAGCACATCAGTTTTTAAAAAGCACTGGCGTTTTATCATTGGTATTTACCAATGCATTTTATTTAGAAACAATCCATATGTGGATCCAGTCTGGCGGTATAAACCTTGCTTTATTGTAACTTGGATATCCATTCTACTTCCATTGGCAACATTAAACAACCAGTTTTTTTCCTGCACAATATCATTTTGTTTATTAAAAAAGGGTTCCATTTTATTGTACCACAGTAAGGAAAACACGTTTTTATCCAAGCTGATATAAAATAAATCTTTGTAGACATGGACCTTTATTTCCTGTTAATTTATGTCATCTTCAAAAGTGCTTACAGGATTCAGTGCATTGAAGAACATCAGACAGGCAATATTTTAGTTTGTGTGTATTTTTACTGAAAGCACCAAGTTAAAAAAACAAAGGGTTCCAATTGCACTAAAAGGATGTTGAAATCCACTTGCTCCAGTACCACTTAATGGAGTACTTGGACGTCAAACTGAACATAGAGTACTCATTTGCTGTACTTTTCCAAGGTCTGTTAAAAGCTGTTTAATTCTTCGTTTCAGCTGGGGCAACCTAGCCAAAGGTTCTGGAGGTTCCAGCTCTCCAGTAAAATCCAGCCAGCTTTCCAGCACTGCATTAAAGCAAAAAATAAAATTAAATTTAGAAGTACACACATAAAATTAAAAGTCAAAAATGAATAAAAGAAAACATGCAGAAAAGAATACTTGCAGACATAGAACAAGTAACTTTAATTGAACTGACAGCACCGATCTATTCATTAAAATAAATAACTGCTTACTTTCCTGTGTAACTCATTCTCTGAGACATGCCATCAGCACAGTGCAATAGAGCAGATATAGCTGCAATTCTCCACTACTGCCTAACCGTCAAACTTACTCCACATCCTCCATGCCCAGAGGAAGGCTCTATATACAGTGGAGGAAATAAGAATTTGATCTGGTGCTGAATTTGTACGTTTGCTCACTTACAAAGAACAGTCTCTAATTTTTACGGTAATTTTTAATTTAATGGAGAGAGACAGAATATCAAGCAAAAATCCAGAAAAAACACATTACATAAAGTTATATATTGATTTGCATGTCATTGACTGAAATAAGCTTTTGATCCCCTACAATACAGCCAGAATTCTGTCTCCCGCAGATTGGCATTTACAATCAATTAATCAATCAAACATACTTCTAATCTCAACTCATTATGTGTCTAAAGCACACCTGTCCACAGAATCAATTTCTTCCATTCCAACCTCTCCACCACCATGGGCAAGACCAATTTGCCATCTAAGAACGTCAGGGACAAGATTGTAGACCTGCACAAGGCTGAAATGGGCTACAAGACCATCAGAAAGAACCTTGGTGAGAAGGTGACAACTGTTGGAGTGATTACTTGGAAATGGAAAAAATATAAAATGACCATCAATCACCCTCGGTCTGGAGCTGCATGCAAGATCTTGCCTCATAAAGTGAGGATGATCATGAGAAAGGTGAGGCATCAGCCCAAAACTACACGGGAAGAGCCTGTTAATGATCTGAAGGAAGTTGGGGCCACAGTAACCAAAAACACCACTGGTAACACACTATGCCATAATGGATTGAAATCTTGCACCACCCACAAGGTACCCCTGCTCAAGAAGGCACATGTACAGGCCTGGATGTTCACTGGCAAACGTAAGACTTTGGTCTTACCCATGGTGGTGAAGAGGTTGGAATGCAAGAAACTGATTCAGTGGACAGGTGTGCTTTATACTCATAACGAGCTGAGATCAGGAGTATCAGTAATTGATTGATTGACTGCAATCTGTGTGCCACATAGGCACACAGCCAAGCTGTGAGAGCCAGAATTCTGGCAGTGTTGTAGGGGATCAAATACTTACAGTATTTCACTCAATGACATGCAAACCAATTTATAACTTTTATGTAATGTGTTTTTACTGGATTTTTGGTTGATATTCTGTCTCTCTCCATTAAATTGAAACTACCATAAAAATTAGAGACTGTTCATTTCTTTGTACATGAGCAAATGTACAAATTCAGCAAGGGATCAAATACTTATTTCCACCCAAAGTATAATGGAAATAAACTCATTCATGTTTATGCCAATATGCAGGGACATTGGTAACTGCTGTATCATGTCTCACAAGATCCACAATGCTCAAAAATAATACTATTTCTTTTAAAACCTATTTTTTATGTTTTGTTATGCCAGCCAAAAAACAAGTATTGGCACAGTTCACCTCAATTCTTGAACAAAAACCAGCTGAAACAAAAACAAAGTGAATAAAGTAGATCTTTTAACTATTAATGGGCAAGCAGCACGTTGAAGGAAAACCTAAAATCTGTCAGACTTACCTGATACTTATGAATGCGCTAAATTGTGTTAGAGATGTCCAATTAACACTTTATGTAAATGAACACACTAACTTTGAATTTAGTTTAACAAATTAGTAATATACCGTCTTAAAAAGTATCAACACAACAATCTTCTACATCATCATTTAGCCTTGGGATGAGCTGCAATCACAGAGGGTTTTTGGAGTGAAGGGGTGAATTGAACTTTTGCTCTATAACAAGTAAGATTTATTAAGTTTAACAAATAGTAATTTATTTACTGTATTTTTAAAAAAATAAAAAAAAAAAGTAAATCTCTTATGTGACCCTTTTTCTGTTTAAATTAAATTCTTACCATCAAGCTCTTTTTCAATGAGATCCATTCTGCTTGCAACCTCACTCTGAACATCTTCAATGTGATTCAGGAGATTTAACTGCCACTGCAGATGAGCCACTGCCTGGTCCTTAGATATTACTTGCTCTGCACAACTTTCATCCAAAGAACCCATGCCAACAGCTTCACTTTTTCCCTAATTAGATTAAGAATACATTTTAGTGTGAACTTTCTGCAGTTATCAGCTACTACTCAAAACTACCTCTCTCTACTGAATTTTCATTGTTTAATTAGACCTTCTTTATATTCGTTTTTGCTCTTGTGTCTTTAAAAATTAAACTTATAAAGAAATGTACAGTTTTTATTGCTGACTAAATTTATAAGTTAATTTCATATTCTAATAATTCAATAACCAACTTACACACATTTGCATAAACACTGAACATTTCCACAATACTGTGTTTGATGCTTGAGTGCCAGATGACGTTACGGTTTATTGGTAAATGTGGTTTAAAATAATTCCAATTTTGGATTAAGAAGCAGGAGCACAGTCTTATAAACAAATCTATACCCCCTACTGCTCTTTTATAATCATTCAGATGTGCTTGAATACTTTTGTCCATTTAAACAGTTAACTTTGTCATTAGAACAACCCAAGGTAGTAATTTAACTTAGGCAATGAAATGTGTGTTAGTAACTGTTCATACACAAATGTTCTTACACAAGGCAGTTGAAAAGCACAATATTTTCTTCTCATTTCCAGAAAAATCGGCAGGGGAACTCCATGAAATAACAATTCTTAATATAGAACAACAAGTTTGTTTTATTCTGGTTGCAAAAAATATAGTTCCCTCGAATTTTTCAATAACTAAAAAAATATTGCTTTTGCTTTATCTAAAGATTTTACTTTAAACATTTTTAAAGTGCTTTAAAGTGCAAGCCTGTTAAACTATTATGAGAACATTCCTTTGCAGTAACAGTCACTGTATTTGTCGGTGTTAGGTTGCCATTTATCAATCAAAATTTTGTCAATTTAGTCATAATACAAGTTTGCCACATATTGATAATCATTTTACACAATATTTATTATTTGCTAAATGATCAGCCCCATCTATGGTTACAGAACAACAAATGACATTTTCTTTGGTCTGCTAATAAATAAGATGACTTTTACTTCATAAAAAGGTCCACAACTCTCAAGAATTTTTAATCTTATTTACAACTCTTCTCTTTGCAGAAGTTACAATGTTTGAATAAAAAATATACTTAATGTATGTTTTGACAAAGCATTCAGTCTGAATTTTAGATAGCAATTGTGTGAATTCAAAGTCTAAAAGATATTTTTGTTTTCTTAAGGTATTTACCCAAGGATCACAGCATTTGTATTATTTTAAAAGATTATGATTTCAAAATATAGAATACCACTCGCTTAATTGAAACACAGTGCTACAAAGAGCACACCAAAATATGCTTAAAAAAAACTATAAAGCAGTTGTGGAAAACTACACTCCACAATTGGAAAAAACAAAAGAATTAGTTCTGCTTGGTTGTGTTTTCTACAAGTAATAATGTATTACAAAGCATTCTGAATAAACTCCCATTTTAAAAGTGAACATATCTCTAGGCTCATTTGAAATTAACTTAACAAATCCCCAAATGAATCACAGTACCATGAACTGAATTATATTCATCCTTAAATGATCAGCAACAATCAGTGCACTAAGCAAACATAGGTGCACCAAACATCAGTAACCCAAGCCACATCACAGTATCTTTTGTAGAATATTGACAATCTCCTTTGTACAAAGATAAATTGCTGTGTTATTTGTTTGCTAAATTAACATCCAGAATTTCTACTTTTTCAGGGTCTTAACCCAATTCTCACTTAGTCTCAAAAGAACCCCTTTAAATAGCACAGTGGTTTAACCTGATTTAAAATCATGGGAGAATTTCAGATTAAAACAAAAGTACACAGATTCTTTTGTTTTAAGAAGGTTGATAAATTGGTATGTTAGAAACTATAAATAACAATCTTTAACCAAACGGTGAACATGCTCGGACAGTCAAGTACAATAAAGTTATTAACAGACAGGCTACATTCTGTTTTACAACCTAAGAGAATTAAGTAGTGTTAACTTGTTTTTAAACTTTTTACAGCTTCAAAACAGTTAATATTTTAGAATCATTCATGAAATATTATAAACCAAAACCAACATAGTAGTGTTTACTATAGTCATTTTTTTTTTTAACCTGAAAAGACTGGTTTCTAAAAAAATGTCAAGGGAATTACAAATTCTTTAATAACACTCGGTTAAAATCACTAGCTATAGGTAAGTGGTCTTGTTTATGCTTATGAAAATTATGGTTAAAGCAGTCTAAAGTCTTCACGCATGAAAGTGTAAGGTACTGGGAATAAAAAGAGAAAAACAAATACCTGTATTTCTTTTGGCACAAACGGCATTGAACGTTTAACAGATCCAACTGCATATTCCTGATCTTCATCTAACCTGACATTATCTTCCCCATCAGAGCTCATAAAATCATTTGCTGCTCTGTGATCCAGTCCAAATCCAGAGGGTTTCTGGTAACTATGTTCACTAATTATATAAGTTTCTTCCACCTTTTGATTGAAACCATGAACTACATTTTCAGTCATTTTTCCATGATGATGCTTGCATTCAGAAAAAATTCCTATTTGCTGTTCTTCATCAGATTTTGACCATGTGCGTGCCCATAGGTGCAAATTGGGATTCTGTTTATTCCTGCAAAAACAAACATGCACTAACATGTAGCCACAATTTACTAAGTAATCCACAGCAATGAAAAAATATCATATACATTCTTCTGTACGTTGAAGGAATTTAAGCAATCTTAATCTACAAACCGGATTCCAAAAAAGTTGGGACACTACAAATCGTGAATAAAAACTGAATGCAATGATGTGGAGGTGCCAACTTCTAATATTTTATTCAGAATAGAACATAAATCACGGAACAAAAGTTTAAACTGAGAAAATGTATCATTTTAAGGGAAAAATATGTTGATTCAGAATTTCATGGTGTCAACAAATCCCAAAAAAGTTGGGACAAGGCCATTTTCACCACTGTGTGGCATCTCCCCTTCTTCTTACAACACTCAACAGACGTCTGGGGACCGAGGAGACCAGTTTCTCAAGTTTAGAAATAGGAATGCTCTCCCATTCTTGTCTAATACAGGCCTCTAACTGTTCAATCCTCTTGGGCCTTCTTTGTCGCACCTTCCTCTTTATGATGCGCCAAATGTTCTCTATAGGTGAAAGATCTGGACTGCAGACTGGCCATTTCAGTACCCGGATCCTTCTCCTACGCAGCCATGATGTTGTGATTGATGCAGAATGTGGTCTGGCATTATCTTGTTGAAAAATGCAGGGTCTTCCCTGAAAGAGATGACGTCTGGATGGGAGCATATGTTGTTCTAGAACCTGAATATATTCTTCTGCATTGATGGTGCCTTTCCAGACATGCAAGCTGCCCATGCCACACGCACTCATGCAACCCCATACCATCAGAGATGCAGGCTTCTGAACTGAGCGTTGATAACAACTTGGGTTGTCCTTGTCCTCTTTGGTCCGGATGACATGGCGTCCCAGATTTCCAAAAAGAACTTCGAATCGTGACTCGTCTGACCACAGAACAGTCTTCCATTTTGCCACACTCCATTTTAAATGATCCCTGGCCCAGTGACAATGCCTGAGCTTGTTGATCTTGCTTAGAAATGGCTTCTTCTTTGCACTGTAGAGTTTCAGCTGGCAACGGCGGATGGCACGGTGGATTGTGTTCACTGACAATGGTTTCTGGAAGTATTCCTGAGCCCATTCTGTGATTTCCTTTACAGTAGCATTCCTGTTTGTGGTGCAGTGTCGTTTAAGGGCATCCAGTATGGTTTTACGGCCTTGACCCTTACGCACAGAGATTGTTCCAGATTCTCTGAAACTTCGGATGATGTTATGCACAGTTGATGATGATAGATGCAAAGTCTTTGCAATTTTTCGCTGGGTAACACCTTTCTGATATTGCTCCACTATCTTTCTGCGCAACATTGTGGGAATTGGTGATCCTCTACCCATCTTGCCTTCTGAGAGACACTGCCACTCTGAGAAGCTCTTTTTATACCCAATCATGTTGCCAATTGACCTAATTAGTGTTTATTGGTCTTCCAGCTCTTCGGTATGCTCAAATTTACTTTTTCCAGCCTCTTATTGCTACTTGTCCCAACTTTTTTGAGATTTGTTGACACCGTGAAATTTTGAATCAACATATTTTTCCTTTAAAATGATACATTTACTCGGATTAAACGTTTGATCTGTCATCTATGTTCTATTACAAATAAAATATTGACATTTGCCATCTCCACATCATTGCATTCAGTTTTTATTCACAATTTGTTTAGTGTCCCAACTTTTTTGGAATCCGGTTTGTATATAATTGACAATACAGGCACAAATGGTTTGTTTTAATACATTTTAGAATTTTTAGAGACTGCACTAAAAATTAATGGCTTTTAACTTCAAACCAAAACGATCAACCAGCAGGAACATCTAACGGTATATATACACCTAATACTTGAATCTGACAGGTAATACAGAGTCAAAAATGTACACAGGCAATGTTAACTTTTTCATTACTTTTCCCCTTTTTGCATGCAATCACTACGAAAACAAAAAATACAAGGCATGAAAGATGTAGGCTTTTCCAGAGGCTTGGGCTCAATAGGGCTACCATCAGTGTATTCTATGAATTCACATGTCTTAACATTATTAAAAAGAAAAATGTACATTTTACATTTTGCTAAGGGCAGGCTGACCAATAATGATATGTGCTCTTCCAGAATTTTTTAAAAATAAATATAAAATGAATACAAACCATTCTTAGTTTTAAATAGAAATACTAAATGCACTCACTTGGTGAATTTTCAGTTTTTGGTAACATCAGTTCATGCTAACAACTCATTGATTTAAGAAATAATCTTTGTCTCTCAAAGTAATTTTATTTAATGCATGTGAACAAAATATTTATTCTCGTTTATAGCACCATATAATGAAAATGCCTGCACACATGTGGACAATAACTCACATTTTTGTGCATCTTCTGGGATTTAATTATATATGATAATCATAACAATAGTATTTCAATTTGACAGGAAATACTGCTTCCCAAAATTGATCAAGACTAAATGATGACAATTCCTGAAAAATAATGCACAGCCCTTAAAACTGAATTTGTACTGGCTTTTTTAAAATTATTATTGATTCCCTTTTCATTGCTTGCAATGTAACAAAGACATACATCTGTACAAAGAAAAAATGGTTGTGTTAAATGTTCTGTAATAAATCCAGTGGTATTTCAGCATTAATAATAATAACAATAATAATAACTCTTTGCATTTATATAGTGCTGATGACCAGTGGGAGATAAACCCCCACCAGATTCTGAAAAGCATCCCCTCAGTAATTTATTATTAAAATTATAATAACCCTCATCTTTTAAGCAATTTTCATATGCTCAATGTAGTTTTTTTATCTAGTAAAATACTGCTTTTTGTAATATTCAAAATGTGTGCCAGGTGCTGCAAGCCTATTTCCTGCTGATGGGGTCAGTTTGTTTGGCCCTGCTTTGTTATAGATTTATACCTGGATATGTGTGCATGTGCTAACTGCTAACTACATATACATATACATACTGTATACACATACATACACTGTATATATGCATATCTATCTAGGAACTCACATATAAACTATACTGCAATATTAATAAAAAAAATATTAGTTGCAAATGTAATCAGCCCTATGATCAACTTTGTAAACTCAAGGCTGTTTATTGCATTCAGGGATCGCATACTGCTCTTTTAACAGGAGGATCCAGTTAAGTATCACTTTCAGCTTCACTGCTTGGTTTAGTGGCCTAACAAATCAAAGTGTTTAATTCCAGATATGCAGGCAAAACCATTGGAGCGGAAGCTGGATGACTGGATAAGCTCATTTAAGAGTAAATCACTTTCTTCTTCTTCTTCTTTCAGCTGCTCCCCTTAGGGGTTGTCACAGCGGATCATCATCTTCCATATCTTTCTATCCTCTGCATCTTGTTCTGTTACACCCATCACCTGAATGTCCTCTCTCACCACATCCATAAACCTTCGCTTAGGTCTTCCTCTTTTCCTCTTCCCTGGCAGCGCTATCCTTAGCATCCTTCTCCCAATATACCCAGCATCTCTTCTCTGCACATGTCCAAACCAACGCAATCTCACCTCTCTGACTTTGTCTCCCAACCGTCCAACTTGAGCTGACCCTCTAATATACTCATTTCTAATCCTATCCACCCTTGTCACATCCAATGCAAATCTTAGCATGTTTAACTCAGCCACCTCCAGCTCTGTCTCCTGCTTTCTGGTCAGTGCCACCGTCTCCAACCCATACAACATAGCTGGTCTCACTACCGTCCTGTAGACCTTCCCTTTCACTCTTGCTAATACCAGTCTGTCACAAATTACTTCTGACATTCTTCTCCACCCATTCCACCTTGCCTGCACTCTCTTTTTCACCTCTCTTCCACAATCCCCATTACTCTGTACTGTTGATCCCAAGTATTTAAACTCATCCACTTTCACCAACTCTACTCTCTACATCCTCACAATTCCACTGACCTCCCTCTCATTTACACACATGTATTCTGTCTTATTCCTACTGACCTTCATTCCTCTCCTCTCTAGAGGATATCTCCACCTCTCCAGGGTCTCCTCAACCTGCTCCCAACTATCGCTACAGATCACAATGTCATCAGCAAACATCATAGTCCACGGGGACTCCTGTCTAATCTCGTCTGTCAACCTGTCCATCACCACTGCAAATAAGAAAGGGCTCACAGCCGATCCCTGATGTAATCCCACCTCCAACTTCAATGCATTTGTCATTCCTACCGCAGACCTCACCACTTCCTCATACAATATCACAGCTCCTCTCGAGGCACCCTGCCATATGCTTTCTCCAGGTCCACAAACACGCAATGCAAATCCTTCTTGCCTTCTCTAAACTTCTCCATCAACATTCTCAGAGCAAACATTGCATCTGCATTCTTGGCATGAAACCATACTGCTGCTTACTAATCATCAACTCACTTCTTAACCTAGCTTCCACTACTTTTTCCATAACTTCATGCTGTGGCTCATCAATTTTATTCTCCTGTAGTTACTGCAGTCCTGCACATCCCCCTTATTCTTAAATATCAGCACCAGTATACTTCTCCAGTTCTCAGGCATCCTCTCACTTTCCAAAATTCCATTAAACAATCTGGTTAAAAACTCCACTGCCATCTCTCCTAAACACCTCCATGTTAAAGGCATATTAAAAACTGCGCCAGGTGTTCATTGTTCTCCAATGCCATATGGCTTTAATCAAAAATATCAGATGTAGTAAAAATTTTGAGATGAAGAGTTTCACTGAAAGTATTTTGAACAAGTCTGTCTTTACGCGGATACAACTAGGAAGGCAAATTTAAAAAGTTTTCTTGAGAAAACAACCCTTTTGTGCTCTTTACCTGAGATGAGGAAGAGTATACTTTGAGGATTGTGATAGACCAATGAATTCTTGAAGAATTTATGTGGGATTTAAAACACTTTCCAGACTGATAATTTTCAAACGTTTTGAAACGCTAGCTATCCTTCGACTCTGACATAGTAATATATATAGTACTAACTGATATGGATAAGACCAAATCCAAAATACTCAGGATTATTATTTACCATTTTATAAAATACAGTAGGGCTTAAACTGAAACCATTCTAGTTATACAGTCCTTGCCTTTTTTTTTACTGAACCTCACTATTTATTCATGTTTATACAAGGAAATCATATCTGTATATTCCATACAAACATCAGCACCTTAAAATTATAGAAATTACAAATGTGAAACCTTGCCATTTAAAAAAGTATCTATGTTTATCAAATAATTACCACAGTAAATATATAAAGTTAAAATAACAATAAATATTCACAATCTTCCCAGCAGCTCTTTAATAACCAAAAAAGCATTCAAGCCCAAAGTATTTAATCAGATATCTAATATGGTTTTATCTCACCTTGTATTAACAAACTTACTTTAATATGTCCATCTTTAGATGTAGGCCATGAAGAATCTTTTTAACACTATAAATATCAGCGAGGAGCTGATGAGTGGAAACAATTTTTTTAGCATTTTGATGAGAATAATTTTCTTTGAGAAAAGACAGTCCATACATATGCCCTTTACTTAACCAGTCTTTGTCATGACGGTATTTTGCACTCCATCGTTGACCTAGAAAGCAGTTAAGACAAAAAATTAAAGCCCTTAACATTAATTTTCCATGGCTTAGAAACCACTTTTCTACAGATTTGGTTTGAATTCAAAATCAGAATTCAAATGCCTTATTTACAGCCAACATTTACTACATTGTAAAGTAGTAAGAAATTAACAAAAGGAAAAACTTTGGGATGCCACTTTTGATCACATTTTACAATAAACAGTAAACCCCCTTTTGAGTGATTAACAACCATTAATTATATTAAGTATATACTCTACCTTTCAATGAACAGACTTTCCAGTAGGCTCAGTTAGCCTCTAGCAACAGGTAATTTACACTAGTAATGAGCAAACTCTGCAGTGTTTGCTTCGCCTCTAGTTCAGAGAAATCATGGAAGTCTTCACAAATATCACTTAACACTGCAAAATGCTTTAACGTCAATGGGGAAATACTAACTGAACTAGATTTGGCTGGATTATGATAGTGTAATCATCTTTAAAGTCTCCCTGAGGGCTAGGAAAATGTCTGCTAATATACTGGACTGATTATTGTGGCCAAAAAGATGACCTCAGCTGTGCAGAAGCAGTATTAACCACTGCACCACCATGCCTCAGTGAGATCAAAGAAGAAAGCAGTCAGAGACACACAATCATATATTTCATCAAAACAAAGCGGAAATGCTGAAATCATAGTCAAAAGTCAGACAAAATACATAGGGTTTTTTAGAGGCAGAAAATTCAAAGTGGCATGTCATGATTGAAACAGCTGGCTCCTTCGGTTTTTTGAAGTTGTGCCAAAGACTCTACA
The DNA here is from genome assembly GCA_026402145.1 of Polypterus bichir lapradei. Classification (NCBI taxonomy): domain Eukaryota; kingdom Metazoa; phylum Chordata; class Cladistia; order Polypteriformes; family Polypteridae; genus Polypterus; species Polypterus bichir. The sequence continues at coordinate 35,231,676 of JANRMT010062841.1, forward strand.
GACTGTCTTGTGTTGATGCTTTGCAATTTTTCTTCATTCAAAAAGACAGAAACATCGTGTAAATAGTAATAAATCTTTTGTTAATTTTATTATTTCATAGAGTCTCCTGTGTCTGATTGGTGTTAGGCTCCTTCAAGGTTTGTTTTATCTACACGTGGCTAATTATGCGTGCATAGGGCATGTGCCTCCTTCTCTTATACTGATAGGGAACTCTAACATCAACCTGCATATTTGGTGACAAGCAGAGATAACTCATTATTTATGCTGTATATGTTTCATAAAAATAAAATTTTCAGAACCTGCATGATTTATTTATCTGTTCTACAACTAAGTACCTGGGGACGGTCCAATCTAATGTTGGCTGTTACTACTGCAGGGGATGCTCCGCTGGTCTCGCAAAGCATTATGGGAAACTGGGGAAAAAGTTCTCCTAAATCAGCTGAATTATCATTAGATAATTCAATGAACAAAGGCAAACGCAGCAAATTCACTGTGAATAGCGTTTTGGCAAAATTCACTAATCAACATTTAATCACACATTAAATCCATCATTGACTGAGTTGCAGTGTTCAAGTGAAACAGGCTATACTGAGCTGTAGTCATGAATTTTGTATGAACACACATTAAGATGTGTAACCACTTTGCTTGCCAGTCCACATGTCTACACTACAGCTTCTTGGCAAATCTGTTAATTGTATGTGTGATTGGAATATTGTGTCAGTTTCATCATTGGGTATTAATATATATAGTGGCTAACTATTGAAATATAACTGTTGTTATCACAGTCTAAAGGTCAACTGTGAGCAAATGATACATTCATATATTGCACAATGAAAAAGGCTGGAAATATATGCTAAGTAGGTAATTTCACAAAAATGTCTTTTGACATGATAGCTTCTAGTGGACATACTTTATCAAAAAATATTCTCATAGTCTATTTGTAAACTAGGGGTATACAACTATGCACTCAAGTCTATAGCAACAATATGTATAAATATTTACAAATGACTTCCACAACAAGTAAATCAAAGACTAGGAACATTTATTTGTTTTACCATTGTGTAAAACAGGAAAAGTGTTATTTCACCATATATCTAACTAATCTTCTCAAGTTCAACTAATTATTTGCTTACCTGGAGGATCCCTGCAGATATAACAAATGTACTGTTCAGGAATGCTATCCTCCAGCAGCCCCATACACACACTATGTTGCCAGCACATGCACTCTTCACACTAAAACAGATAAGAAAAGCAGTGTTCAAAAATTGTTTTAATAAAAGGAGTGCTTCCTTTAAAATTGTAATTTTAAATTTGTTATTTAATGTCATAACTTAAATGACCGATGACATATTCATAGAAACTGGATTTTTTTTCTGATCATTTTTTTTTTATTTTCCACTAATAAAAGCAATCAATCAAAAGTTTCAAATAACAAATGACTGTAGTACTAGGGTGTTGTATCATGTTGGCCATTATGAATGTAGAGAAAATCCAAGCAAAATGACACCTTTTATTGGCTAACTGAAAATATTACAATATGCAAGTTTTCGAGGCAGGTTACATCTTGCTATAGCCAAAAAAAGGTGTCATTTTGCTTGGCTTTTCTCTAAATAACAAATGAGATAATGTAGTACAAAAACAAAAAATCCCAACCAGTTAATCTTTGTGATAACCTCAAACCCCACCAGATATCCACAGGTCCCAAAATGGAAATTATAGCATCAATAACAAATTTAACAAAATCATACAATGGGCGAGAAAGAAGATTTTTAGAGTGAGTTGGATGAAGTGATGAACAGTGTACCCAAGGGACAGAAAGTGGTGATTGGAGTAGATTTCAATGGGCATGTTGGTGAAGGGAACAGTCGAGATAAGGTAGTGATGGGTAGGTATGGTGTCCAGTAGAGGAATGAAGGTCAGAGGATAGTGGATTTTGCCAAAAGGAGGACATGGCTGTAGTGAATATGTTATTTTAAGAAGAGGGAGGAACATAGGGTCACATACATGAGTGGAGGAAGATGCACACAGGTAGATTACATCCTATGCAGAAGAGTTCATCTGAAGGAGATTGAAGACTGCAAAGTGGTGGCAGGGGAAAGTGTAGTTAAGCAGCATAGGATGGTGGTCTGTAGGATGACATTGGAGATCAAGAAGAGGAAGAGAGTGAGGGCAGAGCCAAGGATCAAATGGTGGAAGTTGAAAAAGGAAGACTGCAGGGTTGAGTTTAGGGAGGAGTTGAGACAGGCACTGGGTGGCAGTAAAGAGTTACCAGACAGCCAGGAAACTACAGCAGATGTAGCAAGGGTAACAGCAATAAGGGTGTTTGGCGTGACATCTGGAAAGAGGAAGGAGGAAGAGGAAACCTGGTGGTGAAATGAGGAGAGTATACAGAGGAAAAGGATGGAAAAGAAGAAGTGGGATAGTCAGAGAGATGCAGAAAGTAGACAAGAGTAGAAGGAGATAAGGCGCAAAGTGAAGAGAGAGGTGACAAAGGCTAAAGAAAAGGCATATGATGAGTTCTATGAGAGGCTGGACACTAAGGAGGGAGAAAAGGACCTGTACTGATTGGCTAGACAGAGGGACCGAGCTGGGAAAGATGTGCAGCAGGTTAGGGTGATAAAGGATAAAGATGGAAACGTACTCACAAGCGAGGAGAGTGTGTTGAGCAGATGGAAAGAGTACTTTGAGAGGCTGATGAATAAAGAGAACGAGAGAGAGAAGAGGTTGGATGATGTGGAGATAGTGAATCAGGAAGTGCAATGGATCAGCAAGGAGAAGTAAGGACAGCTATGAACAGGATGAAAAATGGAAAGGCCGTTGGTCCAGATGACATACCTGTGGAAGCATGGAGGCGTCTAGGGCAGATGGTAGTGGAGTTTTTAACCAGATTGTTAAATGGAATCTTGGAAAGTGAGAGGATGCCTGAGGAGTGGAGGAGACGTGTACTGGTGCCGATATTTAAGAATAAGGGGGATGTGCTACAGGGGTAACTACAGGGGAATAAAATTGATGAGCCGCAGCATAAAGTTATGGGAAAGAGTAGTGGAAGCTAGGTTAAGAAGTGAGGTGATGATTAGTGAGCAGCAGTATGGTTTCATGCCAAGAAAGAGCACCACAGATGCAATGTTTGCTCTGAGAATGTTGATGGAGAAGTTTAGAGAAGGCCAGAAGGAGTTGCATTGCGTCTTTGTGGACTTGGAGAAAACATATGACAGGATGCCTCGAGAGGAGCTGTGATATTGTGTGAGGAAGTCAGGAGAAGCAGAGAAGTACGTAAGAGTTGTACAGGATATGTACAAGGGAAGTGTGACAGTGGTGAGGTCTGCAGTAGGAGTGACAGATACATTCAAGTTGGAGGTGGGATTACATCAGGGATCGGCCCTGAGCTCTTTCTTATTTGCAGTGGTAATGGACAGGTTGACAGATGAGATTAGACAGGAGTCCCCGTGGACTATGATGTTTGCCTGTGACACTGTGATCTGTAGCAATAGTAGGGAGCAGGTTGAGGAGACCCTGGAGAGGTGGAGATATGCTCTAGAGAGGAGAGGAATGAAGGTCAGTAAGAACAAGACAGAATACATGTGTGTAAATGAGAGGGAGATCAGTGGAATGGTGAGGATGCAGGGAGTAGAGTTGGTGAAGGTTGATGAGTTTAAATACTTGGGATCAACAATACAGAGTAATAGGGATTGTGGAACAGAGTTGAAAAAGAGAGTGCAGGCAGGGTGGAATGGGTGGAGAAGAGTGTCTGGAGTAATTTGTGACAGACGGGTATCAGCAAGAGTGAAAGAGAAGGTCTACAGGACGGTAGTGAGACCAGCTATGTTATATGGGTTGGAGACGGTGGCACTAACCAGAAAGCAGGAGACAGAGCTGGAGGTGGTAGAGTTAAAGATGCTAAGATTTGCACTGGGTGTGACAAGGATGGATAGGATAAGAAATGAGTACATTAGAGGGTCAGCTCAAGTTGGACAGTTGGGAGACAAAGTCAGAGAGGCGATATTGCGTTGGTTTGGACATGTGCAGAGGAGAGATGCTGGGTATATTGGGAGAAGGATGCTAAGGATAGAGCTGTCAGGGAACAGGAAAAGAGGAAGGCCTAAGCGAAGGTTTATGGATGTGGTGAGAGAGGACATGCAGGTGATGGGTGTAAAGGAACAAGATGCAGAGGACAGAAAGACATGGAGGAAGATGATCCGCTGTGGCGACCCCTAACAGAAGCACCTGAAAAAACCCCTGACCCTTCTTTGCTTAGCCAACAAAGTTTATTAAATGGGACTAGTGTGCTAATTGATCACGTTACTGATTATAGAAAAGTGAAAAAGAAAATATTGTGCACTTCAAGGAATTATTATAGAAAGCAAATTATCTCTGTCCAAAAATATTTCAGCTGCATTTTTGGTCTAGTCAAACCTATGTGATAGGCAAAAAACTGAAATATTCTATAGTTATCAAAAAAGATTTTATTTTTTCAGAGCTTCTAGGATTTTTTTTTTTTTATTCTTTTGGCTGTATTTAAATTTCATCGTCTATATGATTCTATAATATAGACCATTGTCAGGCAGCGGTGCACTGGTGCGCCGTGGAATTTTCTAGGGGCGCCGTGAAAACTTTTGTAAAATATTTAAAATTGCTAGTGTTTTTGAACTTTTGGTTGATTTAAAAGATAATGTTTTAAAAAAAATACTTTATGTTGGAAAAACAGATAACGGTTAATCAGATTGTTGAATAAACGAATGTATTTATTTTGAATGCAAGTTAAAATTTTCGCTGTTCACCATTCATCATAATATCAACACCAGCGGTGTCAAAAACACATCTCGTGAGACTTAAAAAGTCTCATTGTTAGAAGATCTCGCTCACTGTACGGATACGGAAATGAAGTCTAAGAAACGTGAGAGACTTCAAATGATCGACAAGGAAATGCGCGTCTATCTTTCAAAAACTGATCCTCGCATCAGTCTCATATGTGCTGAAAAACAATCTCAAGGTTCACATTAATTAAATTTAAGATTTATCCTTTGATTCCTTTATTAATAAAATGTCTTTAAAACTTGTAAAATAAACTGTTTTTATTGGCGATTGTCCATAGATTGTGTCGTCACGACTTTATTTATGGGCAGTCCCTCAGGTACGCCGCAAAACAAAATTTTTGGACTTAGTGCGCCGCAACTCAAAAAAGGTTGCCTTTCACTGATATAGACTTTAAAAAGGTTAACACAGAATGACAGGTCAATATAACAAAAAAGTAATAAGGCACAATAGCAGAAAACATGTTTATTACTACTATCTAAAAACTAGTGCTCTTATCAATAATACAGTAGTATTTAAGATGCTGTATTCACATAATACCTGAATCATAAATCCATTTTCTTCATCCATTTCACAAATACACCGCACAATTTCATTAGATCCATCATCCTCATCCTGAGAATCATCCACATTGAAAGCATCAAATTCCTGGTTATACTCATCACCACTAAGCAACAAGCTTTCAGTTGAAGAATCCTCCAAGAAATCTATATCAGACAGATCTAAAGATAAAAATGATGAGATGAAATAGTAATGTATTATCAACTCAATTACCTAATTTTGAAAATACTTTAAGCTAGTTTAACCCTCGTTGGAGTCCCCTGAATTCTTGACATACTTACAATGCCTAAGAAAACCTTTTGTATTATGTTGCCTGAAGTCATTCCATAGTACTGTGATTATACTTTTTTTTTTTTAAATAGTCAAGCATCCATACACATTAGCACAAAAAATAAACATTCAAGCCCAATAGCTGAATTTTACATCTTTTGCTTCAAATTAGAAAAATGACTCATTTTCCAGAGAATAAATTTAAACTGTACATCTGCTACTCTTCAACTGCTGTAACTGAAGGCACTGTTAATCTCTAGGATTTTAATGATGCATTAGTAGATATAAAGATGTACAAGTCAAATTTCATTTTTGGCTTTGCAATTAAATTGACAGCATTTGAGTATCCATGATGGCATAAAAGGGCAATAGTTAATTTTTGCAATGGTAACTCTTTACATACAGCAATCTACTGCTCCTGTAGAGGTGGAGAAACAGCTTCTACAGGATACTGAAAATACAAACAGCAACTCCAATGACAAAGGAACACTGAAAAGGGCATTAAACCACAAGTGTCAATTAATATTAATAATTTTACTGTAAATCTGATTTGAACAAACCCACCAGGGATTAAACAGATCAATATAATTATTTATGTGATGCTATATAAATAATGTTTGCCACTCATTTCACTATTATAAAAAGAGAATCCAATAAAAAAAAATCCACTTACTGTAAATATAAAGTTAAATCAATTATTCTTACAAATCATATGCTCTTTTTAACATTTTTAGAACATTACCAAAATAGCGTATTAAAAATTGGGCATTGCCAGTTTTTGCTGGGTGTAATGGCACACAAGGACTGTTAAGACATCAGATTTAACAAGGATGTAGAAATTCAGCTCCACACAATCCTGGGTGAATGGCCAAATTGCAGCTTGTATCAACACTGTACTTCATTTGATAATAAAGTTGTAAATCAGAGTTATGCTGACACCTTTGCTGAGACTCCTTCCACAAAAAAGGTGCCCAAATAGATATTCATCTTAAGTTTATGTCGGCAAACTGAACCTGCCTGAATGTGACAGACAAAACACTCCTATTAGAAGGCATTGGATCTGTAACTGGAAGTGAACTTGATCCAATCACCAGAGGTTACTCCCTCCTTTAAAACTAGCTGCATTCAACTTTTCTTTCTCTTTTTGAGAAGCCAAAAAAGCAAACTCTTTCTCTCTGAAAGCTGCAGATCCACTCTGCCAAGCCAAGCTCTGTGCAAGTAACAGAACCCTGTCTGCAAATACTGAAAAGCAGCATTACTGCAAGAAGGGAAGTTCAGAAAGTACATTCGTTAGTAGTAAGAGTAGCAAGTTTTCCTTCAAAGTTACATAAGACACAGTGGTAGAGCTGCTGCCTCGCAGTAAGGAGAGCGCTTTGAGTAGTATTATTAGGGACAGTGAGCTGAGGAAAGCAGCATCACACCACAAAAAAGGGCTAGGTAGCAAAAAGAAAGGGTACATTCCAACAAAAAAAGAATCCTCCACTTGTCATCAAAACATCAATAAAACTCTAATTTACACAACATCGGACATAATCCTTAAAGACCTGGGGCCTCATGTATAATTCCGTGCGTAGAATTCATACTATAACATGGCGTATGGACAAAAGCGGAAATGTGCTTATGCACAAAAAAATCCAGATGCATTAATCTGTGTGAACGCCAACTTCCACGTTCTTCTGCTACATAAATCCCGGTCACCGTGAAAAGTAACGCACGTGCACACGCCTGCTGTCCCACCCCGTCTCCTCCCAGAATTACACCTCTTTAAATATGCAAATCAATATAAATAGCCCTTAAGCTCAGCATTCTGGGAAAAGGCAATGGCAAAAGCACAGGAGGAAACAGAAGAATTTCAGCAAATACCAAGTAGAGGCAAAGAAAAACGTACTATTTGTTGGTTTAAACAGTGGTATAAACAACAAAAGGAAGTTGATCGAGTGACATAAGAGTGTCGGAGAAACTCGAAAGCTCAAGTTCACAAAGTCGCACAGTGCCCGAAATAAAAGAGAAGTTGTCAGATATCAAAGTTGCAGTGAAAAGGTGAGTCGCAGCCCACCATCTGAGTTTCATATGAAAGCTTATTAGGGTACAGAGAAAAAAAAATAGGCACAAAGTGGGGAAAAAAGCACGAAATGTCAACTTTACGTGATTAAAGTGGAAATTTAGAGATTAGTTTATTTTGTCATTAAAGTAGAAATTAATCTTAAAATTGTTTAATTTACTAGTTTCTCAAATACCATCTTAACTAAGGTAGCATGTTAAATGCTTTGTTTTGTATTTGATCTTCTATGTGCTCTATGTGTGTGAATCACTACGTGCTTCATAAACTGGCTTTCTCTTCCTCCGACAAGACACAGAATCCATTACATTTGTTATATTACAGCTCTCTGAATAATTAAAATGCTGAGATGTATACTTGATATCATTTTCATGATGATAGGACTTAAAGCATGTTATTAAACATAGGAACACGGTGGCGCAGCGATTGTTCATGCCTCACGCAAGATACCGGCTGTGCCGTGCGTGACCTTCAATGAAATAATTTATTGCAGCAGTACCGTCTCTTTCAAACGTACAAACCTACAATTCTTGTCCTTCCTTTCGCCACACAATCAGCTCTGTAATAGACGTTAAGCCATCTGTAAGCTTAGAACGCCAATTCTTCAAAACTTTTAAGGAACATTGAAATATCTTCGTAGTACATGTTTAATTATTCCATTTATCTATCCTTCCCCCAGCAAGAATACAGCATGAGGCAGGAACAATCCTTGAATGGAGCACCAGCGCCTCGCTAGTGCTATGGCACCGTCTCCTCACATGTTTAATTATTAACAATATAGATTATTTAAATGAAGTTAAAGTTTTATCTGTATAATAAGCATATTTTGCTGCATTTCATCTCAAAAATGATATCGTCATCATATGTAAATATGCGCTTTATAAAGTGGCTCAGGTTGTGCAATATTATAACTGTATCGCAAGTTTACAATGAGGTAATTGTACTTATAAGTACAAAGCGTTCTACAAGGAGCAATTGAGGGACTGATTGAGTGCATTTATAGTTATTGGAATGAAACTGTTTCTGAACCATGGGGAAAGGCTCTGAAGCGTTTGCCGTATGAGAGCAGTTCAATATACAGCATGGCTGAGGCAGCGTGTGCTTGATGCTGTATACCGATAATTCTCTTTCCGATCAGCTGCTGCTGTGATTCCACACTCAGATACAGTGATATAAATAATCCGAGTGGTACAGTGAGAGTAATATGGAAAATAATGATCCGCTGTGGCAGGCACTAACGGGAGCAGCTGAAACAAGAAGAAGAAGAAAAAAGTGCAGTGAGAGTAACAACGCTAAAGCAGCTATGGTATTTAGAATAGTTTGACCATTCTGTGGACCATTATATTGTTAAAAGGTAATTACAATCACATGCATTAAACTAATAAACAGTATGCGGTTAATTTCAGTGTATTTATAGAACCTCGTCAGGGATGTGGATCTAAAAAAGAAAGGAAAACCACACTGGAACAGTAGCACTGCTTTGACGCTGGGGGCCACCAGTTTGCAAAACCGAGCAGAGAACTTGCGTACACCAGGGTTGGAGCTACCGTGAAAATGTGTGTGGCTTTACGCCAAGTTTAGGTTTTATACACCTTATACACCTTTTCGCGATTTGAACGTGGAAATGTCCGTACGCAACATTTTTGTGTGTACGCACTGTTTACACATGAGGCCCCTGGTATGAGAAAACTGCTCATCTGTGCCAAGACAAATTAGAATTCTAAATACCCATTAAACAGCCAGCATCTTCTGTGTTGTTGGCCTGTCTTGTGTCCTGTCTTCTATGTTAGTATACAGTATATGCAGTTCCCATATATCTATAATCATTGTGTTTACCAATAAATTCTACTATTCTGTTTTTGAAAATGAGTTTAATTTAATTACCTTGACATAAATCTATTGGCCAGAAATCCCTTCCTGGAAGGTGGAAGCCTTACCAAATTATTAATTCCTTGCACTGCCAAAAGTAAAACTGATAATTAACTAACTGATTGATAACATCAATCATTTTTCTTACATCCATACACAATTTTCTACAGTACATATATTTCTGTGCTCCCAGGTGAGCCCAAAGTTAAAATTGTAATTTTTCTACAGTACTCATACATAGAGCAAGTTACAAAGGAATACACTATATGAATCACACCTGATATGTCTATCATATTGTTGGACTTAACATTTTGAAACTGAGCTGTTAAATATTTTTGATGTTTATGCACATAAGTCAATATTTGAATTAGGGTTGAAATTAATAAGTTTCAATCTTCAAAATAATCTAATTTTTTTTATTAATACCATGTTCATCCTAGCATCAAACTGTAGCTTTGAAACATATTACAAACTAATTTTGAGTAAACATTCTGATAATTCTGTATATTCTAGATACAAAATACAAATAAGCTATAAAGAATACACGTAAAATTAAATAAAGAACAAAAACTTACTCTCTCCCGTAAGGTCTACAGATAGTATGGCTCTAGGGTACAAGAAAGTTGTATGTTTAGAAGGTGGTGTGCTGCGTATGGCTACTGTACTCATAGGTCGTGCTGGGGGAGAAGGACATCTTTCCAAAAAGGCTAAAGAAATGTCATCAAAATCAGAATAATCTACAGAAGAAAAAATAAAGAGATTACCATGATTTTGGTTAATAATATTATATTATTTCAAACTGTATCATATCAGATTTTATCCTTTATATTTTAAAACCACAAAAAACCCTGAAAACATTGAAAAGCAAAAGGTGAACAAATCACTCTGTAGAAAACTATTACCTTTAAATATATAGTGATATTTAAATGACTCAAAAACCATAAATGCAACAGACCTGGAATTGTTTTTATTTACGACTCAGAATAAGGCAACACTTACACTACAAATATGATGCCATCAAGTAATGGCTTAAAATTAACTTTATTTTTCATCTAATGCAAATTAAATGAGAGGAAGTTTAAATTTAATATAATTTTGCTATATCTAAAGATTTATAGCAATATAGAAATATCAAGACAGTCATAACAAGCCAAGGAATTTAATCAATAGACGTCAACGGTTGATAAATGTGAAAATGTTTTAGAAAAATAACATCACTAAATAGACCTCTGCATGTGTGGATCACATACTCCATGGTGACCCTGAACAGACACACTGCACTGGGTAGCGTGCTGAACCCTCTTCTGTACTCTGTGTTCACCAGTGACTGTGGAGCCAGACACAGCTGTTGCTCTATCACTAAATTTGCTGAAAACACCAACATCAAAGGCCTGATCCCTAAAAATGAGTGAGCTTACAGAGAAGAGGTTGTGTTTACCTACTAACTAAATAGTGACATGGAAATAATACAATTCCTAATGTCAACAAAATCCCAGAAAGCAGATGGCCAACTATAATGCCATCTACATTGAAGGAGTTGTTCTTCAAAGGTTGATCAGCTTTAAATTTCTTGGAGGGGCTCAAAATCATAAAGCACTGCAAAGGGTGGTGAAGGTGTCATGGAATATTAATGGCACCCAGCTGCCTTCCATTGATGACATGTAATACTTGCTAAATTAGAAAGCCAAGCACAATATAAATAAAGACCTCAACCTTTTCATAACCATTCCTTTTCAAAACCTTTTTATTTTGATTAACTACAGTACTGGCAAGTCCCAAACACAATGTTGCATACTAAATAACATATACTTTCCCTGTGTGTTTCTTTTTTGTTGGTATTTTATTGTCCGCGGCTCTAAGGAGACATTCAAGCAAGAATTCCATAGGACTAAGTACAGTGTGATAAATGTAACATTGTAAAATAAAAAATGAAATTACCAATTGTTTATTATACGGCATCTAAATAAACATACACTTACATAAATGCTACCAATACTGAAAACTAATTTTAAATATATACAGGTATATACTTATCAGCAAAGAGTTCATTTAATTTTAAACACTAGATTTCCTTAAAGCTTTCTGATTTTATTTTCTTAGCATTCATTTCACATTATCAGCAGACCAGTTGTTTAGAAGTTAGGACTGGTAATTTTCAATCTTTTCTTTCTGAAATGTTGTTAATCCAAATATTCTTTAATGACTCTGCTGCTTCCCAAATGAAGTTATATAGATGATCAATAATAGAACCAGCAGGGCTGATGGTGTCCCTGTGTGAACTGATGTGTGTTAATATCCAACTCATCTGTCTCTTTATGCTACTGAAACAAAGCATATGTATGTATGTATACATATATATATATATATACATACATATATATATACACACATATATAGATATATATACACACACATTACATACATACATACATTATATATATATATATATATGTATGTATGTATGAATAGAAGAGAAGGTCTGTGATACGGTTTGCATATTTGCAGCTGGAGATCCACAAAGGGAGAAAATGAATCACGTATCATAAAGTAGTTTTTATTCCTGAGCTTTCAACCCCTACCAGGGGTCTTCATT
>JANRMT010062841.1:35244750-35271397 GCA_026402145.1 Polypterus bichir lapradei
TGTCCATATATTCGATCTCTATTCACCTTTTCATTATTTCTCCGAGTAATAATTTCTCTTTGTTTGCACTAATGCGATGTTTACTTTCTTTGTTTTGACACTTTCGTTTTTTTCTGCTTTCATATTCTGTATCTTGCTCTGCATGTGTTTCGCACCTACATTTTTTGGAGTCTTTTGAATTCCACTGTTTTCATTATCTATAACAGAGGTGCCCAATACGTCAATCACGATCGATTGGTAGATCGGAAAGGTAGTGCAGGTAGATCGTGTTGCATTCAAAAAAAAAATTTTTTAAACGTTAGTCTATATATCCTCCCTATGGCATTTGCCACATGATTGACATACAGGACGGCCAGTCTGAGATCTCTTTCCTTTCTCCTTGTCATTAAACATGCAGAATACAAGCAACTTAATAATGATCAATGGCCACTAGACTTGGCATTTTTTTTCCGATCTGACCAACATGTTGAATGAGCTTAATTTACAGTTGCAAGGAAAAGAGAACCCCATGATCAATATGATTAGCTCAGTTAATGTTTTCAAACGAAAAATGCAACATCTGTCCTCAAAGCTGCAGTGCCTTGATTTGGGGAACACCCAAAACCTCACGTCAGAGCTGGAGACGCAATGGAAGGCGCGTGCGCAACTTGACAGCATTCGCTACACAGAGCAGATGGAAAACTGTCTGTCAGACTTTGACAGACGGTTTCAAAACTCAGCTTTACTTGAGCCAATCGCTACATTTAAGTGCTATCCATTTAGGGAAGATGTTGAGGGTGATTCACCCGCATCAAAAATTGCAACAATGTTTCACCTAAAACTCCTCTACAGTGAAGGATGAGATTTTGACACTACAGGATGACATTCTGGGGCTCTTGGACAGTTTTGGAACTTACTCACAGAGGAAAAGTACCCAAACATGAAGAAATGTGCTACTTCCTTGACTGCATTACTTGGCTCTACTTATTTATGCGAGTCAGCCTTTTCCCACATGAAGATTATTAAATCCAAATACTATAGTGACCATAAATGTATTGAATTGTTATTGTGCCATAAAGGTTATTTAGTTATGCAAGGTACGACAACATATTTTTTTATGTATAAAGTATACTCATATATATATATATATATATATATATATATATGTGTGTGTGTTGGGGGGGGTGGGGAGAGAAGAGTATTGATTGTAAACTTTTATTTATTATGAACATGTTCTTCTTAAGTTTGCATATGCTGGATTTGATAGCCAAGATTCAGCCAGCTCTCTGGTACTTTTAGTACTGGCCTTAAATCTTACTTGTACATTGTCCCAGTTAAATGTATGTCCTGTAGATTTAGTATGGGTATAGATAAGTGATCGTGAGTCCTTTCTTCTGACGGTGTTGCGATGTTCCTGTATATGTGTTGCGATTCTTTTTGATTTTTGTCCTATGTATACCACTGGGCAAGAACTGCATGGAATGCTATAAACTGCATTTCATGTTTCTGCTGTCAATTTCTTGTTTTTAGCATTAAAAAGGACCATGCGGATTGTTCGTGGGTTTGTGTGCTATTCAGATGCTGGACTTGGCCAGGATGCGTGCTGCACTTTCAGACACCTTGTGGTGATAAGAAAGTGAGTACCAAGTGGGGTGGGGGTTCTGATTCAAGTCGATTGTTTGCTGAGTTTTTTGGCATCTTCTGTGTAAGCTTTGATTAAATGAATGTTTTTGAGTATCCGTTTGAAATGAAAAGAAGGAAGAGATAGCGTCTTTCATTTTTGTCTCCTTCATATTACAATAGATGTGGACTCTTCTGAATAGAGTTTTTAACACAGCTCCGTTTATGAGATACTGGGTGGTTGCTGGCTAAGTGTAATATCTTGTCTGCATAGCATTCCTTACAGTAAACACTTGTGGTCAGGGTGGCGTCATTATTTCTTTTAATGTAGATGTCCAGGAAGCTGATGTGTTGGTTCATTTCTTTTTACATGGTGAATTGGATTGCAGGGAATATTCTGTTGATGTGGTTGTAGAACTCATTTAGCTGGTCATTTTTTAGTTTGACGAATGTGTTGTCTACGTAGCATATCCAAATTTTGGGTGTGAATTGGGATAGAGCCGCATTTTCAATGTACAAGTAAGATTTAAGGCCAGTACTAAAAATGCCAGAGAGCTGGCCAAATCCTGGCTATCAAATGAGAACGCCATCAACAGACACTTGGACATAAACCCAGCATATGCAAACTTAAGAAGAACATGTTCATAATAAATAAAACTTTACAACCAATACTCCCCTCCCCCCCCCGTAATTTTTTCTATATATTGCCTTTGATTCTTGTAAGTCTAAGCATTATCTTCTGATGAAGGTCCCTGGCAGGGGCTGAAAGATTAGGAATAAAAACTACTTTATGATACGTGATTCACTTTCTCCCTTTGTGGATCTCCAACTACAAATATGCAAACCATATCACAGACCTTGTCTTCCATATATATATATATATATATATATATATATATATGGAATTTTTAAGGTAGGTAGATCATTTCGACCTGGTCATTTTAAAAGTAGACCCCAAGTCGAAAAAGTGTGGGCAGCCCAGATCTATTTTTTTCCAATTCTACTTGTTCCAGTCTGATTACCTCATTTTCTGAATTTGCACCTAGCTTATTCTTTTTCTTTTTTGCATTTTTTCTCTCCTACACTTTTGAGTCTCTTAGTCGTCAACGTTTCATCTATAACGTATTGTCCTTATACACTTTACATGTGCTGAGAGCCCTGGATCTGTGTGTGCTCAAAGCCTTTACACGACTGAGTGTTTTGCTGCCCGTGGTCTTATTTGATATTGGTTGTAAGTAAGGCGTGTCTTGCAAGAATCTCATGTTGTACGTTCCGCAAGACGGTTCTGTCTCTTGGCATAAAGTCTCATGTTTAAGATCCCCTCGAGACGCTCCGCGGCCAATCTCTTTCGTTTCGCGGGTCTTTTAAGTGTCTTCTGTGATCTTCATGTGAAGATCACGTCTCATCTCCCTAGTCTTTTTCTCCCAGGATTTTTTTTTATACGATAGATAAGATAAATAAGAATATACAGGATAGACTGATGCTTCTAACAAGGACATTTTTTTTGAGGAGAAAGGGATGGATCTGGCCGATGTTATAGCTAAGTTTAATTCAATAATATTAATTCATAAATAACAGCAACAGTCAGAACAGCATTTAACTAAAGTGATTATCAGTGGATTTCTGTATAATGTTCAATATTTTTAAATTTTGAAATATTAAGCGACTTTGACGGTCTACAGCACTTCAAGATTGCTCAATAATGTACCAAGATTGATCACATTTTTTGTCATTCATTTGTTATTTTTCTCTCCAAAATAATATAGGTATTTTAAATCAACTCACGCTACAAGTTTTAATGTGAAACAACACATGGCTTTTCATCTCTATATCTTAAATCTTTAAATTAAGCCAGAACAATATAAAACAGCAATCACAGAAATACTGTATTATATTTAAATAAGTTAGAAACACATCTGCAGACTAAACAAGCCATGCAGGAAAGAAAAGATAGGAATGGGGTCAAGCTCATAAAACCTGCATTGAAACAAATGTTGGAAGCCAAAGAAGATGTATGTAGCGAAATCTGAGAATACTTTGGCTAAGAGTATTTTTTTTTAACTTCATACCATGCTGTTTCGATTTCTTTTTCTTCTTTTTTTTCTTCTTTTGTTTTACTTTAAAATGGTCCTTTTCTTTTTTTTCTTTTCGCTCCTTATCCTTATCCTTCTTTTTACCTTATTAGAGAGAGAGAAAAAAGGGTTATAGCACATTAATACAGAATAGCAAGATGCTATAATTCACTAAAAAATAGTAAAGCTAAAAATCTGAAATAAGGAAAGGAAATAATTTTGTTATATTGACAAACCTTTTTCTTCAAGTTTTAGTTTCTTCTCACTTTTACTCAATCCTGTTAAAAATAAAGTTGAAATTTCAGTTTCCAAAATTGAATGACAGAGTTACATTACACTATCTCTCCACTTTATTATTATTTTTCAGATTAAGATAGCATTTATTCCCTGAAACTTTTAACAAATTAAATTATTTACCAGAGTCTGGATACTTGTCCTTTTCTATTACTTTCTTTAATATTTTTTCATGAAGACTTTCAAAGCTCTTTTCCCTCGAAGGAAGAGGACATTGAACATCTGTGCCTTCTGAACTTATAGAGGCAGAGGATCTCTTCTTCTTGTTTGATTTGGAAGATTTAGAAACTATTGGTGATTCCAATTGTAAAACACCAGTATAGGATGAAACAGCTATCAAATAAAATACAATTTAAGTAATTACATTACTGAATATATAAAAAATTTAGAAAACTACCAGGTAATAAAAATATGCCAAAGAGCTGACAACCATATTATTGCATTCTTTACAAAGGTAAAATTTAAAGGTAATAAAACAAGGTCAGTCAGTCATTGTCCAACCCGCTATATCCTACCACAGGGTCACGGGGGTCTGCTGGAACCAATCCGAACCAACACAGGGCGCAAGGCAGGAATAAACAAATTCCGGGCAGGGCGCCAGCCCACCACAGAATAAAACAAGGTACTGGCAGTAATTCCAATTTACGAGTATATTCTCTTCAAGCTAATTTTTGCAACAACTCAAACTAAAAAAAAATTCAGAAACATTAAAATGATTTTAATTTGCTACTTAATAGGATTTTACTCAATGGATTTGTCTGATCATGGTATGATGTAATAGAGAATTGTAATGGTGCATTATCCGGGACTGTATAATTTGCACATGTTTGGAATGTGAATAATATTTTGGGCTGGAAACAAAATTAAGTGAAAGTTGTTACTCTCAGATAACGCTTCTCAACAGCAGCTCATAGTTACAATGGTATGAGGATACTTGTGCAAATATTACACTTCTATCATCTGATTTTATGACAATTTGTGGTGTTGTGTTAATTGCTTTTTGTTGTTATTATTATAGTTTTGTTACTAGCCTATAGACTCATTGCAAGTAAGAATCTCATTTTTTAAATTACACATGACAAACTTCAACTTCTTGATCTAAAACTTGAAAAAAAAATATACAGAAAATAAAATCATATTAAAAATCTAAATATCAGTCGAATTATTATTGTGCCTTTCAAGTCCTTAGCTTTGGTAACTCAGAAATGTGGCAATCTAAATATGAGATGAGTATGTCTGAAATACAGTGCATCCGGAAAGTATTCAGAGCGCATCACTTTTTCCACATTTTGTTATGTTACAGCCTTATTCCAAAATGGATTAAATTCATTTTTTCCTCAGTTTTTTTATTTTTAATAAATTTGCAAAAACCTCAAGTAAACTTTTTTCACGTTGTCATTATGGGGAGTTGTGTGCAGAATTCTGAGGAAAAAAATGAATTTAATCCATTTCGGAATAAGGCTGTAACATAACAAAATGTGGAAAAAGTGATGCACTGTGAATACTTTCCGGATGCACTGTAAATGTATATAAAAAGGACAAGAT
This sequence comes from Polypterus bichir lapradei, assembly GCA_026402145.1. NCBI lineage: Eukaryota > Metazoa > Chordata > Cladistia > Polypteriformes > Polypteridae > Polypterus > Polypterus bichir. Next base: position 35,250,261 of record JANRMT010062841.1, read on the forward strand.
AAGCAGAATAACTACAGTTATTCCTGTAACAATCAAATGTTAAAAAAAGAATAAAAAAAAAAAACTGCAATAAATTAATACAGTAAATTTAGAGTAGTAGTAGTAGTAGTAGTAGTAGTAGTAGTAGTAGTAGTAGTAGTTTATTTATATAGTACCCTTCACAGACAAAAGGTTAGAGCGCTGAACAGCAAATACAGAACAAATACAAACAGTTGAAACAAAAACATAAACAAAACCAATAAAAACAATAAATAAACAAAGGACTACAACATATAAATAAACCCGAATTATTAAATACTGGAGTGAAAAATGTATTAGAAAGCATAAATGGCAAATTCAGAGATAACAGGGAGTAATTAGACATTAATTAAATGGAAAACACATACTTGAAGATGTTGAAACTGTTCGCCTTCTAATCATTTCATTATTTTCTGGAGAAATGGACACAGGTACAGAAGCAGAAGTTGCCCGTGTGCGTGTTGCTCGATCCGGGGATCCAGTTTCTGACTCAGTCTCTTTGTCTGTACTATGATAATATTTCAGATGGTAATCCAGCAGTTTTGCTTTCCTAAAGGCTTTGAAACAACCAGGAACCTTACATTTAAACTTATTGTGGTCTAAATCAACTGCAGATTCCATGGTAGATAATCGGTCTTCTTGCTTTTTGATGTGTATTACTAAAGAAAATAGAATAAAAATAATAAAAAAAATTAGATGATTATTCATAAATCAGAATATACAACAAATGCAAACAGGTTTTAGCTAATACAACGCACACTCAGTTTTAGCAAGTTTGCTTTTACTTTATAAACAATAAGAAATATAGGAAAGAAGTTCACTCTAACTACAAAAAAATAAAACCAAAATTATGCCAATATAACAAAAATACTTATACGACTTTTATGGAAATCTGGAGTTCAAAGTCCTGTGTCTTGTTCAGTCAGAAACAATTACAATTACCATTTTTCTTTTTGGAACATGGAAAAAAAAAACAAAATCAGCCATCAAATGATCAGCAAGTATTCAGGGATTAGTTTTATATTTTCAAGGAAATATTTTCTTCTTACACCAAATACATGAAGAGTTTTTTTTAAATTTCAGTCATTACAGCTGAATTATTTTAGTATTAATATTACACATTAGAAAGACTAAATTTTGCTTCTAACTTTCCTTGAATTTTTTCAACAGGGAATTAATGTTCACCTAAATTTTCAAAACTTAAACTGCTGTGTATCATATTGTATCTTCTTTTGAAAATATAAATGTGGTCTTTTCAGAAAGATAAATTTGGAGGACAATGACACCAAGACACAATTGAGCACATCTGGATTCAGTATTGTAAGAAATAATAAATGTCAACATTGCATTTCCAAAAATCTGTACTGCTGGGTAGAAAGAAAAAATGTTTTACAGCTAGGTCACTGTATTCACGTAAAAAAATGTTCTGTGAAAGCTAGTTAGTGTGTTGTAACGTTTAACATGGGATGAAATAACTGTCTTCATGTTATTTATTTTATACAGATGTATTTGAAAACCTATGAAAAAAAATAAAATTCAAAACTCAGTAATATATAAAGGTAAAAAAAGGTTTATTATAACAACCAGTAAGTGAATAATAATTACAATATTAATTTAGGTATTCTATACTTGGCAGTTTATTAACAAACTATTCAACCAAATATGACCAGCAAAACTGATGTCACAAAAAGAACTAAAAGAAATAAATCAAATGAGCAAGATACAATATGTTCTATATAGTATTTATAAATCTGCAGTAATAGCTCAAAAAATACCATGTAGTGAGGAAACTGTAAAACCAAATTAGAATATGCATGTTAATATGGCATAGTTTTCAAAAGAAATTTAAAGCCATGCTAGAATATGCATGTTAATACCCATTCAGTTAACCTCAAATAGAAATGGAAGACATTCTACAGAAAAAGAATGCATATCTAGAAATAAAAGGTAAAAACATTCTTTATATTGAAGATACACAGAGCTTGATCCAGTTAAGTAAGTACTGTCTTGCTTGCCTTTATTTTCCTTTAAACATCATTCTATGAGTTTAGTTGAGTCCTCTTCTACAACCTGCCCAGGTGCTCTGCTGTTCTACAAAGTACCATTGGTCATTTCCTGCTTTAACTCTAATAGCTGAAGATCCCGTGGTAACTGGAACGTGATTTTATTTTTTAAACATATTTGATCTCACGTTGACTTGAGTGAGGTTTCATGTGTTTTACAATAGATTCCTAAGATACTGGAGTAAACATCTATCAACCCATTCTCCAAAACTGCTTATCACTGACATTATTTAAAAACTTTCAAAATCTGAAAATCCAGGTAAATCATTGTTTCTAAACAGTTAAAATTAAATGAATGGGAAAGATTAACTTAGTAGGTTTACACCCATGCTTTTGATTTGTGTCCCTTTTACTTTCTTGTTTACAGCTCTATTAGCTGTCTATTATCCCTGATACTGTAACTACGTCAGAAAGAACATCAGTGTTTAATAATAAAATTGCTTAACACTGCTTCTCTTCATCAACTTTATCATGTTCTACTGAAGATCACCCTGGAAACTGAAAGTTGATCCTTATGTTTTCTTAAAGTGGACAATTAGTAAATGAACAATCAAGAAGTAGGTTAAGTACACAGCTTACAAAGAGGAGGCTAACCTTCTGACTCAGTGGTGCAAGGGAACAATCTCACCATTAATGATAGCAAAACCAAGGCATTGGATCATAGAATACCAAAGCAGAAAGCGGACTAAACTGACATCCACATTGGAATGTGTGCTGTTAAAATGCAAGCAACTTTAAATTTCTTGGAGTGACTATCACCAGTGAACTGAAGTGACCACAATACAGTTCATCTCTTATCAAAAAAAACATTTACTTTCTCAGCACTTCCTGAGAACTTGCATTACTTCATCAGTTCTCATAAACTCATAAACTTGAACAGCAGACAGCATCTTGACATCCTGGTATGGCACATGATTCACTCAAGAATGTAAAGCACTACAGGCAGTGGTGAAGGAGTCACAGAACATTACCAGCACTCAAGTGCCTTCTATTAAGGACTTATACACCAATCACTGCCTTAGAAAGGCAAACAATAATATTAAGGACCTCAGCAACCCTGCAGAGTCATTTTCTTCCTTCTTCCTTTTAGCAGATGTCTTCATTACTCATAATCACCATAGAGTGTCATCCAGATGATTCATATCCCTTGAGGAATCTCCGCCAATCATCATATTGGTTCCCCATTGGAGAATCGCCATCAATCGCCGTCCCATGGTCCCCCTTGGAGAATTGCTGCTGATTGTCGTACCTTGGTCCCCCTGGAAAAATCACTGCCAATTGTTGTGCATGGAGTATGGGTGGGAAGTTTTTGCCATTTTCCCCTTGCCTGCTGCGACCACTGCAAGGCATTCAGTAAACTGTTGCGACCCATTCCCATTCAGTGCTATTATGATTCAAGACTTGGCACAACCCAAGTTCAGAATAACACAAATTAAAATGGTATGGACAAAAACATAGCAGGCAAGCTGTGCTCTGAAAAATGTATCAATTAACACATTCCCCGTGTCAACACATTCTGATGCCTAGTCTGTCTCATTTCATATTGTATCATTGACATCCATTCTGGCCTTGGATTCCCCAAAATAGAGCAATACATCTTTAAATATTGCAAGAATTTTGTGCCTCACAGCCTCTCATTGACCTAGAGGACACATTGGGCATCCACTGCCTAAATTAATACAGCAACACATTTGATTAAGAATCACACAACACATCACAAACAGCACACAATACATGATATGACTACAGAACTATGAGACAATGTGCAAGTGGCCCAAACTGTTGGATATGTACGCTCATTCTACAAGAATGTGCAAGGTGGGCAAGCAAATAAAGCAACAAACTTTTACCACATTTTTTTTCAGCACTAGCATTCACCGCTTTTTTAAAATGGGGAATCTAACTGCTTCTTGACCACAAAGTGGAAGAAACATATACAGTAATCCCTCCTTGATCGCGGGGGTTGCGTTCCAGAACCCCCCGCGATAGGTGAAAATCCGCAAAGTAGAAACCATATGTTTGTATGGTTATTTTTATATATTTTAAGCGCATAGAAAATCTCCCACACTGTTTATAAATATTCTCCGCTCAGTTATACAGTAAACCCTTGTTTATCGTGGTTAATCCGCTCCAGACAGATAAATGAATTTCCACAAAATAGGATTCTTTATTTATAAATCTAATATTTTCGCAGTTAGAGCACTGAAAACCTGTTTACGACCTTCTAAATACGTTTTTTTAACATTAGAGCCCTCTAGACATGAAATAACGCCCTTTAGTCAAAAGTTTAAACTGTGCTCCATGACAAGACAGAGATGACAGTTCTTTCTCACAATTAAAAGAATGCAAACATATCTTCCTCTTCAAAGGAGTGTGCGTAACAGAGAATGTCAGAGAGAGAGAGAGAGAGAAAAGTAAACAATCAAAAATCAATAGGGCTGTTGGGCTTTTAAGCATGCGAAGCACCGCGATAAAGCGGCCACAATGAAGGGATCAATGTGAAGGTAGTCTTTCAGCATTTTTTTAGAGGCGCGTCCGTATCTTCTAAGCAAACAGCCCCTTTGCTCACACTCCCTCCGTCAGGAGCAGAGAATGTCAGAGAGAGTGAGAGAGACAGAGAAAAGCAAACAATCAAAAATCAATACGGGCTGTTAGAGCTTTTAAGTGTGCGAAGCACCGCGGGGGAAGCATATCGTACATCATTGAGGAGTTTTATTTAATACGTAATACGTGCTCTGATTGGGTAGTTTCTCAGCCATCCGCCAATAGCGTCCCTTGTATGAAATCAACTGGGCAAACAAACTGAGGAAGCATGTACCATAAATTAAAAGACCCATTGTCCACAGAAATCCGCGAACCAGCAAAAAATCCGTGATATATATTTAGATATGCTTACATTTAAAATCCGCAATGGACTGAAGACGCGAAAGTCGAAGCGCGATATAGCGAGGGATCACTATATATGCTTTTTCAAGTTAAGCGCTGTAAACCACAGGTGGTAGCTCTTGTCTCAATTCAACAGCGGGTTAAGGGAAAAGGGTGCTCTGTATCCATATACTGATTAGCGTAATGCCTTGTTCTCTGGTTCAAGACCTCTTTTTATTTTTCAAAATTACTGTGGATACCTCTAACAGAGTAAATAGCGCTGGATTTATTTTATAATACATCACCACCTGCACAGTCTACTGTTGACTGAGGTAGCACAACACAAAAGTGAGTACACATTTTCCAAGACAAAAATTGCAGTGGCATAACTGGCATTGTAATTTGGGATGCATCACTTGCAGATGGCAGTCATGTAATCTTAACCTCCCTAGCATTAACGTTTTTCTCAAAAAATCATGTAAAAAGCGTTGCATTTTTGGCTTGAAAAACTACATTGTTATTAAATCTCATCTTTCTAGTGTAAAATGTACAAAAAGTAAAAATTCATTAAAGTATAACACCACAAATAATAATAATAATAATAATAATGAACAACTAGGGGGCTCTGCCCCCAGCTCGCCAACACCCAACCTTTAGGAAATTTCTTTAAACACTTTTTTTTTTTTGAGTCCCAAAATACTGAATCTTTTAAATGAGGACTGCGAGACATATGTTTAATGACTTTGTACCATAATTCAGGATAAGTTTCTCTGTTTGGAATTTCAGCACAGAAAAAATGATCTACATCATCAGGAGTTAATAATTTATTTTGCAAAGTAACCAATAAATGCATGTGAGGGTTTTGCAGATAAATTTCGTGCAAAGTGCGATACTTTTGGACGTATGGATTTGTATCCATTATTGGCTGTAGAATTTCTAATACGTCCAATCGTTTAACTCTTTTGATTCTATTTTGCATCACTTCTCTGTGATCATAACGTTAAAATTTATAAGAGCTAAGAGAGCAGAAACTGTGTTTGTCAAATGCATTCACACAAATGAGGTGAGAGTACCGTGTGCGTGGTTGTATATGGTTGACAAGAGGGTATGACTTGAAAAAATCTCAAGGCCAAGGTCTCAACTCACGGGACTTAAAAAAAAAAATCTTCCAGAAAGTCTTGTCTCGTCGCAGGTTTTTTTTACTTATTTTTTTGTATATACTGTCAAAAAATGTCTTTTGTGTTATATATTTTTGAATAGGAAAACTGCTTAGGTGTACAGTCACTTACCTGACAATGTTCAGCACAATGGTTCACTTCAGCATCAATTCTTTCAATCACGTCATCATCAAGAAGTAACTACAGTATCTCACAAAAGTGAGTACACCCCTTTAAATTTTTGTAAATATTTTATTATATCTTTTCATGGGACAACACTGAAGATATGACACTTTGATACAATGTAAAGTAGTCAGTGTACAGCTTGTATAACAATGTCAATTTGCTGTCCCCTAAAAATAAATCAACACACAGACATTAATGTCTAAACCGCTGGCAACAAAAGTGAGTACACTCCTAAGTGAAAAATGTCCAAATTGTGCCCAATTAGTCATTTTCCCTCTCCGGGTGTCATGTGACTCATTAGTGTTACAAGGTCACAGGTGTTAATGGGGAGCAGGTGTGTTAAATATGGTGTTATCGCTCTCACACTCTCTCATACTGGTCACTGGAAGTTCAACATGGCAAATCATCACAAAGACCTCTCTGAGAATCTGAAAAAAAGAATTGTTGCTCTACATAAAGATGGCCTAGGCTATAAGAAGATTGCCAACACCCTGAAACTGAGCTGCAGCATGGTGGCCAAGACCATACAGCGGTTTAACAGAACAGGTTCCACTCAGAACAGGCCTCACCATGGTCGACCAAAGAAGTTGAGTGCACATGCTCAGCGTCATATCCAGAGGTTGCCTTTTGAAAATAGATGTATGAGTGCTGCCAACATTGCTGCAGAGGTTGAAGGGGTGGGGGTCAGCCTGTCAGTGCTCAGACCATATGCCGCACACCGCATCAAATTGGTCTACATGGCTATCGTCCCAGAAGCCCATAAACAGTTCGCTAAAGACAAGCAGATTAAGGACATGGATTACTGGAACCATGCCCTGTGGTCTGATGAGACCAAGATAAACTTATTTGGTTCAGATGGTGTCAAGCGTGTGAGGTGTGTCTTGCCTACAGTCAAGCACGGTGGTGGGAGTGTCATGGTTTGGGGCTGCATGAGTGCTTCCGGCACTGGGGAGCTACAGTTCATTGAGGGAACCATGAATGCCGACATGTACTGTGACATGATTTTGGCTTAGGTGATTTTATGAAAAAACAAGGTTATCCAACTGGAAATTTATGAAAAATGAATTGCCCATTTACATTTAATAACTGACTGCACCACCTTTAAATGTAATGAACACAATCAAATGCTTCTTTACAATTCCATTTTAGTCTTTCACATTTCCGTGGGTAGTACTAGGGTGCTGTTATACACAGAAGTTCAATATGGTGTCCCGCAGGGCTCAGTACTGGGACCTCTACTGTTTTCACTTTACATGCTTCCACTGGGATCTCTCATTAGGAAACATAATGTTAATTTTCACTCGTATGCAGATGACACCCAGTTATACCTTTCATTTAAATCAAATGAAGTTTCTCAGATGTTCTCTTTAATTGGTTGTGTTAGTGATGAATGAGAACTACTTGTTTTTAAATACAGATAAAAAAGAGATGTTAATTGTTGGAGAGAATGACGCTGATCACAACAATATTTTGTCATCATTTAACTCAGTTGGAATCCCAATTAATTTTACTGAATCAGCCTGCAATCTAGTTGTTATCCTTGACTCTAGCATGTCATTTAAAGTGCGTATTACAAAGTTGTCCAAAACATGTTTCTTCCATCATAAAAATGTTAGGAAATTAAGGCGCTTTCTAATAAACAGGATTCTGAGAAATTAATTCATGCATTTATCTCTAGTAGGATTGACTACTGCAATGCGGTGTTCACTGGCTGTTCAAACTGTTCTCTATACAGCCTCCAGGTAATCCAAAATGCGGCTGCAAGAATTATTACAAGAACAAGAAAATACGAACACATAACTCCAGTTCTTAAAACCTTACACTGGCTCCCGGTTATGTTTAGGGCAGATTTCCAAATCCTCCTTTTAACATATAAAGCATTAAATGGCCAAGGTCCGGCTTAGTTGTCTGAACTTATCATGACTTACAAACCTGAGCGCACATTAAGATCTCAAGATGCCGGTCTGCTTACGATTCCAAGGATTAATAAAATAACGGTGGGAGGTCGAGCTTTTAGTTACAGGGCCCCTAAACTGTGGAATGGTCTGCCTGCTTCTATAAGAGATGCCCCTTCGGTCTCAGCCTTTAAATCCTGGCTGAAGACTCACTAGTTCAGTTTAGCATATCCTGACTAGAGCTGCTGATTTACTGTACATACTGCATCTCTGTTGTTAGTCATTAGCACTAAAACATAAGTAACATGATAGTTATAATTGAATACTAACCCTCACCTATTCCGTTTCTGTTCTCGGTACTCAAATGTGGCAATTGGTGCCATGGCCCACCTGCCAAGTTGTTTGCCTGCCTATGGTAAAGTCATCCCTGATGGAGGATCGCAGGAATCATGGGAAACAGGGGTCCTTTCATCGGATTGGCTGGCCCAGCACTGTTTCAGCCATGGAATGGCCAAATGGGGGAGGCAGCTTGATGGATGAGGTCTCCAGGACTCTAAAAAATCCAAATCTTATTATGTGATATCATCTACTGTTTAATTCTGCTCCGTACTTCTAAAATTTTATTTTTGTGCTGTATTGAGGATTTGTTCTGTTCTGTGTATTGTATTGTATTGACCCCCTTTTTTGACACCCACTGCATGCCCAACCTACCTGGAAAGGGGTCTCTCTTTGAACTGCCTTTCCTAAGGTTTCTTCCATTTTTCGTGAGGTTTTCCTTGTCTTCTTAGAGAGTCAAGGCTGGGGGGCTGTCAAGAGGCAGGGCCTGTTAAAGCCCATTGCGGCACTTTCTGTGTGATTTTGGGCTATACAAAATTAAACTGTATTGTATTGTATTGTACCGTGTTAGCTATTGTAAATGTATTGAGAAGTCAAGCAAAATGACCTTTTATTGACTGACTAAAAAGATTACAATATACAAGCTTTCAAGGCAACTTAGGCCCCTTGAGTTGCCTTGCAAGCATGCATATTGTAATCTTTTTAGTTAGCCAATAAAAGGTGTCATTTTGCTTGACTTCTTACTACATTTCTGTGGGGAAACGTTAACTTACTCTTCTTTGAATGATTCTTTTAATTTAGTAACACCAATAGGTTATCTGGCATGAACTGCTCGATTCAGATCCTGCTACTGAATTTCCACTGGATTTAGGTCTGGAATTTAACTAGGCCAGTCCAAAACTTTAATTCAGTTTTCTCAGTCATTGTTACTTTGTGACCCAAGTATTATTTAGCTTTAACTCTTGGATGGACGGCCAGATTTTCTCCTTAAGATTGTTCTGTTAGTGAGCAGAACTCATTAATTAGGACAAGTCATCTGGAGCTGGCAACCCCATTTAATGGATGCATTGGCATAAGCAGGTGATCATATATTAGCTTAAAGATGGCTAGTTAACATTCCACAGCTGTGGTTGTACACCAATCACCCACAACATAAAAACCACTCACAGGAGATGTGAATAACATTGACTGTCTCATTACAATGGCATCTGTAGAGGAGTGGCACATATTACGCAGCAAGTCTTGAAAGCAGGAAAAATGGATAAGTGTAAGGATCTGAGTGAAGCAGGAAAAATGTGCAAGCTTAAGAATCTGAGTGAATTTGACAAATGCCAAAATTGGCAAGACGACTCGGTCAAAGTATCTCCAAATGGGTAGTTTTTTTTCCTTCCAGTATGCAGTGGTTAGTACCTACTAAAAATGGTCCATGGAAGGACAACAAGTGAACCAGAAACAGGGTTATGTGTGCCCAAGGCTTAATTATGCGCTTGTGGAGTGAAGGCTAACCGGTCTGGCCCAATTTAAATTGCTGAAAAATGTAATGCTGGTCATTACATAAAGGTGTCAGAATACACACTGCATCTTAGTTTACTAAGTATGTGGCTATGTAGCCACAGAGTGCCCATGTTGATCCATGTCTACTGCCAAAAGCACCTACAATGGGCATGTGAGCATCAGATCTTGACCATGGAACAATGGAAGAAGGTGGCTTAGTCTGATGAATTATGTTTTCTTTTAGATCAGGGGTCCCCAACTCCAGCCCTGGAGGGCCCCAGTGGCTGCAGGTTTTCATTCTAACCCTTTTCTTAATCAGGGACCTGTTTTTGCTGCTAATTAACTCCTTTTCTATTCACTTTAATTGACTTGTTTTTTTAAGATTTGTTCCCCTGAATTTCTTCATCGTTCCTCTGAATTACTTAATTTCTTTCCTTAAATGGCACCCAAACAGAAATGAAATGTGAAGTGAGTGAGCCAACAAAAGACCAGCTAAGTCAGGGCCTCAAACTCCAACCAATTTCACTCCAACCAGCTGCTTAATTAGGCGCCGATTCTTGTTGTTAATTAAACCCGTTCTTTAATTACGTGGCTTGTTGTTGCTCTCATTGCGCAATAGCAGACATTTCTGAAATCGTTAATTTTCTCTTTTCTGGTAAAATGTTTTGTGAACCTGAGCAGATCGACATTCCTGAGACCTTCACCCTTCTTTATTTTCAGATATTGTATGATGGTCACCAGTTGTTTTAGCCTATTTTGTATCTCATGATTGTTTGGCTGCTAATTAAGGAAAAACAAACAATTAAGGGGTCTGAGTCTTCAAGAGCAAGTCAATTACAATGAATTCAAAAGAAGTTAATTAGCAGCAATAACAGGTCACTGATTAAGAAAAGGGTTAGAATGAAAACCTGCAGCCACTGGTGCCCTCCAGGACCGGAGTTGGGGACCCCTGTTTTAGATCATATGGATGGCCAAGTATGTGTGTGTTTGCCTGGCAGCAGGAAACACTATAGGAAGAACCAGTGACATAGATATTTAAATAATTACCTAACCTCTTTATGGTTTTAATAAGATGGTATATCCAAAACACTTGGGTTATGAACAGTAAAAATGTTTTAGGTAATTAGACAACCAGACGTTGAGAAGTTCAGAAACTGAAGAAATATGAAAGACCAGTTATCACATCTTGGAAATACGATTCAATTGTTCCTTCTACTATAGAATGAATTAAATGTTAAAATATGTTTCTAGCCATGAAAATTAAGTGAAACATACTTTTGGAGCAATTTTTCAAAATACACTGATACCAGAAAGCACGATTTCAAAAGCCTGAAAGAGCCTTGAAAAAAAAAAAAAAAAAATTGCTGTTGTAGCCAGAGAGCAAGCTATACTATTAGCGTATCTTTCTTGATAATCTGAAAAACACAGTATGATTTGATAACAAAATAATAACGCAATAAGGCTTTTCATTAAGAGAGCTGTATGCAGCTATCAATAATATTAAAACATTTTAAGAGTAATTTAAGAACATGGCAAAAAATATGTAATTTATTCTTAAAATTATAAAAAAAAATACTGAAGTATACATATAGAATAATTAGATTTGAAGTATACATATAGAATAATAAGATTTGCACTTACCTGTACATCTCAAAGAGTACAATATCAAAGTAACTTACTTTGAACATTTATTGAAATGTTACATTTTAAGTGTCTATAAAATAGTTTAAAATGAAATACAAAACTGCAAATCCAGTAAGCACCATTTTAAAAAGGCACGTAATAAGACACTATTTATAAGTGATAATGATTATTTGTGAAACCCAATCTAATAATTAAAACAAAATGTGAAATTAAAGCAAAAAAAAAAAAAACACCACTTACTTGGTTCTCGTATATGTTTATTAGGTTTAAGGGTCTTGGGAACACTTTTTACAATGGAAACTACAAAAAATGAAAAGAAACTGAATGTTATGATTTGATCATGCTATATAGTGACAAATACTGCTAAGCTGGCTCCTATAGTAAATTATAAATGACATGTGTCATGCTTTTACCATTATTTCTGATAAATACACGGAAGGGTAAGTGAAAGACAATCAATCTTTCTAAATATATTTTATATATACAGACTGTACATGTACTGTATATATTCATTATGTAGTACTGTATATATAAATACAAACATTTCTATTACTATGTACACCCACACAATGAAATTTTTTATACACATAAACATACACAGATAAAGAGTTCAACAATTTTGGAGCATGACATACACATTATTAAAGAGAAACACCAATAAAAGCAAAAAATTAGTTTTTATACATAATCCCACAATTTATATAGAGTTCACTAAGCTTTCTTTTGCCACTCCAATAATTAATTTGTCTTTCTTGTGTAACAATTCTTGACTTTTTCATATTTGGCATAAAGCTTCCCACAAGAGCAGCCCTTTAGATTGGGAAACAGTTGGTAGACACATGGAGCTAGGTCTGAAAAATATAGTGGGTGGCAAATCTCTCAGAATTAAAGAATTCTATAGAGCTTCCTTTGTTATCCATTCAAGGTTAATAGGGACATTCTTGGGAAGCACTCGGATAATCACTAATATCAGTTTTCCTCACTACTTTTCCCAAAATAAGTGCTGCAAACGTAAAAGCAAACCAATGTAATACCAGTTAGGCGAGTCTTTTGAGACATGTAATCAATATGGTAGTACACCTTCATAATCATAATCCGATTTTGCCAGCACTGGCTTGGTCTGTATTTGATTTTTTTGAAAATTTCAGAGAATTAAACTCTAAGGACATCATGACCACAACCATTAAAAATTTAGTAATAGAACAATATTCAGCCTTGAGGTTTTCAGCATCTATATTGACTTAGGTTTGAAACAATAAACATGCATTATAAATTGCATTTATAGTGTATGTTTCTTCATTCCATAAAATGGCAAATTTCAAACAATCATACAGCTTAAATTCTAACACTCTTGTGAGACATTTGCTAATGACTACAGACTAGTACTTATCCTATACATCAACAAAGTCAATTTTCACCATCAATGGCACAAAACAGGGAAGTGATAGTATTTCGAGTATTAAGAGATGGAACATTACACATAATTAAGCAGTAGATTTAATTTGGTAGTGCTGCTCTAGGTTTACTCTAAAGAGTTAGGTAAGAAGCTAAGAAGCAGAATGATCAAGGTGGTCTTCTGCGATGTTTTACTTCTGTTACACTCTAGTACTGATAATGTTCAGGAGACCAGAAAGTTAAACATATGGCTCAGGCCAGATAATGGGTTACCAGCTTAAATTAAGAGAAGAGCCAAGCAAAATGACACCTTTTATTGGCTAACTAAAAAGATTACAATATGCAAGGGGCCTGAGTTGCCTCGAAAGCTTGCATATTGTAATCTTTTTAGTTAGCCAATAAAAGGTGTCATTTTGCTTGGCTCTTCTCTACATTCGTAATGGCTAACACGGTACAACACCCTAGTACTACAGCTTAAATTAAAAAAAAAAAACTCTTGCAACCCACTTTGTTGCTTATGTCTGCCCATTACACCAAGGGTGGAACTCTTTCTTGAAACAGACATACACAAATTTGCTCAAATCTCAGACTAGGGACAAAATCAATTGTATATTGCATTGAAAAGACAAATGAACAGACCTTTATTGGGCAATAAGACATGTCAAGGCCAACATTTAAAGAAAGTCTATTTGTGAATGGGACATATAAATGAAAAGTTAACAACAAACCAGCTTAAGACCATTCAGACTAACCAAATCAGATAACACACTAAATAGCAGTAGCAATAAAACATGTGTACAAAAGAGACACCTAATAATGAAATAATACATAACAATAAGGTCATAAAGAAATGCATCGTCTAAAATCACTGCTTAACAGTATACAAAGCTAGTACACCATTAAAAAGCATGAAAAGGTGGCAACGCAAAATATTAAAGCATGATGATTGTATACTTATATAAAAAGCACACTTCTAAGATTTTTTTAACTTAAAAAAATAATTCTGAATGTCAGTGTTTTGAAATAAAAATATCAGTATAAGATCTGTTACTCAATAATGATAGGGAACCTCTCACTGAATACTTTTGCAAGGCACTGTATTTTGTTATCTAGAAAAATTCAATTCACTAGTTAAAGAACTGTCTAAAAATAATTTCATTCATTTATTGAAATAAAACAAAAATACAAACATACATTTCGAATAGATTTAATTTTAGGATATGTGAACCCTTTTTACCTGTGGAAGATGCATTTTCACATGTAGATTCTTTTACAGACAGAGTATTTTCCTTAGCTTGGTCAACCAACTCTGAAGGCGGTAAGGACGAGGAAACTTGTACTGGAGGTGCTGTAACTTCTTTAGAGTTTTTACTGAGGTCAAGTGGTAACTGAAGCTTCTCCACAGCATCTGAGGTAGTTTGTTGCACTAAAGTGTATACATAAATGTATAAATATATTTAATATTTAACTACAAAAATAATAAAACATTTTTCAGGACATGCTGGGCAATTTATATGGACATACCCTTAACTGGTCCAAGTAAATTACATTGGCTGTTATATGGCATTTCTTTGTTTTGAATGACTGCATGTGACGTTCAAAGACAGACAAATGCACTTTTGGAACAGTGAATGAGTTCAAAGGACTATAGATTTAAGGGTTTGAATATTGAGCTACCTTACTTTCATACTTCTGCTAAATTTATTATTTACTGTGGTTAAATCCAGAATGATTACCCACAAGATTATATCAGCAAAATTAAAGCAAGCACCCATTACACTTTGGACATGCAGCCATAACAAAATAGACAATGAGGACAGTAATTTACCTATATATCAGATAATTTACATCCAAAACAAGAACAGTTTTTACAGTAAAAATTAAGAAAGCTAAACAAAGCTTGGTTTAGGAGAAGCTTTTATTTATTTTACAAGAAATTAAAAATTGGTGATTACATGAAGACCTGACAAGAGATATCAGTATTTGAATGGCAGAAAAAAAAAACCAAGTGTTTGGCTGTTTTAATAGGGTTGCAGGAGAGAGAACATGTGAAGTTCAATTGCAGCTTTAGACAATCTACTAGAAATATAATAAACATCAGGACTCAAAAACTGTTTAAATATTTGAATGTTTAAAAAAAAAAAACATTACTAACAGAAAATGTGTCACTCTTAAAGCCACTTAAAACATTGGAAAATGCTGACAGTTTTTTTGCCAAAGTTAGGAAAAGAGTCATGTAATGACAAGTTCTACCATTCAGCAATAGCAATCTGGAGATAATTTCAAAACTAGATGTGAAGGCTAATAATAAAAATACTAAAACATCATCTGGGCAAGGTAAGAAATACATTTGGGGAGTGGCTGGTTTTAGCCGGAATATCTCAGCAATATTGGTAAGTTAACCCAGATGCTGTTGATTAGGTAATTGCTTGTGTTGGTAAGACTGCAAATTTATTATCATACAAAAAATAGAGGCTCTGCTAACACACAGAGAACAAACTAAGCATAAAATTAGGGTATTGTGCAGTAAATGGTCGTTATTGTCGTCAAAATCATATTATTTTAGGTTTTTCAGACTTTAAGTTCAGTGTGGGTTCAGCAAATGAAAAGTGAACAAATTAAGAATATTTTAAATTTTTATACAACAGGTAGAATATCTTTTAAATGTCATATGCATTAGTAAACTTCAGAAACATATCTGCAAGTGACCTGCCATTGCTATTAACTTCTAGAGCATATAACTAATATTAAAATACATTCTGTCACGCCATACCCAAAAAAACTCCAAGCTGTAATCACTGGTGAAGATACCTGAACAAACTACTGAGTAAAGGGTCTGAATACTTGATTCAATCTGATATTTCAGCTTTTTTATTTTGAACATATTCTAAAAAATTCTAAAATACTGTTTTCACTTTCTCATTTTAGGCTATTGAATGTTGTTCAATGAGGAAAAAAATAAAATGATTTTAGCACAAGGCTGAAACATAAAATGTTTAAAAGGTTAAGGGGTTTTAATATTTATTGAAATCACTGTAAATTCATGTACACATATACACACAAACTAGTTTTAACTAGCAAACTAGGCAGTATGTGTGAGCATGGTCATGCTTTTAATTTTAAGTATGCTCTGTGACAAACTGCAGTCCCAGCCCTGCAACAATTGAGGTTGGAATGGGCCCTGACAACCAACAAGCAAGTTGAAAAATGGATGGACATGAACATGGGCATACACACATAACAAACCACAGTAAAAAAAGGCAATGCATCTCCATCAACAGTTAAAATCATTTTTGAAGATACCATACTAGTTGTGGACATCCACAGTCCTGCATGGGATATGTACTCTTAACAGCAAGTTCTTGAGGGAGCCACTGACAGGAGCACAACCCCTCAATACTCCCCAAAATCTGTTATCTTGGAGCTTTAGTCTTTAGGAGCTTTGGTTTTAGCTTTACCCAAAAGTACTTCTAAGTTGTGCCTATGAAGTGTCAAAAGTATTTCTAGGTCTAACTTGAAAAGGAGTTTCCCAGCCTGAGACACATGAGTCAGTCTCAGAAGTTGAATGGGCCAAAACCCACAGAAGACTGAATAATATTACTGTGGAAAGAATATTGTGTTTGTGAGAAAATACTTGACATGACAAAAAACATCTTTTTTTGTGCACTATTAGCAGGGGTTCCCACACTTTTTTTAACCAGAGCAGACTATTAAAGCATGTGTGATCAAATGCTGTATGGTATCTCTACGGCAAGGGCTCTAAACCATGTTTTTTATCCCAAAACTTGTATTTATTTATTTACTTACTTACTTACATATGTACACCATATGCTTTTTCAAGAATGTTTTGTTTATGCAAGAAGAGTGGCATAGTTTGACGTGAAATAGAAAATAGGCTTTCTAACTTACAAAAAATATTCAGTTACATATGGACTTAGATCAAATGAGGTAGAAAAATAACTCACAAGTGACATACAACTTAAGGTCAACAATAGCTCAATGTCAATGTGAAGACAGCCTGCTTCATAGTTATGTAGTTCTGCTCTATGTTCAGCCTGTTCCTGTATTTAATTTTTAAGGAAGGATGAATGTTACATTACTGATTAATATTAATGAACAGCAATAAGAAATTTCTGAGGTTAATTATTAGTAATTAACAACATTCATCTTTGTTCCTCATTGTACACTCTCCTGAATTAGTCTAACCTTTTTTAAACTGTTCTAAAAAATAATGGTACATCAAGAAAATTTTACCAAAACTTAATGAGAGAGACAACTTGTAAGACTCTCTCCTTCTCACTGTATGCATTAGAACAATAAAGAAGTTCATACAGGCGTGTCACCACCAGAAAATACGTGGACCCAAACAAAGAAAAATATTGTGGCCAAGCTAAAAAGTAAATCTAACCTGTATAAAAATATTGCCTATAAAACAGAACAAATATGTCAAATACTGGATTTCCTATCTTTGCTACATTGTTGTTTTCGCTTAAAAGAAAAGCACAAGCATAGGCAGAACCACCAGATGCAAGAAAGTTCTATATTTTTGAAAAAAGAAAAAAAACATAAGACATTTGCAAAATAATGTAATCATTAATGTGAAGTGTAACTAATTAGTAGTAGTGGAGTAGTGGAAATAAGCTTCCTTAATATTTACAAAAAATATTAACTACAGTACTTAAGAAGAAAAATGGTTCCTTGCAGTAATATTTCCCATTTGGCAGTTTTTTATTGAAACTTCAAAAAAAACAAGTTTAAAAAAAAAAGGAAGACTACCGCAACTCAGTACGGTTATGTGGCAAAGCTTTCAAGATTTGGCAAAGAACAGATGAATTGCCACACATAGATGTGACGCTACTATTGGCACAAATGTAGAAAATTTTACTTTAAAAATAAATACACATAAAATGAAGAACCTGTATAAAATTTATACAACTTATAAAATATATTATTTTGTAGTTTCAAAGTTAACCTTTTAAACAAGGCACAAATAAAAGAATTTTACCTGTGTGCAAGGTGTCTGAAGGGTCTGAAGCTGGTGATGGGAATGGTAATGATGGAGGAGGAGGAGGAGGTGGAGGTGGAGGAGGAGGAGATATAGGTACACTGCATCTAGATTCATCTACAGAAGCAATCTGTACAATTTGGTTCACATCATAGGAAGGCTTTAATTGTGTTTGGCTGTCTTCAGTATCTCCAGAATCCTGTCTGAGTTCTGTGGCACAATTGTTAGCTGAAGCTGGAGTAAAAGATGTTAAAGGGGAGGGTAAAGCAGCATCAGCCTCCAGCATCTCATGACCTTCTTGACTTGTCGAAGGTGCCTGCAGGAAATATGCAAATGTAAAACTGTAAAAAGAATTACACTAAAAATAATTTTACATTAATATTTGAACAACTTCATTTTATGTATGAATTTAAAATTTCTTTACAAAAGTATGTAATCTAAAACAAAACCTTAACAAAAACTCTGAATTATAACAATATGTACTCAATAAAACATTTGTATCACTTGATTTAACTATAATAAAACACAAGTAGTGGTGCTGAGAAAATAATTTACCTGATCGTGTAAATGTGAGACTTCATTTTTCACCTTTTTCTGAGAATTATTTTCATTAACAAATTTTGACACCAGAAGGCCTAAAAAGTAAACACTGAATTAATGAAGATATTTTAACTGGATTAACAATTTAACTTCTTTCCTCTGCATTAGAGAAATATTATTTATAATATAACAAAAACTCATTAATCACAGTTTATTTTAGAAAAATATGCTAAAAAACAACTTGGTAAAATTTATACACAAAATTGATTTTTTAATAAAAGTCATATTCCTTTCTGCATGTGTCTAGTATTATATAATCTTATCAGGATAGAATTAAGAATATACGTGTTTGTAACTACCAAAATGACTGCAAGACTTGAGTACATAAAATAAATTATGTTCAAAGCAGATGCTTCTATGTAAATTTGGTTATTGAGACAATTAACATCCTATTTTATGCTTAAGGTCATAAATCAAATGCTAGACAGATCAAGTTTATTATAGTATTGACTACTATGTATTAAAGAATAGTTCACAGTGAAGTTGAGTGTGCAGTGAATTCTTAATTTACTTGTGGACTGTTGTCTCACATATGATCACATATTTATCCTATTTTCCCCTTTATAAATATAGGTAGTTATTGACTTAATTAATCGACAGCAATCAATGGAAGCAAAAGAAAAATATGGAGCATTATATGGAAAGAACAGGTGAATCATTGAGCATTAAGCATGGGTTTAGATGGGGGAGATCATTTCATTACTGTTCTACAGTAGAACTTCATAAGGAAACAATAAAAGCCTACAATCAACGAGGTGCATATCATATTATTTACCTTCAATTTTATAATGGTTTTGCTAAAATATCATATGAGAGGCCAATGCATAGTGTGTAGATGAACACAAGATTAGCTTCAACCCTGGAAGCACAGTGTTTTGATGAGAGAAACTTACTAAGAATTAGGTCATGTTAAAAGTGGCATCCCTCAGAAATATCTGCTGGGGCCATTGCTTTTTAATACACATAAAAAAATGTTAGATTTAAATACACAAATGGAGCTCTGAAACTTAAAAATACATCTTACCAGAAGGACCTTGAAGTTTGACTCTTCACTATTCACATCCAGGCACTTATGCCACATTAAGTGGTAACAGAATGTAATGGACCACCCACTCTCCTATAGTGTACATCATATACCATATGTGTGTGGACACCCCTCCAAATTACTGAGTTTGGGTGCTTCAGTCACAGGTATTATCAGCTGCATAAAATCACAAGGCCATTTAATCTCCATCAATAAACACTGGCAGCAGAACAGGGGCTACTGAAGAGCTCAGTGACTTTAAACATGGAATTTTCATAGGATGCCACCTTTGCCATGAGTCACTAAGTGAAATTTCAGTTCTGCTAGACCTGTCCCCAGTCAACTGTAAATGTCTCTGCATATACTTGGTTGGATGCCTGATCAAAAAAGTAACCTTTTCTACCACTTTATAGCCACCAACAACACTACCAGCACTAACATTGCAGACTTTACAAACAGTAGATCTTTGGATCACTGTCTGATGCTTCAAAACCATATTAATTCACATGACTAATAGCATGTTTTTCTTCCTAATCAAGAGGTCACCTTTCTTTTGTTTGATGTGAGGGACAATTATAAAAAAAGACATAGCATAGCTATAGAATGTATTGAGAAATGTGACTAGATTAAATGGATTCCAGGACTGAAAGGTATGAGCTATGACAAAAGACTGAAGGAACTAAACAATTTTAAATTACACAAACGTGATTAAAAAGTAATATGACTGACTACTTGGAATTATGAAGTGATTTAGCAACTGTTACTTTAAAATACATTTCTTCTTAAGGATACATTACACACTTACATATAGTTTTTCACATGAAGAACTACAGACACATGGACTCAAACCATCTACAACTGAACACCAGCAAAACCAAGGAGCTGGTGGTGGATTTTAGTAGGCCCAGGCCCCTCATGGACCCCGTGATCATAAGAGGTGACTGTGTGCAGAGGGTGCAGACCTATAAATACCTGGGAGTGCAGCTGGATGATAAATTGGACTGGACTGCCAATATTGATGCTCTGTGTAAGAAAGGACAGAGCCAACTATATTTCCTTAGAAGGCTGGCGTCTTTCAACATCTGCAATAAGATCCTGCAGATGTTCTATCAGACAGTTGTGGCGAGCACCCTCTTCTATGCGGTGGTGTGCTGGGGAGGCAGCATCAAGAAGAGGGATGCCTCACGCCTGGACAAACTGTTGAGGAAGGCAGGCTCTATTGTAGGCACGGAGCTGGACAGTTTGACACCGGTGACAGAGCAACGGGCACTGAGCAGGCTCCTGTCAATCATGGAGAATCCACTGCATCCACTGAACAGGATCATCTCCAGACAGAGGAGCAGCTTCAGCGACAGACTGCTGTCACTGTCGTCCTCCTCCACTGACAGACTGAGGAGATCGTTTCTCCCCTACACTATGCGACTCTTGAATTCCACCCGGGGGGGGGGGGGGGGG
>JANRMT010062841.1:35273790-35306326 GCA_026402145.1 Polypterus bichir lapradei
TTTTTCTCCCTAAATAATAAAAACCATCATTTAAAAACTGCATTTTGTGTTTACTTGTGTTATATTTGACTAATGGTTAAATGTGTTTGATGATCAGAAACATTTTATGTGACAAACATGCAAAAGAATAAGAAATCAGGAAGGGGGCAAATAGTTTTTCACACCACTGTACATGCATATATAAATAATTGACAGTAGTACAAGCTACATTTGTATTAGACACCTAAACATTTGCAACTGTAACAAATACAATATTTCAAAGGATTGAAACTACTGGTATTATGTTCAATCCATGTACATAAAATAAATAATAGATTACTGTATTTACTTGGCCATTCAGGATTTGCTGGTTCTTCTCGTTCTTCCTGCACCTCATCAGGGCAACTAGCATCATCTTTTTTGGATGAAACTTTTTCCCATTTTCTGTCATCCTTGCCCTTATTACTATTAGCACTTGTACGAGGTTTACAGGGTCCCCTGTTTTTTGCAGCAGCTGTTGCAGCTTTAACAAGTGCGATCCAATCCTGTCCATATAATGAAATAAAAAAAGATGGTATATGTTCACAAATGTAGAAGTATAAAAAGCTCAGAAACAGTAAAAAGTTACACAAGTAGAATGAATCTAATACTGTAAAAAAATTAAGTAACTTAGGACAAGAAAACATTGTACAATATAAACTGTGTGGCATTAAACATTCTGATTTTTTTACTTTTATTATTAGTTACAACATTAAAATTTTCAAAAGCTGAAAATAGTTGGCTACCAAAAATTAATCTTGAAGTCAGTTTCTTAAAACAATTACATAAAAAAATGTATAATTATCATTATGGCTTAAAATTAAATGTTAAATTGTTAATTTAGCTCTTGAATAATTTACTTTCTTGTCTATGTGGGTATCTAATCCTGATGCAGCACATTCAATAGGAATAAGTCTAAAATAAGGAATGCTAAAAAATGTATATAATAAAGTTCTCTAAAGCAGAACATCTCAAGTAAAGCAATCTATTATTAATAAAATCTATAAATTACACCTGATCAGCACATCAGCTCATCATACAAAGTTCACAATGCAAAAAATCATTTCATTTTTCCATTTTATCTGCCTTTGTTTTTAAAACTGTCATAAATTTCATAAACTTATGCAGCTTAGATTCTTCTTGACAAATAGTTTTAAAATAATCTCTTCAATAAAGGTAAATAATTTATTCATTTTCTTTCGATAACAAAAAAATCAAATGATTTACTTAGTTATATACTTTTGCATTAACAATAAAAATGGAGTAATTTAAATTTGTGAAAGTACTTTCCTTCTCCTAACAATCCATCCATCTATCATCCAACCCGCTATATCCTAACTACAGGGTCACAGGGGTCTGCTGGAGCCAATCCTAGCCAACACAGGCCGCAAGGCAGGAAACAAACCCCGGGCAGGGCGCGCACACACATACCAAGCACACACTATCATTTTGTAAATTTCTCCAACTAAATAAAACCCTTCTGTAATATTAACATCTTAAGAAAATGTCAAAGAAATAAATTTCATGTAAACAATGAAAATGGACTGAGGTATGAATAGTTGCCACAATACACTAAAAAATACTTTCTGGGTCTGATTGCTGTCAACACAAAACTAGGGGCCAAGTTCAATTCCTGTACCTAAAAGAACTGCATAATTAAAACATTTTCTCAGAGAGCCAACATTCATTTTATTTTATTTCATTAATACTTCAAAAACAGCTCTTCTTATACATTTTCTGTTACACACTCACTTGACTTTTGACTGTAACACCCTGCATTTTTCATACTTGGCCTACAGTAACTTTTCAACCAAGCTGTTTTCATTAGTTAGTATCACACGTCTCCAATCATGCAATCAGCCATACAGCCAATTTAAATGGAGAAAACATTCTGTTTGGTATCATCGTGTGTCGCACACTGAACATGGACCAGGGAAAGCAAAGAAGCGAGTTGTACGAGGAGATCAGAAAGAAAATTACTGACAAGCATACTAAGGGCAAAGGCTATAACATCCTCTCCAAGCAGCTTGATGTTCCTGTGACAACAGTTTTAAATATCTCTCTATTATTAAAAAAAAAAAAAAAACCTTGGGTCTAGACATGATCTTCTCGGAAGACACTTTAACGTCCCACAAGACAAAGCAGTGAGACAAAAGGACAGCTGCTGTACAGGCTTTTAAATGATCGATGCGCAACACAACAAGCAGAACACACAGCTCGGCAGCAGAAGCAGCAGCTGATCTGTGCATATCTTCTTATCGTGCATTCCAACCCCGTTCACACAACAAGAGCGGCAGAGGCACAAAGCTGGTATAAAGCGCGCCCCGAAGGGATTGGTGGGTGAGCGTAGCGAGCAGGGGCTTTGCCCCCTAGTTAATAAGAAGTTTAAGATGCATAGGATTGTAGCCAACCCCCACGGACGCAGCTGCAAGAGGGAAATAGGCTCCAGAATGGGCAAAAGGATAGTGAGAACAACAGACAAAAAGCCAAGGACAGCATTTTTATTGTTACTTTGACATGCAACTCCACATAGCATCAGACATCATAAATGTTTACCTGTGCCAAGACAAATTAGAACCTCTAGTATCTAGTTATCAGCCAGTTAGACACCTACTTTCTCATGTTTAATTGCTAGATCAGATAAACGTGTAACTTTTACAAGCCTTTAACTAATCTGGAGATAAGGATCAGTCTTAAAGTAATTTCTTCAGATAAAAAAAAAGAAAACTGCTTGCATGTTTTAAAATAAATCAGATATCAAAATTAGCATACAAAACAGAAACATATCACACTTCATGTCACACATTCAAAATAAATTCTCAACAAAGGGAAAACTGCCTTTGCAAGGAAGATACAGTGGCTATCATGGTTTTGACTATGCAAGGAAGATACAGTGGCTATCATGGTTTTCCTAAAAGTTCAGAGACCTACAATCACTAGTGCAGCCTTTATTTGTAGGGACATCACAGATTCTTCCCATGTACAGGGAGGGATCTTCTGCACTTTTCTACCACACATGTGAATAAAAGACAGTAACTCAAAATTAGCCTGGTATTAATCAGTGTATATAAGTGTGACCTATGTTGAACTGATATATAATAATAATGATAATAATATTACATTTCATTTATATAGCTGTGATGCTACATGTGTTAAATAAACCACTTTGCAAGTCCTGTACTGGAAAATGTGGGCTCAGAAAAACATGCATGGATGCCGTCAGAGATTTTTGTATCAATAATTAACTATGTAATATAGGTAACTGGATAATGTGTATTACACAGTTATTAAATGGGATGATTGCTGCAACAGGATAACCATTAAACCCATGACTTATAATTGGTGCTAGCAGTGAAAATCATTTATAAATTTAGAACAAGAGAAGAACTGCTTCAACTTACAAACATGTTGGAGTAAATATTATTCAAATAATGAACTGAGGAATCAAAAAAACTGCATATAAAAGACTAATAATCTATAAAAGATAAACATAGATCTTACTAATGCAATGAGACAGCATGCAACATATGTGTTATGTTAAATAATAACTCATTCACAAGTGTTTTTTTTTTATAATTTATTCTACCTGTCCTTTGGCATCTTCTGGCATCGATTTGATATGCATTCTTTTCACACATCGAATAACACCATCATAAAACTGTACTGTGTAAGTACCTGAAAAATAGGACATTAAGTATTAAACATAGCTTAATAATGAAGTAATAACATTTTATTTAGACACATTCCTTTAAATAGATGATAGCTAAAACCTGCCAAAACTCCAGACCTGTTCTCCATCATGATCTGAAGCAGCCATCAACTTTAATATGCAACTTAATTAAATTTTAACTTTTCATCAGGTACTTCTCTTAACCCTTCTGTTGATAAAAAAGTTCATAAATGTCAGGATGGTTGGGTGATTGACTAGTTTCAACATTGGATGTGTTTTTAATCAATCAACCATCTTTAATACAAGAAAACCTTTAGGTAGTTCAGAAGTTCATAGGAGTTCAGGCAGCAGTTACTGATGCACCCTTTTCGCTGCAATTATTTAATGTAAAGTCTAGTCTTAAATGAAGAGCCAGAGGCTACTTTCATTTTACTTGATTAAGTGTGGCAAAGCAGAAGTCTAGAATTAGAAAATTAGAAAACAATAAATTGAAACAATAATTTGAAATATTGCACATTACTAGAATAATAACTGTGCATTAATTATACTGCTAAAAAAGGAAATAATTCTTCACCTCTACATAATAAAAACATACTGACTAAAAGAGTGCCCAAGAAATAAATTATACCAAATAGGTAATGAAAATAATGCAGTTGTTCCCAACTCATATACCTTCTCTGTTAACTGACTCTATTTTTGCAGGGTAGTATCGACAGTCTGTCCATCGAGCCAACACTTCTTCTCCATATCTCAAATCCTATGTTAAAATTAATAAAAATAAATCTTAAGAAATCAAAGTAAACTGCACAATGATGGTGAAACAAAAATAACCGTATTCCACAGTACTTGCATAATAAGACAATCATGCTATCCACTTTGACTTATTGTATTAAAATCAGAAAGTCAAGCTACTATAGCAATACATGAGAATGTACTCAGTATTGCATTCATCTTATGCATCTATACAATTAGAATAAAAATATCCCAATACATAAAACATTGAGTAGGTACATCTTTAAGATCATAACAAAACATATATTCCAAAATTAGTATTTGGTAATGCTTATTTTTATATATCCATTTAAGCAATTAAAAACATGACACTAACATGTTTCAAGACTAATTTTTAGTGAAAAATGTAATATTGCTACCAGCTTATTTAATAAAACCTTTATAGATAATAGCTGGTTTGTAAGTAATACCTAAACTATTTACGACCAAATACTTTAAAAAATTCACATGGAAAAAAAAACACAAAACCATGACAAAATAAACTATTACATAATTGTTTAAACATTGTTCACTTTGGCTACTCTTAAGTATGAGGGACATATTAAATAGTCAACCCAATTATGCCTATTCAGAAAATTAATTTAGGCAATGCCTATTGCATAGTTAATAAAAAATGTGATCAAATAAGGCTGAAATGGTGGATTTTGGACATGGTACTTATTTTCTGCATGCACGACAGTAAATAAGTAATAATTTTTCAGGACAATCATAATGCTTGGTTATGTGTCTCAGTATTTTAGCTTTACTCACAGCAAAACAACACAGTTATTCCATTTACACTTTTTCAAAACTTGAAAAGAACCAAGTTTCTCCCATTTTTACACACTTCATGTATATATGTGTTAATATATATAAAATGTTAAAGAAAAATTGAAACCATTTTATCTGGAAAAATAAAAAAGAAAAGCCCGGGGAAATGAACTAGTACTCAGTTGTAATATAATTTACATCAGGGCTCATTGCTACTCTAGAACAGTCCTAAATGATTTTGAATTTATGCTTACAATTACTGTCATGCTGAACAACCCAACACCTTTCACAGAGATTCTTTTTAAAAACACTGGAATGGATGTTGCTCTCCCAAGCATAATCTTAAGATTGTATGACACCCTGCACACATTGGATATCTGCTATATCACTAGCTCTGAACGATACAGCCAAAAATGTTATCAACACATATTTCTCCATATCATATGATATCAATACTTAAAAATAATAATTATGATTTCCTAAGAATCAATTTTAAGTTTGAATTGTGTTATGAACCCAGAAGAAACCAAAAAGACTTATTATGGTATACTATATAGAGCTAAATAATATATTATCAGAATTGAACATTAGTGAGTATAAAAGAGTAAATAAAAATCTAAATTTTGAAGACCTTTTGGCAACTTCTACAATAAGCAAGAGCTATATGAATGCAAACATATAACAAGGCATTTAACATATTTCAAAGCAGCACCTTTAACTCTATTTGTCAACTACACCAGGAATAAGAGAGAGTTAGTTCAATTGAGTGTAAATAATAAAAGTTACAACATATTAGCCTTACTGTATATAGTAAGCAACAACTTTATTTTTCCATTTACAAATCCTTGGCTAGAAGTACTACTAATCTGTCAACCGTCTCTGGGATGCTCCAATCTGTGCTAAAAACATTATGTGAAGGGGAGCTAAAGGCAGGGATAGACAGGCACTGTCTGGCCAAATGAATAACTTTGGAAAAGAATGCTTTGTTGAACTACTACTGGGATGGGGGATTTAGCCAAAATAAATTATCAGGATGGAATACACATATTGTGAACGATAACAGTAATTACTGTAGTATAAGCAAATAATCATGTATGCACTTTACAACAGAAAGAGAATTTTCAAATTAAAATACAATGCAAAGGAGGGCACAAAGAATTAGAAGACTCAACCAAGTTAAGTAAATTGTAAGTAAACAAAAATGAGCAAACAAAATTCAATACAAAAGTGTATTGAAGTCAAGACACATATTTATCTTTTGCAGCATTTTACATAACATTTCCTCTAAACAGCTTGAATGCAGTGTGGTGAAGCACAGCTATAAAGTATTATTAAAATCATGTTCTATGGCTTTTTCACACTATCACATTATGGCTGGCCTCCATACCACAATGTGGATTAGCTTTTCTGCCAATTACCTGATATGCCATATCACAAAACCTTCATTCCTGCTGCAAGTTAGGTAACTAATATAACCTAATATGATGCATTAAGAAATAAATGACAAAGTAGAATGTCATAAAGAATTCAAAAATGTTGGCGTGGTACACATCCAGAGCAGGTTAGAGATAATGGAAGTACGAAAATTCGAAAGTCTCAAAAAAAAGGATAGGAAAGATTATATTAGCGCAAACAAAAGGAAATTATTACTCGGTGAAATAATGGAACAGCGAAAAGAGATCGAATATATTGTTCGGAGATAAACTTTAACTTGGAGACTTGAAGGTTGTCTAACTCCTGTTTCCAGCAAGAATTAAAAAAATTCCAAAAACGTTGGCACGGTATGAAGTACCGTGAGACTGAGACTTTTAACATGAGATTCTTTCAAGTCACGCCCTACTTAAAACTATTTTCAAACAAGACCATGGTTATCTAACCTCTCAGTCGTGTGAATGTTTTAGGCAGAAACACTTCCTGTGCTCTCAACTCTTATGAATTTTATCAGGACAATAATTTTATACGTTCTAGATGACATGTTAACGACTAAGAGAAGAAGAGAGAGCATGGACAAACATTCGAAAAAGTCATTTTATTTATTAGAGAGAAAGAAACGATATTCACTCACAGGCAGTTATACGTTGCGTTGTCACAATGCAAGTCTAAACACAGAATCAAAATTCAATGCGATCATGAGGAAAAGTTCATTCCAAATATTATTTTTGAAAATATGAAAATAACAATCTGTTAAAATTGTGTATCTGGTTAACCAAACCTGAGGGTGGGCAAGTAAAGTAAGCAAAAGGCAGAGGCCCCTAGTATAACAAAAAATAAAAGTATGGATCTTATTGGTCAGGTTATTTGACCATACAACTGTTTCTGACAAAGCATTTTACTGAATTTATGCAACACCTGCAAAATTTAATTTAATTAATATTTCACAGAAGGGAGACAATAATTTTGGTCCTGCAGGTAGGGCTGAATTGTTTGAAGCGGGATGCATGAAACCTTTACAAAACTGGCAGAAGTGGGTTAATTTATGATAATTCATGATATATATCATACCCATTGAGCCTTTTAGACCAGAGATACTTTGTAAAAAATGTCTAACCACATAATTATTGAATAAACTGAAATACTGACAATTTTAATTACTATTATAATTAGACAGTTACCTAATTATTGTCCAGGCCTAAAAGGAAACATGTCAACCTACATAATTTATGAAACTGCCATTGCCTTTATCTTTAACTATAAGGGAATGTGTAACTTTCTATAATTAATTCATTTTGTCTTGTGGAGACAAAGAACTGATTTGAATTTCCAAATAGTTCTTTTTTTTTTTTTAAATCAGTCTAAAAAACATTTGTTTATGAAGAGATCTAATCTTATCCATAATGATACTGCTTCCATACCAGAGTAGATCTTGAATTACAGCCAATAGGACACTGCCCTTTTTATATCCAGGGCAACCATTCCAATAACTAAACAAGACACAGCCAACCCCCTCCTTTCACCAGAAATCACAAAGCACAGTTAATTAATTATATTAAGCCACTAGTTAAAATAAATAACATTTTCTAAAAAAATGTTCATGAATTGAACTGGCATGAGAAATTATCACAATTGATGAAACAGATACATTAAGCATACGTATTTCTCCAACAACTCAGTCCATCATGTCTTCACTGTTTACTGTTCTGAGTTAATTGTTCTGTTCTCAAAACACTGCTCCATTCTGGAGAATACTGAAGGTAAGTTCTGCAGCCAGTACTTCCACTCTTCAGGTGTCCGTACGCTTACTCAAAAACATTTCCTATATAATCAGCACTATATTCCTTCCCTTCTGGCCAATCATTCTCTTACATGGCTTAGACAAAATAAGGTTACATCTCCATTGCATGGCAGTTTCTTACTAAGAATTAAAAGGTACCTACAGGCTAGTCTCTCTCAGCCTGGAGTAATATGTTATTTGTTTTACTATAATGTTATAAAATCCACTTGTACTATTTTTTTTTTGTAACTAAAGGAAAGGCTTTTATACTTTGTCTAGATCCTCATTACAAACAGCTGAAAACCCTTTACAATAGTGAGCAAATACAGCCTCAATTACACACCAAAACAGATTTTAACTATAAATCGGCAGATGACAATCAACCCGTAAAAGGTATGACTTACTTTTACATATTCATGTAGTACGGCTGTTATATATTTATGTACATTATTCAGTCTGTTTTTTTTTCTGTCTGTTTCTGTAGTGGAATTCTCCTAGGCCTCCTGCTATATAAAGCAGGGTTAATGTCCTGTATATTGTGTGCCTGAAATTATTTTTTTTACATATTTTACAGGTCATTTTATATATTTTTGGAAGTTGTATGGGTGGGTTTTGCAATACATTTCACCAACCAACAATGAAATATAGGGTTATTTTTCCTCTCTTACGATCATGTCCTAAGAAGCTCAGTACAATTCCTTTGTTTGCAGATTTCTGTTATCACTGTGAACTTTAAAAACAAGAATGATATACATGGTCTATAAAATTCAATTGCGGCTATTATTTTTAATATTTTTGGCAGTGATTT
Organism: Polypterus bichir lapradei; assembly: GCA_026402145.1. Taxonomy (NCBI): domain Eukaryota; kingdom Metazoa; phylum Chordata; class Cladistia; order Polypteriformes; family Polypteridae; genus Polypterus; species Polypterus bichir. The sequence continues at coordinate 35,283,040 of JANRMT010062841.1, forward strand.
TAATTCTAAAATACATGGATAGCTCATTTTGTATAATTTTTACAAAGTAAAAGATCAGTAATGACAATATTGTTACTTTACATGTTCAAGCATGTGAATGGCTATATAAAAGTTACATGAAAAAATTACACAATCACCATCAAAATGAATTTAATTATTATAAAAGGTAGCAATGATTTTGACAACTGGATGCATGTAATATGTGGATTAACAATTTTATGAATTGCCAAATTTCCTCCTGCAGACAAATAAAGTTCTATCTATCAAAAATTGCCAGGAGTTCAACTAACTAATTTAGAAATCTATCTTTCTAGTTTAGAAGCATTCAAAACACGGAATATGTGAATTTATAAATATCAGATATGAAGTAGTAAGGAGAAGAAAAAAAATAAAATTAATGGATAAAAGAAAAAAATTTCAGATAACATTAAAATGAAAGTAAAATAACTTTGAAAAATTTACTGCATCAGAAGCATCAAACCTCCTGAGTTTTGTACAATGGCTTGAATAAATTATCATAGGAGCTGTTCTTATTTAAAATTTGGCATTATGCAAAAAGCAGCAGAAAAAAGGGATTTTAATATTTTACAGATAAAAGTTTGATAAAAACAAATCATAAGCTGAAGAAAAAAATACTCAACAGCATAATCCTCATCTTCCTTAAGTCCTTCTTTCCTCAAAGCTGGTCTCTCAAAAGGACGCAAACGATTACTATCCCAGAAAATCCACTCGTCATATCGATGGCTCCACCGATCAAAATGAACTAGCATTTTCCCCTCATCATAATCGATTTTTTCAATACGAGATGGATACCTATTAGGAAAATGATACCTTGTTATTAAGAAACAAATTCTTGCTTTCATTATCACTATAAAAAAGTAAAAAAATATTTTTGCTAAAAATAAGAAACAATTGTTTTCTGTAATAAAAGGAAAATGGGAGGGAATAGGTGAATAAAAACTTATTAAACCTAATTTAAAAAGTGAAAAACTTTAACCTGCTGAACAACTTAGCTTTAAATCTGTGGTGGTATTACTTTATATTTACAGGCTTGAATGACCATTCTACAAAACAAAAATCTAAAACAGACTGAAAACTGAGGTTTGAACTTCAGATTATTGTTCCAAGAAACAAACAAAAAAAAAAAAACTTCTTTTAAACACTGACAAATGATTCCTGTTTACTGTGCCCGTATGCATAGAACACAATATCACCATCTGTACAATGCAATACACTAAGAAAGTTTTTCAAATTACAACTCGATACCTATTGGATGCCACCGCAAAAACAGAAATTCCTTTCACTAGCTTTTATTTCAAAATATCAAAATACTACTAGCAACAGCAGCTTTAAAATAGTGGTATATCAATCAAATTTTTGCCCACCTATCATTTAGTAAACTAGTATTGGCATGCATAAATATCAAATTACAATTCGAGACTTGAATTTAATTTGTAACTGAAAAGACACAGGGATTTCTCCAGTGTACCAGCAAATTGAGGAAATGATATAATCTTGGGGGAATTTCAGCACGTTTGCTATTACAAGATTTATACTTGTATCATTAGCTGGTAAAGAACTTACCAAAGAGTAATATTTAATGGATGAGTCAAAATTATTACAATTTCAAATGTCACAAACACCTAGGGTTTTAACGGCCCAAACCTGTCCTTCCTTTTTACATCTGTCCAAACTTTTGAGACTATGTAAAATCAGTCTTATCAGTTTTATATTAATCCATTATTCAAGAACTCTAATAAAAACTACATTTGTTGTTCTGTTTTCAGAGCATCTTAAATGAGTGATTGGACTTATGGCGTAGCATGTGTAAAAATCCACAGTTAGAAAATTAATGAACGGATATTACTTGTAGTCAATTAAGCTAAGTGATCTAGTTAGCCTTCCAATTTATATCGACTAAAGAGGGGATTTAAAAAAAATTGTTGTTTATGGGCTGGATGTGGAATTGGAGGAGGATTTTTTCTTTCACAATGTCACAATCGAAGTGGTTTGTCTGATCTGTCAATCTATCATTGCTATTCCAAAGAAGGAAAATGTGGAAAGGCACTTTCAAACTGTTCATAAAAACTATGAAACTGACTTGCTTCCAAAAAGTGATCTGAGAAAGAGAAAGGAGAGGGAACTAAAATCGCAGTTAATCGGACAGCCGTCATTTTTCACTAGGCTGAATTCAAAAGCAAAGGCAGACACACCGAAGCATCGTTCTTGGCGAGTCACTCGATCATTAAGCATAAGAAGTCCTTCCAAGATGGAGAGATGATAAAAGATGCCTTCGTTGAGGCAGATGGCTAGGGAGAAATTCCTGCTGAGATTTCAAGACCCCTGGCCAGAGAAAAAGGAGTTTCTCCTTGTCATTAAACATGCAGAATACAAGCAACTTAACGATCAATTGCCGGTAGACTTGGCATTTTTTTTCCCGATCTGACCAACATATTGAATGAGCTTAATTTACAGCTGCAAGGAAAAGAGAAAACCATGGTGAATATGATTAGCTCAGTTAATGCTTTCAAATGAAAAATGCAACATCTGTTCTCAAACCTGCAGCGCCTTGATATGGGGAACATCCAAAACCTCGCGTCAGAGCTGGAGACGCAATGGAAGGCGTGTATGCATCTTGACAGCATTCGCTACAGGGCAGATTGAAAACTGTCAGTCAGACTTTATCTAATGGAAAAAAAGTAACGATTCGAGTGTTGCCCAATGTAGCGGAGTAAGAGCAGCGTTTCATCTTCACAAATGTACTCAAGTAAAAGTAAAAAGTATGGTGCAGTAAAACTACTCTTAGAAGTACAATTTTTTTAAAAAGTAACTCAAGTAAATGTACTATCGAATCGGGCTACAAATTCTTCGTTTGTGAAATCCATACTTTTTCTGCAAAGAATTAGTTTTTTTAAGTCCTTGAAATGATTTTGTTATCATGGCACTGATTTGTGCTTAAAATAGACCTTTTCAGCCGATGTAATGAAGAGCTTCCTGTCTAAACGGGGCTGCGATACGTGAACTCAGCTCTTCGACGCACCTCATTTGATTTTTTCCAGCAAACAAATTTTCAAAACAAACCATATTTTACGACTCTAATTAGAGCTGGAGTAATAATTATGTTGGCGTGGCGGATCATGTCCTGCCAATCCCCGAATGGTGCATGGTTGATTAACGTCAACCACAATGTTGACATTTGGTTCAACGACCGTTTCTATAGAATCACAATCCATATACATTGGATTATCGAAAGGTTCGGTGTCCTCATCAGTCATGTAACTTCGTTTCCTATGCATCCTTTCCAGGGCCGCTACTCTTCTGGCTGCGTTGCAATTGTCACTCATTTTAGATTTGATGTCGGCTAAAATTTAAACAATGACCGTTGTTAATACCTAGCCATCATTACTCAGTTTGCCAATAGATATCAGAAGGACGGATGCCAAAACCAAACTGCCCAAAGATAGATTTCGACGTACCAAGCAAATGGTGATACATTCTAAATTACTTACGGTTCCAGTGCTGTCGAAGGGTTTAAGTCAGTCGACGATGTTAGTCCTGGAATGTACGCCCCACCAAACCAACGTTCCAAAAACCAACCGAACTTACTGTTATCTGCTCGAACCAACACCGACTTACTATACTCGGCCGTCCAGCGGCGTCACTGTAGCATTCAAACATTCTTAGCCAATCATGCAATACTGCGTCCGCGTTTGTATTGAGTCGAGGTATTGACGCGAACACCATACATATGGACAGTATCAAATTATAGATAAGGATATATATATATATATATATATAGCATTTTTAATGTAGGTAGGTCATTTTAAAATTAGCTCGCAAGCCGAAAAAGTGCGGGCACCCCTGGTGTAGGGCATCATATTAAAAACGGACTTCTCCCTCCATGTACAAGTGAAACAATTACAACTCATACATCCATAATGGGATAAAAGTGGCAATAATGAAAAAATCTTTTGCTTTTTTTTTTTTTAAAAAATGATAACACGATTCCTGCAATCATGTGCTGAAATTCAACTGCTTCAAACACAAAGCACCTCCAGACAAGATTTCTGCTGGGTTTTTTGTTGAATTGTGTTAATGTGATGCTGTAGCACTGTGAGGCATTTTCATGTGTAGTATCTACTGATGGTTTTCTCACATATTATTGTGCCTGAAGCACTATGTCCACTTACAATCACTCATCAGTGTGGTCCCGATTTCACTCTGTGCTACCAACAATGTAAGAAAGCTGATACTGTTATATTTTTGGTTTCTTGGTATTGAATTGGTCCTGAAATATAAGTTCCTTTGACATCCCTACAGCCATTAATGTGCTGTTTTTTTTAGAAATTGCCCAGTTAACTGACATATCACCAGAACCCAAAATTAAAATGCTTGATAAGTAATCAACTATAAACATTAATTAAATGCATAATGGAACTATAGTGATTGGTGATAAACAGTTTAGAAAATGTCAAAGAATTGCAATAACACAATAAATATTTTATTTAATTAACCAACAGTGAGTGGTCTTTAAATTGAACGCTTCCTTTTAATAGTGAAATAAGATTATATGCATAATAAAAAGAATGAATATTGTTGTTTGCATCATTTTTCTCTACTTGCTCTACAGTCTTATAAAGGAAGTAAATTACCCAATACTTTTGTTGTATTTGTTTCTTGATAAATCCTACTGAGAATTCATTGTATTTTCATATAACACACATGGCCTTACAAATATATTTTGTTTTAGGAATTAAAAACACACATAAAACTAGGGTTATTTATGAATAAAGCCTGGGGTGAAAAAACAACCATTCTAATTTGAAAGCACATGAACTAACTCAATGCATAATCGAGAAGCAAACTCCTTTTCATGGTTTACTTACACATTTGAAGCCAATCTTTTGAGGGCATATCAAGAGCTATCAAACTATAACTAAAGATAATAAATAATACTCAGAACTAATCAAAAAAGAACAAGGACCAACTCGGGTTGGATTAAAGAAAATTTAGAACCAAAAAAGTAAACCATCTTCATATAAGAAAAAAAAAAACAAAACAAAAATAGAGATTTCAGTACCATTTCTGTAGGTAGTCTTGGGCTTCAATACGGGCTCCAACTTCAAATATGATACCTGGACGGTTAGGGGGTTTCTTGCTCATCTTTACCCTTTTCCAGCCTTCATATAAGTTCTTCCCCCCCCTTTAAAAGAGTAAAATTAACTTTAGAGGAAAGCACATATGACCAAAAAAATACAGTTTAACAAGTTTTTCATTTAACAAGAAATATCAAAAAGAAAATGGGCTTATTTTATCAGCACAGTATGCATAATTTCTCCATGCATATCCCATATTTATGTTTTACAGGGTTGGCCATAAGTAGCTGAATCCTACTCCTAAAACAATGGACACAGGGTAGCAACCAAACTTCAATGAGATGCCTCAAATGCAACCAGACACTTGTTAAATTATAAATCTCCAATCAATGAAAACGTTACAGTACAAAACACTCTTGACATCAGAAACACTTCTCCATTTAACTGAGGATTCATTTTGTCCAAATTCACTACAGCTATAAAAATGTACATGTAATTAAAACTTAACTTAAAAACCTGTTTAATGGCAATGACCTTTTCACTTTAAAACTGATACATGGTAAAATGTTCACAAAAATAAATTAGAGTTTTTTAAATGTGTAATTAACATTAGTATAATGATAAATAGAGCAATCAATCTGCATATACTGTACCGAAATATATAAACTATATACTGCCCAGTTAAGTACTATATTCAGCTCCACTCAGTTATTTAAAAGTGTATGAAAGTCAAATGTAAAAAAAAAAAGTAGAAGATTCTCATTTGCTAGTTAGTTGGAACTTTTTTGGACACCATAACTGTTCAAGTGTTTTCCTGTACAAGGACTGCACACTTGCAGCTCAATAACAATAGACACTGAAATGACCGACTTTCAGAAAAGCAAGGCTGTTTTGTTTGTCCCCCTATACACAGAAACCCAAATAGCAAAGTTCGGATATTATTTTGAATTGAATAGACATTCGTCTACACATAATAAAACAATCTGAGCTTCACAAAGCAGCGGCAGATAGCCAATGGTTGCTACAACAATTATTCTAGCATGACAGCTGACATTTTGCGCAAAGTTCGCTAGAAATAAAATGCTGGTACATGAAAGTACATGAATATATGCATGCAACTGAATCAAAACATAATGTTTTAACATTTTAATTCTTTCCATCTTGGGCCTAAGCATTCTTGCAACCGACTGCTTTTTATGAACTCCAAGTGATTTATTGCGTTTACTTCAAAGTACACATATTTACTTTACTGTTAATAATACAATTTGGGTATCGCTGGTGTGGAAGCCGTTGTTTACCTTTAAATCTACAAACATAAACTCTTAGTAAAAACTCAGCCTTTTCTCCATTCTTCGGCAGTCTGATACTTTAACCCTCTCTATAACCCAAACACATTAGCGTCAGCACGTACGTTTCCTACACAACGTGAAGCCAGCCAGGAAGCAGACATTTATAACACGTGACAAGGGACAACCGGGCAGCTCTAGCTGGTATTGTTGCTACATATAACTATTTATTTGTTTGTTTGTCAATTTAAAAGGCATTTTTTTATTGTTCCCTCTCGATCCTGCACTGGATAAGCGAGTTAAAAAAAATAGATTGATGGCTATTTATTGTTTAACAGTTCTATTTACAAAATGTATAAAACTACAAGTACCACAATTCCAGGCGACTGCACAAGCAGTTCACTGCAGAATCGTCTTTCTTTATAGAATAAACAGCATACAGCAAACAGTAGTGTATACCGATTTGATTATTACATGATGCTTGGAAAGGCTTTTGTTTTCATTTTTCCTAACATTTAAAAACGACTGCCTGCTTTATTTGATTTAACATAAACATAATTAGGAGTGTCGGGGTGTTTAACATTATAGCTTTGAAGTTGATGGCGAAGAGTCCACTGTGACTCCTAGGTCCTTCTCCTAAGGTGTGTTAATTTTTTGACCTCCCATTGTGTATTGAAATCAAACATTTCTAGTTACTACACATAATACCCTGCATTTATTTATATTAAATTTAATCTGCCACAAATCTGCCAAACCTTTTTTTGCTGGCCAAGTGTTTCTGCAATGATTCAGTGGACTCCAGATTATCTGTCAATCCACCTATCTTGGTGTCACCTGCAAACTTAACCAGCTTGTTATTTATATTACAATCGAAATCTTTTATAAAAAATATTAAATGCAGTAGGGGTCTTAGCAAAGACCTAAGTGTTCCTGAGGAACACCACTCTTATCATCACCCAGTTCTGATAAACTTCTTCACACCACCACTCTGTACTTTCCTGTGTTTTAGCCATTTCTGTACCTATCTACACACTACACCCTGACCTCCCACTTCATTTAGTTTGATACCCAAACTGCTTATGTGGCAGCATATCAAATGCTCTCTGAAAATCAAGATAAGTAATATCATATGCACCACTCTGATCTCATCTTTTTGTTGCATAAAATTCCAGCACATTAGTAAAACACAATGCCTCTCATCTAAACCCATGTTGACTGTACCTGACTTGTGCCATCCAATCTTCTTCTTAATAATTCCTTTCATTAAATTACTTGTGACACCCTTGCACAGAGTACAGTGAAATTCTTACTTGAATGTGCTAATAAACGTGCAACCCACCACTTGATTGCATTCATGGTGTTAAATATCAAAATATTTGTTGTAATAAAAACACAGTTGGGTTTGCAACAATATATGCATGGAGTTGCTTAATAAATTAGGCTCATGTAGTACAGTAATAAACAGTAGTCTATTAATGAGATACAATATGTGTAATTTATAATAAACAGAATAACCAATATAAGTAGATTATCATGGGAAAATTTCTTTTTAAATCATCTAATTGATTATATTTGTACAGTGTACTAATCATTAATTACAATTTACCATCACTTTTCAGGTTGAGAATTATGGCATAGTCTTTCACATGTATCTATTTATAAGATATGTTTAGAATGAATTAATAGTGATTTTAAACATAATGGTATTGACTACTTTTTTAACGTCATCATCCTCTTTCCTATTTGGTTAGAGTTGTCAAAAAATAATTTGTGAGCCCTCGGCTTCACATGCTGTAGTCTGCAGCCTTTTCTCCAAAGACAGGCATAAATTGGATATAACCTGCAGAAAAACAATTTGTGAAGTTCATTTACATTTATGTTAAAAATGCAACATCACACAATCATAAATCTTCTTCTTCCTCTTCACCTTTTCCATCTTCTATGTGAGCTCAATGTGCTTGATCAACATTGTCCAAACAACTACAGGGCGGTCTTAATGTATGGGCACAATGGGCACTGACCTGGGGCCACAGGAGCATAGGGGCCCACAAAGTTTCTGATGCCTTTTTCTATTTTGCTATCACAACAGGGACCTTAGCGCATTACTTTGCCCAAGACCTATTATGCTGCTAAGATGGCCCTGGATCGGTTCATTTCTTAACCTGTCATTTTTTTAACTACACACATCCATCTCAACATTCCCATTTCTGCCATATCCAACTTCTTCTCCTGCACTGCCTTAACTGCCCATGTCTCAGATCCATACATCTTTGCTGGTCTTACCACTGTCTTAAAAACCTGACCTTTAACGTTTTGCTTAATTCTCCCCTCATACAATATCTTCTTCTGATTATTCCATCCACACTACACATTATGGGTTACTAAACAATCTGAAGTAAGTCTTACATTCCTACATTTTCAGACCCACTTTGGCCAATTGCAGAGGGACAGATCCTATCCCAGGAGCACTGCATGCAAAGCAGGAATCACCTTGGACATTGCTGGGTTTTTGTTGCTGCTTTAATAATCAAATTACTGAAAAGCACAACATATATGAAGTGTCTGCATCAGTCATGAAGGTGTTGGAAGAAACCTCCTCTTTTAAGACATTGCAAGCACAAATAATGCAGTTTTCAATGACAAGATTTCCACAATACACACAGTTACAGTACTATAGCAGAATCTTAAAATTCTTAACATTATATTCTCTTAATTTGCAATAAACAATATATTTCAAATGAGTTATTTAATAATACCACAGAGTTCATCTCTTCCTTAATGTCTATGCACTTGCTTGTTAGAGGCCAGGTCCCATAATTCTATGTCAATGCTCCGTGAGTTTTTACCACATACTACTATCAAAACACATTTATAAATAAAATAGAAAAGCATAGTACAACTTGTCACAGTTAATAATTTATTGGTTATTAAATACGTAAATAGCAATTTCCAACACAGTCACCTAATTCTAAGCTCAAAATGGACTAGACAGTTAATTCAGAAAAAAAAAACATCTGCAGTATATTTTTCATAAATGGCTTTCTTTTTCTTTGTCTACCACAGTGATGCTTCATTGATCATTTTTCATCTTTTGAATCAATAAGACTTTTCTATCTCCTTATGTTCATTTGTAAGCAAAGGATGTGTTGCAATGATATATAATCATTTTTGTTTACCACATTCCCTCATAATATAATAAGAAAAAGGCTAAGTTGGTGAGACGTTTGCCTGAATAACACACTGTCAGAGTAGAAGTGAGAAAGAGGCAATTTCAGCAGAGACCTTAATAAGACGGAAAGCTCCATTCTTGTAATTTGGGAGGAACTCTTTTTTGGCAAAGCTGCAAGACCAGGCTTGTTAAGGTATGACAGACCCTAACAGTCTTTACGAGGTCAACACAACAGAGCAGCAAGTGAGCTTTGACAGGTCTGACTAAAGAGGGCAGAAAACCAAACATACACTGAAGCTGTCAGATCTCCTGAAAGAGTACAGAAAACTCACTTCACTGCTAACAGGCACAAAGATCTACCCAAAGAAAGAATAAATGTTAATTAGAAATACTACATGGTTGATGCTGTCCAAGTGTCAGAAGGTTCTGTGCATTAAGTTAACATTTGTACTTTTTAGATTTCTTTCCACATTTTGTACTTTTGAAATTTTATTTATTGTTTAACTTTTGGTCAACATTTTTGGTTTTCCATTTTGATGATTTCAATTTGTATTTATACATTTTTTTAGTCTAAAACACTTTTACATTGCAGCATTGTCAAATGATGAAGTGTCAATTGCAGTCCATTTAATTGTTATGGTATCTCCTCGTCTGAACTTTACTTACAGTAAAGACTTTTTTGCAAAAAAAAATTAAAATATGATTCAGTTGAGATCTTCAGCTTCTCAGTTAAGTTCTCTCAGCTTCTCAACAATGACCTCTGGTTTCTTCCCTGTAATGAAAGATTTCCTGATTGATCAACTCTGCTTATAATATTTCTAATTATATACTTTGTTCATTGAAGTAAGTTATCCTTGACCACAACAACAACAAAAAAATCTCTTTAAAGGATTTAGAGTTTGGGTTATTAATAATAATAATAATAATAATACATTTTATTTATATAGCATCTTTCCCATGCTCAAGGTGCTTCATAGAGTCTCATAAAGAAACAGCAGGTATGTGTAACATTGGATACAGATGTACCCTGAATAGAACATTAAAACAGATAGATACAGGATATACAAAGGCATTAAATAGAATAAAAGACAATAAACCAGAGTAAAATACTAAATTCAGTACTAAAAGAAGCCTAGCAAATAACATCATTTGTCATATAACACACACACAAATTATACTGAGTAAATGAACAAGTGAGGAAGACTGAAAGAGGAGGCAGAATGTCAGGTTAAGTTAAAAGCCTCCCTAACAGACGAGTTTTAAGTTGTTTTTTAAAGGAATGATTGGAGTCAGCTGATCTAATTAATGTTACATTGTACTGTGAAAAACGCCAAATATAACTTAAATATAGAGATATCTGGAGTAGTATGTGAGGACTACTATAAAATAAACATGAAGGTCTGTGTGTCCAGTTCCTCTGTTTGGCTTTGGTGTGATTGGTCAGTTTGGCTTTGGTTTCACAAAGAAACTGACAAGGAGGAGTAAAGGGGCACACTGACAGAGTAGCCTTCAAAGACGCAAAGTTTAAAACTGGATAGGAGGTGCGAAAGGCACCTTCAAAATAACACCAAGGTCTAGGAAGCAAGATTCACAGGAAAACACTCAGGAAAGTAAACGCTGGTGAAAAGAGGTTCAGTCACAAGCAAATGCAGCAAAAAGGCACTGAAGGTACACATGGGGCAAGAGATAGCAAATATTTTAAAATTATTCTATTGACAGATACCATGGCTAGTATATACAGTATACTGTATATATACATTGTTAGCAGTATGAATGTGTTTGTTTGCTAATCATGAAAAAACAGCTGAACAAATTTTATACTAAATTTTGCATGCAGGGTTGCTGTGGGTCCATTATAATATCTATATGGTGTTTCAAAAATTTTATTGCAGAAGGGGCAACTCAAAAACTGTTCCAAAATGGCTGAGTTAATACCGATGTAATATTACATGTATAATACTGCAAAGCTAAATCAACTTAAGTTCCAGGCGACATTTCATTTCAGAAAAATTCATCTGGAAGGTGGCTTGTAATTGAGAGGGATGACAAAAAATCCCAGGTCCTCAATAAAAGGGACCAAATGACCTTGTCCAGGCAAGATGGAGCTGGGAATAAGGAAAGCAGTAATAGATTGGAGGATTAGCAGTGTGGAGAGAAAGAGGGAGAGACACCATATGTATTCTTTGTAAAGAGATATTTTGTGTAATAAACACCCCTTTATTTTAATCTGAACTGTTGTGTATTCGTGTTTGGGTCTCCCTGGTGCCCCCTAACCATCACAACATGCATTTGATGGACCTTATTTTCCAGTGCAGAGTCATGGAAAGCTGCACTGTCTCCCAAAAGCTGTTTGAAAGGCAAAGCCAAATGAGACCTGCACCACTGAAAGAGAAGTCTGTAAAGAAATATGGGGTGAGTTACAGTAGAGCGAAGTATGGTGAACTGAGGGCATTATCGCCATGCATTAACAGCAGATTGCAGCAGCTGCTAAATGAAGAGTGATGTGTATATCAACTGAGTACAAGCACACATTCATTTAAAATCACACCCTTCCAAATGCCTATTTTTATTAACTCTCTACATGTTAATGTTAATGATTTTAGGAAAACTAACCTCCTTAAAGTTATCTATGTAGGTTGTGCTCTGACTGAGTTTAACCGTGAAAACATCCTTCACAAGCATCCAAGTGTTCTGACTGACACTTGAATAAGAATAAGTACAGTAGAATCTTCAACCAGTATAAGTCAAATGTTTTTCCACTACAACACCATTAGGTGGTGCCATTAAAACAAAGATTAATTTCACACATTAGACACTAAAGACACTATTTAGCTAGATAAACAATTACATTGAGATTGTGATGGAAATTTGGAAAAATATTGCTTAAGACCAAGTTAAGTGTTGTGTTGGTCATAAGAATAACACAATTCCAAATTGATAAATGTTGGGGTTCCAAACCCTTTCAAAAACACAAAGCTTTTTAAACAAAAAAATAACAGGTGCTCAATAGGGTGATAGAGAACAGCAAGACGTAGGCTTCAGTGCCTCTTTAGTGTGTTCAAAACAACTTGGCTGAGTGGCCTATCTTTGATGTAGGGCTCTTTCCTGTGGCTAGCCCAGGTCCTAGTGAGATGCCACCTTCTGAGAGTATCTCTAGCCCCCTGGCCAGAAAGGGCAGAGTCAGTGGAGTATCTGAGCTGTGGATGCAAAAATGAGACAATGCTTTTAGCAGCAATGCTCTCTTGTATCCCGGAGTGGTATTGCTTACCTCGGATGAGCAGGATGATGACCCTCTGAAACACAAGTGTGACAGTGGTCATAATCATTTTAATAATAATGTTACATTGCATAGAAAAATGTGTTACTCATTTTTTTCAGTATCTTGTTGGGCTGTATGTACCCCAGTGGCGATTAATGATGAAATGCTACTCTTCAAAAGAATCTGGCAACACTGTTCTTTGCACACCCCATTACTACAACTTATCATTGAACAGGGTTTTGCACCCTGAAAACCCAACTCTTTTCCTTTTTGTTTTCTCTTATTTTATAGTTGAAGTGGTCCAACAGAGGGCATCCAATCACACACACTAACACTTACTCACAATGGACAACTCTACATGTCTTGAGAATTTTGTTAATTTCCCTGGATTTTCTAGATCTTTTACAAGCATCCTGACTCTGTGTTATGATCATCACTTGAACAAGAATAAGTAGAATCTTCAACCAGTATAACATAGTCAGACATTGGCAGAGAGAAGGATGTCACGTAGGTGGCTGACTATCATGAAGAGTATCTCACTCCTTCTGCATGATGCCCAGGCAAACCTGCTGAGCACTTTCAGCACACCAACGTTTACCATCCAACCTGACAGAACTGGAGAGGATCTGCAAGGAGGAATGGCAGAGGATCCCCAAATCCAGGTGTGAAAAACTTATTGCATCTTTCCCAAGAAGACTCATGGCTGTATTAGCTCAAAAGGGTGCTTCTACTAAATACTGAGCAAAGGGTCTGAATACTTAGGACCATGTGATATTTCAGTTTTTCTTTTTTAATAAATCTGGAACAATTTCAAAAATTCTTTTTTTTGTCTGTCAATATGGGGTGCTGTGTGTACATTAATGAGGGAAAAAATTAATTTAAATGATTTTAGCAAATGGCTGCAATATAACAAAGAGTGAAAAATTTAAGGGGGTCTGAATACTTTCCGTACCCACTGTAACATATCTGAATCATCCCTGGTGCAGCCAAGTGATTTTAGAAATCTCAAAATTAGTTAAATGGAGAACATCTGTTTATAGCCTTAGAGCTCAGCTCCTTTTTCACCACGACAGACCGATGCAGAGCCCGCATCACTGCGGATGCCGCACCAATCCCCCTGTCAATCTCACACTCCATTCTTCCCTCACTCATGAACAAGACCCCGAGATACTTGAACTCCAACCCTCCAACACTGAGAGGGCACTCCACCCTTTTCTGGCTGAATGACTTCAAAACAACAATGTTAATGTCCTGGAGATGGCCAAGTCGGAGTCCAGATCTCAATCCAATTGAGAATTTGTCGCTTGACTTGAAAAAGGATGCATGATTACAATCCCCATGCAGCGTAACAGAGTTTGAGCCATTTTGCGAAGAAGAATGGGGAAAAAAACAACACTTGCAGAGACCTGAGCACAGCTGCCAAAGGGTTATTTATTAAAAACTGGGGGTGAATACTTGTGCGATCAATTATTTTGTGTTTTATTATGTGTTTTACTTTTTGTAGACTCTATCTATCTATCTATCTATCTATCTATCTATCTATCTATCTATGATGGAGTGGTGGCTCTGAGGCTAGGGATCTGCACTGGCAATTGGAAGGTTGCCGGTTTGAATCCCGTAAATACCAATAGGGACTCTGCTCTGTTGGGCCCTTGAGCAAGGCCCTTAACCTGCAATTGCTGAATGCTTTGAGTAGTGAGAAAAGTGCTATATTAATGCAAAGAATTATTATTATGATGTAGCAGTACATGTGAATGTGTGTTCTCATCATTCTCACTTGTGGCAAAAGTGACCACGGTGCTGCCTAAAATAAAAGTAACATAGGAAGAGGTGGTGTCTCTCAGAAAGCCCTCTTGGGTCCCAAATATTTTACATTTGTTTATTTGCATGTTCTTTCACCGCATATTTAACAAAATAATGTAATTATTAAAGGACCAGACATTTTAATTATTCAACCTGTAAACTATTAGTTACCAATTGCTCAAGTTAAAAAGGGCCTTTTAGGTGAAAATGGGCACAAGGAGGGCACAGAGAAGGACATACTTCCTTTTGATAGAGGAATCTGAGCTGATGATTTCATAAAAGTCAGTGTGCAAAATCAATTGCCAGTAGATGGCAGTAAAGATTTTTTTTTAAGGAAAAAAACGGTCAAATCTTGCTGTTTTTGAAGCAATGTAAAGTATCCATGACAGCCTTTCGAGGCTGACATTGCAGTCTGGAATGTAAATGCTCTGAAATTTTACTACAGTTTCTTGGTATATCTCTCAAATTTTCTTCAGTTTGGATGCTGGATGTGTATTTCCATTAAAGTCTTCATTGTTGGTAAAGTGCAGATATTTCATAATTAGTGAAAACCAGCACTCACACATTATTTCTCCAAAGAATGGCAGCACCGACAGCACTTTTACAACCTGAGTGATTCTTGGTTTTAACGCTTACTCAAGACGCATCTGTAAAGTTGACCGAGTGACACTGATGACTAACACCTTCAGCACAGTTTTTGCAGCCTAAGTAACTCTCTTGTCTAATGATAAGGAGGCTACTGGCAGACTTTGCACAAGTGTTAGAAAGTTTTTCTTCATACTGAAAATACCATTAAAAAGGTTTGGGGTCCAATATAGCACCCTGTATACTTGGATTGCAGTGAAAAATGTGACTTGTGTAAACAAGTAAAAAAGGTCTTTTCAGACATGAGTTCAGTATGGAACTGGCTAAGATGGCGAAGCTTACGATTTTTAGCCCTCTGGACAGAAAAAGGAGGGTCCAGGTTTATGGTCACCAGAAGTGATGTCAGCAGTGTCATAGCCATCAATCATCTGATCTGCAGTGGAGGAAAGGAAAGAGGCATTAAACAGAGTGCCCAACCCCTCCTATGGTGGTACAATTGCAATTATCAGAGCCCTTCAGCTGTCCCCAATGCACACACACGTGACAATACAAAAAACCAAAAGCACATGGAACACTGTACATTACCAAGCAATGTGGTGCAGAGTAGGACTTTGGGGACCTTCAGATTTCAGCTTGATGTTATTATGGGCAAACAAGGATAATAAGATGGCCAAGTTGGTTGGGCTAAATGGCCTGTTTTCGTGACAATTGTTCTAATGTTCTAAAGAATGAACGTGATTGGCTGTGTAAAATGTATTCCTGCCATCTAAGCACAAAGAGGAATGTGTAACTGGAAATAAAATTTGATAGATTCGTATCTCTTTTCTAATGATTGGTTAGTAGCAAAAAGTTGGGTGAGTAATCTGCTGTCATTGTAAAAATAATTGACAGCTACCACACACTCTTCCAAAGCATCCAGCTAGCATTTTTCTCATTTTTGTGTACGAGGTAGAAGGTGGAAAGAGACTTTGGTCAAAGTCGAAGGCATAAAGGAGGATGGCATTTTGTTGAACAATGGAATTCAGATGCCGTTTTGTTCGTGGACGAAGGATGGATGACATTTTGAAAAATTTAGGAAGGAGGATGGAGTTTTGCCAGAGGAAGAAAGGTGTTTTGTTGGAGAGAGGAGAATGTCCTAAAATGGACACTATAGACGCTTGAGATCTATTCTAATTTTTCAGCTTTTTCAGTTTAGATTAGGTGGATGAGTGGCTTGTGAGTGAGCATATCCAGCAGTTCACTGGCAAACCATCCAAGGTTGATCTTTCTTTTATCCTTTCAAAATAGTTGTCAGCCCCAGCCTTTCCATAATTATACATAAAAATGAATAAATAAATGAGTGAGTCAATAAATGGCAAAATACCCTTGTAAAGTATGAAACAAGATAACAGAAGCAAGGTAAATGAGTGTCTCAGTATGATTGTACGATACAAGTAGCATAACATAAAATGCTTAAGTCAGGGGCAGAGGAGCCAATATTTACCCACAACACTGGACTGGCAGCGAGTCCATCATAGGGCCCACTTTCGCACATATCCATACTCTTTGGTGATATGTTAGAGAAATCTTACACGGATATGGGGGAACATGGAACTCCACACGGATAGCATCAGGATGCAAGACTCAAACCCAGGATGCCAAGTCCTTGAGACAGCGTGCTGCCAACTGGCCATTAAGTGTTCCAGTATTTTCATCTTCTATTGACATAACATGTAAATATTTATAAATGAAAGCATTTTCAAACCAGATTGTTCTCACTTCTGTTTAAGTAAATATTACTTTTCTTAACAAATCGTATATTGGGCAATAACAGAGCAAATCTTTCTAAAATTATGATCTAAAGTATATCATATATTTATTGACTTCAACATTAAAGAGTAGCCATTTCAAAATTCTCAAATTGAGGGAAGAATTCTGTTAATCATCAAGAAATTCACTCCGCTGCTCCAAAGGCATTTCTGTTTTTTTTTTAACTGTGGAAAGTCCCTTGTCTTTCCCTGGCAATGGAAGTGGAGTTGTGGAAAACATTTGGATCGTTGGATCAGGGTGTGGAAATAAGAATGAGCCAACAAGGCACAAAGAAACAGGCAGCTTTTAGTTGCAGTTTCATATTGACAGTGCCACCACATGAAGTGTATTGTAATTTGTTTTTATCCTGTTTCTTAGCTCTACCATCAAAACATGCCTAATGCTTTTCTTGATGTTTTTGTCTCACCCTACTCTGGCCTTATTTCCTCCCACCAGTCAAATAATACAGAATAGAGCAGGCAGTTTGGTAGAATGAAATGTTTTTTTTCTTACTTTTTCAAATGAGCAGACTGGGAACATAATGATAATTTCAGATGCAACATAAAGTACATAACTAATAACATAGTGAGTGAGTATTGGAACAAAGAAATAAAAAAGACAACTGTCCTTTCACAAAGATCATCAATTCAGTGAGTCTGAAAATGTACAATGTAACAAAAAAAATGTAAAAAGAGCATCAGGAAATTAATTTGTCAGCCTTTAAAGAATGCTTGCTTTTTTGGTTTGTTTCTAGTCACAAAAGCCCCTTGTCTTTCCATGTCAGGAAAGAGCGAAGACATTTGGATTAAAGACACGATAAAAAATGTGACTGAAATGGCTGCAGGGTAAACACTTGGTGTTTAGTTTCAGTTTCATTTTGAATGATTCACACAGCTATTTGGATATGTGAATCTGTTTGCCTGTTGTTGCTTCTCCCAATGTGGCTGATTTCTTGTAAATGACTCCAACTAAGTGTTTTTGGGGCACACCTATTTTTGAAATTGTGACCTACATTCTAGCAGGCTGATTCCTTTGAAAAACCACAGCCACGTGGCATTCCTGCTTTGTTTTCATCTTTAATTTTGAAAAAAAAAAATATTATTTGAGAGACAAATTCTCCAAGAAATCATCAGTTTATATCAGCTGCTGAAGAGTTAGCCATTACCGTGTGTTGTTTATGATAAAAAAAGTGTTGTTTTGGAGTTGTACACTAACACATAGTTACAGTATCTGTAAAATGTATTTATCCTCTTGGAAGGTTTCAGATTTTATTGTTATAGAACATTGAATTTCAGTGAATTCAATTTGGCTTTTCTTCCATTGATCAAGAAAATAAAAGGCTCTTTAATATCAAAAGGAATCCAGATCTGTGCAAAGTGTCCTAAATTAAGTACAAATATAAAACACACAAAATAATTGATCATTGAAGTGTTCACCTCCTTCAAGTCAGTATTTAGTTTCTTTATTTCTGACAGCCATGAGGCTGTGTGCTCAGGCCTCTGTCAGCTTTGCACATCTAGACACTGCAGAGTTTCTACATTTTCTTTACAGCAACCTTTATCAGCTTTCATGGGGATCGGAGGGTTGGGGGTAGGGTATGGGGTGAACAGCCTTTATCAAGTCCAGCCACAAATTCTCAATTGGACTGAGATCAGTAGTCTAACTGGATCACCCAAGGACATTACTACTGTTGTTTTGTAGCCATTACTGTGTAGCTTTGGCTTTATTCTTGGGGTTGTTGTCTTGCTGGAAAACAAATCTTCTTCCAAGGTGCGGGTATCATGAAGACTGAATCAGACTTAATCAGGATTCTCTCTTGGATTTCTCCTTATTTTGCTCATTCGTTTGACCCTTTAATCCTCACAAACTTTCCTGGTTCTGCTGCAGGGAAGAATCTTCACAGTGGGATGCTGCCACCACCATACTTCACAGTTGCGTATATTGCATTTTTGGTATTTTCTGCTTGGTGTTTAGTCTGATGGCCAATGTGGAAGTGAAAAACTCCCCTGAGGAAGACAGGACAAGTTCAATCAATTAGATTTTTATTCAGTCACAGATGAGTACATGGATTCTACGTTGCAAGGTAGAAGAGCAAAGTTACACTTCTTTCTATTGGCTTTTTATAATTTCTTCTTCCTCCCCCTTCCCCTTATTTATTAACAATAAACATAATATAATTTACTTAAGCATTTTATTTAAGTATGCTAATGGGCCATCTGTTCTTATTTTTTTCACTTGTCAGATACACCCTAAAGAAGGAAAGGTCAGCTCTCTTGTGTCAAATAGAAGCATTTCTCTAGAAACTAGAAATTGTCTTTGGTCAGATACTGAACCCTGTCTTATGACAGACGCCTGTATGAATAACCTGCCGTTATAGCAAAACGGCTTTGTCAGCTTTTAACCCTAAGTAGCTTGCAAGCAGTTAATTTTTCTTTCACACCAGACCATAGAAGTTTCTTCCAGCTGACTTCAAACTTTCTGTTTGTGTGTGTGTGTGTGTGTGTAATTTCTTTTTAAACAATGACTTTCCCTTTGCCACTCTCCCATAAAGCTGCAACTAGTGAAGGACCTGGGCAACAGTTACCTGCACAGTCTCTCCAGTCTCAGCCACTGTAGCTTTTAACTTTTTTAGAGTCCTCATAGGCCTGTTGATGGCCTTCCTTCACTAGCCTTCATCTGGCACAATCACTCAGCACTTGTGGACCTCCTGCTGTAGGCAGATTTACGGCTGCGCCATACTCTTTCCATTCCTTCATGATCGATTTAACCGGACTCCAACAGATATTCAGTGACTTGGATATTTTCTTGTCTCCATCCCCTGATTTGTGCTTTTCACAGAGTTGCTTGCACTCTTTCTTGTGTCTTCACAACTTGGACCTTCCACATCCTTTAATCAACTAAAACCCCAGACAGGTAATCTGAAGTGAACTAATTCTGTGACTTAGAAAACCAATCAGCTGCATCAGTGATGACTTAGGGGTTGAATACATATGGGATCAATTACTTTGTGTTATATACTCAGCAAAAAAAGAAAAGTCCCTTTTTCAGGACTGTGTATTTCAACAATAATGTCTTCATTGTAAATTGTTTAAACAATGTTTTCCATGCATGTTCAATTAACCATAATCAATTAATTAACATGCACCTGTGGAATGGTCATTAAGACCTTAACAGTTTACAGAAAGTAAGCATTTAAGGTCACAGTTCTAAAAACGCAGGACACTAAAGAGACTTGTCTACCGACTGTGAAAAACACCCAAAGAAAGATGCCCAGGGTCCCTGCTCATCTGCGTGAACGTGCATTAGGCATGCTGCAGGGAGGCATGAGGACTGCTGATGTGGCTAGGGCAATAAATTGCCATGTCCACACTGTGAGACGCCTAAGACAGCGCTACAGGGAGACAGAAAGGACAGCTGATCATCCTCGCAGTGGAAGACCACGTGTAACAACACCTGCACAGGATCGGTACATCCGAATATCACACCTGCGTGACAGGTACAGGATGGCCACAACAACTGCCCGAGTCACACCAGGAACACACAATCCCTCCATCAGTGCTCAGACTGTCCGCAATAGGCTGAGAGAGGCTGGACTGAGGGCTTGCAGGCCTGTTGTAAGGCAGGTCCTTACCAGACATCACCAGCAACAACGCCGCCTATGGGCACAAACCCACCTTCGCTGGACCAGACAGGAGTGGCAAAAAGTGCGTGAGTTTCTGCATGACAGCAATGTCAGTGTTCTGCCATGGCCAGCGAAGAGCCCAGATCTCAATCCCATTGAGCACGTCTGGGACCTGTTGGATCGCAGGGTGAGGGCTAGGGCCATTCCCCCCAGAAATGTCCAGGAACTTGCAGGTGCCTTGGTGGAAGAGTGGGGTAACATCTCACAGCAAGAACTGACAAATCTGGTCCAGTCCATGAGGAGGAGATGCACTGCAGTACTTCAAGCAGCTGGTGGCCACACCAGATACTGACTGGTACTTTTGATTTTGAGCCTCCCTTCATTCAGGGACACATTGTGAAACATTTTTAGTTTATGTCTTATGGTGTTGACTCTTTTAGTGTTCATACAAATATTTACACATTAAGTCTACTGAAAGTAAAAACAGTTGAAAGTCAGAGGACGTTTCTTTTTTTGCTGAGTATATATTTGTTACTAATTTAGGCCCCTATGCAGAGATCTATTTTCTCTTTGACATAAAAGAGTCTTTTTCCATTGATAGGTATCAAAAAAGAGAAATGAAATCCACTTCGATTCAATGCTGTATATATAACAGTAAACTGGGAAAACTGCTAAGGTTGTAAATATGTTTTAGGCACTGTATATGACAGTGGCATGTCAAATTAAGAGTGCAGATAATTCCTAGCCTCTTGGTTGGTTCTTTTCCTTTCTTTTCAGTTTAGGCAAGCTGTTATTATAATCAATATATCATGTCTCATTTTTGTAAGCGAGGTGCTCCCCTCTTCCCTTTCTATTAATCATTGGTCCAGTGTCTGATCACTTTTATCTTGATTTATTTGGAAAAACAAAAAGTGTTTTTTAAACACTCCCCTTTGATTTGGAAGTGGATGAATGATGGGATATCTCTGCCAAACCTGTAAAAGAACCTCTAGGCATCTACCCTTAAGCCAACCTGAAGTTGATCAGATCTCTATGAGAATTTCCCCTTGGGATTAATAGAGTATCTATCTATCTATCTATCTATCTATCTATCTATCTATCTATCTATCTATCTATCTATCTACCCTTGAGGTATAACTTCATCAACTAGTCGTCATCTCTAACTTCATCTAAGATCAGTAATCTGGACAAAGTGAGTTCTCATTATCCTCTCTTCATTCTTCCCGTCCTGTTTGTAATTTTTCATGCTTCCTGGCTGCTCCCCACTGTAAATCCAATAGCTGTCCTAAATGTATTATTATGTAAAATAACCCTCAGGTCCTTTCCAAACTCTTCTATAGAAGTAGGATCACCCTCTTCGTCTTCCTTAAAAACTTTTTTAACAAAACATTTCCTTTACTTTTAAAATCCCAATTATCAGGAAACTCAGTTTAAATGTGCTCATCTTCTTTATTTCACATCTTGCTAATGTTATGCAGTGAGCATGGCAGCTGACCCTAACTGTCACCTCTGTTCTTTTTAGATTTTGTGTTTCTACATATCCTGAGATTGTCCCCCTGGATTGTGCTGTTTGGTCCACTTCATCAGCCTTTATGTCATCACTCATTTATTTTGATTCCCCCCCTCCCCTTTCTCTCCTCGTACCTTTCTCGTCTTAATTTTTCCTATACTTCTAGAATAGGTTATTCTTTTTAGGTCCAATTGCTGCAAAGTTCATTTTGGCTTCCTCTTGGAAATTCCCTGGTTCTTTGCCTTTCAACATCTGGAAATCCTTTCTTTAATTTAGTTCAGCTGGAATTTTTGATTGTGCAGATCGACACAAACTCTGGCTCCTGTATTCAGGAATGGTAGTCCGTGGTGTGAATGTTTAGAACCGCTTGGACGGTGGTGTCATTTTGTGATACTTTTTATTTATTTGTATCTTTTTACTTTCTTTATATGCTGCACTTTCTTTTTGGATTGTGTGGGACTCTTTATTTTATTGTAGTTTACTATAATCTCTTCTCAGAAGGGCAGTGGCGAGGGTGAGTGACATTGGTCAGGTTTCTTAACTCATTTAAGTTGTTAAAAATGTCAGAAATTGTTGTTTTGAATGTTCTTATTTGTTTCACTAACATTTTAATCACAAAAAAGATATGAGGCCATTCACTTTGTTAGACTTATTTAGTTGCTGATAGCTAAATTTTCCAAATAAATCAACCAGCTGCCAAAGTCTATCCTATAGTTATATAAATTTTGAAACTGCTTTAGAAGTTCCCATGACATTATGTTCACATGTTATTGGTTTTGTGGTGATTTGCCTAAAATCACATGAGTTGATTGCTGCCTGTAGTACACTTGCTGTATCTGGATGCGTATTTGTCTTCTGCCAGGCATATTGATTATACACTGTGCCTAAAACTCAAGATGACACCACATATATAAGATCACACTTAGCGTTAACTATCAGGTTTATAATGGACTTTACCGACAGATTTGGGATATATTTACTAGGAACCCAGTGCTTGCATAATGAGTGGCAGGACTATCACATATCTCCTGCAATTACACCTTGATTGTAAGAGTACAGCTGCTGTTGAACACACCTCTGTTCACCTGCCATTCCACAGGGAGAATCATTCTTAGTTATACACTACATGGCCAAAAGTACACAGACACCCTGCAAATTACTGAGTTCAG
>JANRMT010062841.1:35307052-35317220 GCA_026402145.1 Polypterus bichir lapradei
CACACCCATTGCTAACAAGCACATAACCATGCATTTGTACATTGATGAACATTGGCAGTAGAATGGGTCATGCTGTACTGTCACCTCTACAGCAAGTTAGCAGGTGAAACTTCTTCTCTGCCATATCTGCTCTGGTCAAACTGCTATTCTATCCTTTGAAAGAGACGTAAGACTGAGGTCAAGACTCTCTGTGGTCATAAAAGATCCCTGAGCATCTTTCATAAAGAATAGGGTATTTCCTGATGTCCTGGCTCATCATGGCCTGTTCATTCTGGCCTCCTAATCTAACTGGCTAACTATCTCTCTCACCTGTTCACTACCTAATGACTAATGTGTGGTGAGCATGCTGGTGCAAAATGGCTACCGTCACATCATCCAGGTGGATGCTACACGTTGATGGTGGTTGACAGTGCCACCCGCTCTCCATGTAAAGTGCTTTGAGCAGCGTTTCTCAACCTTTAAGTATTTGCAACCTGAGTTTTCATAACAGTTTTAATCGCGCCCCCCCTAACATATTTTTGAAATGTAGATGCATATTTTATTATACCTACTTAACTTTTATCAACATTTATCTAACTCTATATTTATTGTTCTAGTATCAGAATGTAGTTTAAGTTAATTTGTTTTGGTGTCAAGAGATGTTTTTTTCATATTTTTGATTCTTGTTTTCTTTTATTCACATCTTCGCGCCCCCCCTTTTTGTTACTTCGCGCCGCTCTAGGGGGGACCGCCCCACAGGTTAGGAACCATTAGCTTTGAGTCTCTTGAAATGCAATGGAATGCAATACATAATTATTCTTTTTCTTCCTCTTCTTGTTCATCGATTATTGTGGAATGGAAACGTCTAGGAGCAACAACAGCTTAACCATGAAGTGGTAAACAATGCATACTCACAGAGCAGGGCAGCTGATTTCTGATTTGCATACCACAGAAAAATTGCCTGTCCTCTGGTGCATCACTCACAACAGATTTCCAAAATGTGTCTGAATGCAACCTCAGCACAATAACTGTACGTTGGACGCTCCACGAAGTAGGTTTCCATGACTGAACACCTGTACACAAGCCTAAGATCACTATGTGCAATGCCAAGAGTGAGCTGGTGTGGTGCAAAGCATGTCTCCATTGGCCTCTCCAGTAGAGGAAATGTGTTCTCAGCAGTAAAGAGTCAGGCTTCACTATCTGGTTGTCTGATGGAATAATCCACCTTCCAGACTACATAGTACCTACCTTCTGTAACGTTTGGTGGGCTGGGCTATTTTTCAGGGTTTGGGCTAGGCTCCTTGATTGCACTGAATGACGCTGTTAATGCTACAGCATACATAGACATTTTAGACAATTGTGCACTTCCAACTTTGTGGCAACAGTTTGAGGAAGGCCCTACACTGTTTCACTGTCAACAGCAACAACATTGATTTATATAGCACATTTTCATACGACAATAAAGCTCAAAATGCTTTACAGGATGACAAAGAGAAAGTTATAAGAAAAGAAAAACAATTAAGATAAGGCAATAATATTAAAGAATAAGCAACAACAAGTCAAGGTAAGGTGAGATGGCCAGGAGGACAGAAAACACAAAAAAACTCCATTTGGGCTGGAGAAAAAAACAAAATCTGCAGGGGTTCCAAGGCCAAAAGATCAGCCAGCCCCCACTGGGCATTCTAACTAATATAAATGTTCCTAAATCAAACTTTAGTTTTCATGCTTCACATGATACCTTCATGACACCTCATACTTCACATGAGGGTTCACTGTGACTGTGCACCTGTTCACAAAGTTAGGTCCACAAAGACCTGGAAGAACTTGACTGGCCTGCACAGAGCCTTGAACTCAATACTAATGAACACCTTTGGGATGAAATAGATTGCCACTTGTGGGCCAGGTCATCTCCTGTAACATCAGTACCTGACTTCAAAAATGCTCTTTCGGCTGAATGATCACAAATTCCCACAGACACACTCCAAAATCCTTTGCAATGCCTTCCCAGAAGAATGCAGGTTATTAAATGGTGTTTAATACCACCCCAAACCAAGGGGAGGCGCAATCACTAACTCACCTTTCTCCTCCACCAGCAGCTCTGAGACAACACCCAATGAGGGCACCTGACCCCACCCGTGGTGCCTAGAGAAGGCCCTGCCCCTTTTGGTTAGAGCAACATAAAGAGGGATGCGCCCAGAAGGAGGTGTCTCTTTTTGGACCTGTACCTGGTAGAGGACGGAGATCCAGCATGACCTAACTGTTTATCTGTGTGAGATGCTGACCTGACCTGTTTTCTTTTGTGCACTGAAACATTTTGTTTTCTGTTTCTATTAAACGGGGTTTCACCAGCTAGCCCTTCGACTGTTCCCTGTGTTCCCAAACTCATATACAGTAGGTGTGATGTTTAGGTGTCCACAAACTTTTGACTATATAGTGTATTTTAGGCGTACAATTTCAATTTAATGGTGAAGAGGGTTCAGAAAGAAAACAAAATAGTAAGTAATTAAACATAAAAATAATAATCTATTCATGTAAATGTTACTAAAGAAGAATAAACAGCACATTCACAACACAATATTACAATTTAGGAAAAAGCTTGAGATGATTTTTCATTTATTGTAATTGCATACAGTAGATTATCAACTGCTGATAGAGAGTAATATAAGCTACCTAAACTTAAACAAATTGCATTTTCTTTCTGCAAATTTGACTGACCACAGTATATGAGTCAGAAATAGAGCAAAGTAGCTTAAACATCATGCATACTGAAAACTGAATATGTCAAAAGCACTAAAACAGTTGACTTTATGACGAGTAGAGAATATGGTCATGACTGTTACTTCTGGTCCATCATTCTACGGGAGGCAGAGTGGCAGTTGTCAGATAAGAGATTGTAATCACTGCCTCCAGCTTTTACAAAATCAGAAACGGTCTTTGTCCCTTCAAATTCTTTAGTTTTAAGTACCTGAAAGAAAGCAAATAAGTGATATAAATAAATCAGTCACAAGAGTTATTTATTCAGACTTTTGATCTCTACCTAGAAACTTGAGCTCTATGCCTTCTACTGCTTTGGTAGCAGGAGGTCATGAGGACAGATCTACACTTCATTTTGCAATATCAAAGTTAGTGTTGAGATCTAGTGAATAATGGTTGGGACCATAAACCTCAAGTTTACCATTTCTGTACATTATTACAACTCATGAAATTGTTAAGTGAGATCTTATACTAGCAATCAAGTGACACTCGGTGAAATGTTTTGGGCCAACATCAAACCATATTAGATTACATACTTTGTTATCACCCAACATTTTGGCAGAATGTGAATTTATATGCAAATGACCCAGAAACAGTTTCTAAGCCTAAACCAGAAGTTTTATCTCAAAGAGCAAACACTGTCCACCAAAGCCTTCCCAGTGTAATCTAACAACCAGTAAATCCTATACACATATCCACAAAGTGTTATGAATTTCTTTTCTTTTTTTTCTCTGAAGCATTTGTCTAATATCTGTAGGAGTTTCTTTTTTTTTTTACTTATTTTCTTGGATTTTACATACTTTGTTAATCCCCGAGGGGAAATCGTCTTTTTGAGTGACTTTTGAGGGTCAGAGCGCAGGGTCAGCCATTGTAAATCACCCCTGGAGTGATCTTCAGGTTAATGGCATTTACTCAAGGCCCCAGCAGAGTAGGATCCCTTTTGGCAGTAATGGGATTTGAACTGGCAACCTTCCAGATACCAGCGCAGATTCTTTTACTATGCAGAACCCATTTCCCACATTTATTTTATGGTTTAATCTCACTTTATGGTTGATGAGTTATTTTTATAATCTCCCCGAGCACCATGTTATTGTTAATTGAATACCAAAACGTTTGCATTTCTTTACCGATTGTTACAAGGTTGCCCTGTGGTGGGCTGGCACCCTGCCCAGGGTTTGTTTCCTGTGTTGGCTGAGCTTGGCTCCAGCAGACCCCTGTGACCCTGTGTTATAATATACAGTAGCGGGTTGGATAATAACTGACTGACTGATGACTGTTACAAGGTTGTTGCTAAAGACGTGACCAGGAATGCACAGCTCATGATGTCACTTTATGATCGGACTACTTATTTAATTTTCTTTACATGTTTTTCTTTGTTTTTTAGTTTTTACTAATTTTGTCTATTTGATATTTTTAGAGTTCTGATACTTATTTTTTTAGATGCAGATAATCAATTTTCATTAGTTTTTTTTTGTCAGAATCTTACTTTTGCATTGTTATTTTATTTGCGTCATTATTTATTATTGCTATTTTGTTCTCCTGTCATATTTTCAGGGGCATGTCCTCAGAGGTCCTGACCTTTGGTTAATGACTTGACGGGTCTAAAGGTTGCTCAAAAATGTTTATTTCCTTATCCTAGTTGATTTATTCCAAAACCCTTAAAAGACTTATTTGGTAAAAACTTCCTTTTTTCTAAAAGTTTTCTCTGGTTTCTACTCTGATGTCTTTGATTTTTGCTCCACAAATTGTCTTTAGAAATGGTGCAACTCTATTAAGGGTTTTTCAGCTCTGTTGAGCTTTTGATTCATTTCTCTTTGTTATTTTTTAATTAGCTCTTACTAGTTTTACTAAGAGAACAGCTAATTCAAAACCAAACTCAGTGTGCAAAAAATAACAAGACAGGGTGTTCCTGGATATCTTTACTTTTGAAACTTTGAGTACAATTCCGGTTTAGCATCTCGCAGAAATCATTTCAGTAATAGGAACTTGGTAACAGTTACTTGACCTGTATTTTGACTTCACTTCTTCTCCTGATCCCTTAATGAAAACTCATTAGGCAAGGCAGGAAACAAACCCTGGGCAGGGCGTCAGCCCACCGCAGGGCACACACACACACACACACACACACACACACACACACACACACTAGGGACAATTTAGAATCGCCAATGCACCTAACCTGCATGTCTTTGGACTGTGGGAGGAAACCAGAGCACCCGGAGGAAACCCACGCAGACATGGGGAGAACATGCAAACTCCACACAGAGAGGACAAAAGCCAATCAGAAACCAGAAATTCTTATAATGTTATAATTAAATGATCGATGAAAGGCAAGTCTGTCATTTAATTTGCTTCAGAAGGGGAGAATCTTCAACCCTTTGTCCTTAAATAACGCAGTGAATGCCATATCACAAACTGGTGCAAGTACAATGGCATCACTACAACAGGAAAGTATCCTGGGAAACCAGCATGATACACATGATGTCAAAAAAATCACCTGAAAAAGTTAAAATTCACTTCAGAGTAAACCACAAGCAGGGTATAAAAAGCAAAATCATAAAAAGGTATCAGTGTTCTCCTCAGCCTAATATTGGCTTCCTTCTGAGACCTACCTGGTTCTCTACCACCCAGGTGCCATCCTTGCCTTTCACAACCCCTTGCTAGCTAGACAGACAACTGCAATACATTTATAACAATACAAAATATCAGCCTGTCTCACCCAGTGCCTTATCTATTGTGCCTTATCTGTGGAGATTCACCCTTAGGTTGATAAACTTTTTCTCAAGAGATTCTGGTTTCATCGCGTTATCAAAATTAATTGGTAACCCCGAACTGGCTGGGTGTGGGTAAATGTGGATGTGTGTGCCATGCTGAGGTTCTGGCTTCATGTGACCTTAAGCAGGTTCTTCATTTACGGCCCTGGAGGCCTCAGTGTCTTGTGATTTTCATTCCAACCAGTTTCCTAATCAGAAGACAGTCCATAACGATAATGAAACAGGGCATTTAACTATATTTCTTGTTAGTTTTTTTCAGGCACATTTTAATTATGTCACAGAGTTACCTTTTCTAAGAACAATATTTATATGTTTTATGGACCAAAATAGATTTGCACGTCACAATCCTTCTCTTTTGTCTCTCATTTATTTGTAAACATTTTATCAGCATTGATACTTTGTGATGCACAATCATCATTGCAAAAGGAACCAAGTTATTGTTGAGCTGGTGGTTTCTGAATTATTGGCATTTCATTATTAACCAAGGCTAGTTAAGAAGACAGGAAACAGTTAAAACATAAATGCAGCTGCTTAAAACTAACATAGGCAATTAAGAGTTCTGAATCATTAGAAGTGAATTAACTAATATTAAGCCCAAAAAATTATTTCTTTAGTAGCAAGTAAATGAGTACACATTAAGAAATTTGTTAAAAGTGAGAACCTGCAGCAAGGTTGGCCTTCCAGGATCATGAGTGAGGATTCCTGCCTTGAACTGAAAGAAATGGATTCACAAAATTGATTTTTTGTGTTTTGTTTTGCAGTTTGTCCCTGAAATGAATTGTCTGCTGTTTGCCACTACTAAGCATATTTTATTCTGCCTTGATTACCTTGCATCTGAATGTTCTCACCCTTATTCCTCAGGAGTTCACCAAATTCTTACCTTAAGATCAAGTCTTCTTGGCACTAAAACAAAAAATAATTACTTTGTTTATATATTTAGGTCTTCCACCCAGATACTTGCCTCCCACTTATCGCTCATGTGGTCTGCATCTACTACCACCGTCTGTGAGCTTTTGCCATATCCACGTCCCTTGTGAATCAGCCACTTACTTCCATCCTCCAGTGTAACTCTGCATAACAAGTACAAAAAAAGGTATTACCGGATTCTATGGGGATGAATCTTCCCATTTTTGCAAACCAGAGAAATTAAAATGTTTAATTCTATCACATAATAGCACACACCTTTCACCCTTTAAATTGATAAATTGTTTTTATCAGTCATCCTGTCTGATGCTGTCCTCTTACCTAATTAAGTAATACTGTGTGAAATGTGCTGACGTGCACACTAGCAGCAGACAGAGCAGGTTTAGGAAAGAGAGTTGAGATCTGACTGTTGTGCTTTTTATTGACCACTGGCTGTGAGGGTGACGTCTCATTGGTCTTCTCACTATCTATCAGGCCTTATAGCTAGGTTCAGACCATTTTGTTCCTATTTTTTTTCATTTATTAATTGGCTAGTTTATTTCTTGCTTGGCTTGGTAAGTGATTTACAATTACTTTTCCGATAGCCACATTGGCGTGACATGACTCTGCAGTCTAGGCCATGTGACAGATTGAACAAGCAACATCATTATAGCCATGTGCCACTCAAAATTCAGGCCAGGGAACATGCTTTAGATTATTAACTCTTCTGGTCGTCTATGGAAAAGCCAGACTCCATTTGCTTTTAGCTTAACTTTCACTGAGAGAAGCTGTGTTGTCACAATCACAAGACAAGTTAGACAAGATATGTATGGAGCAACATTCAGGTTTGTTCAGCGACTAAGTTAACTGCTATCAAAGTTGGAACATTTCATATGTTTTATTTACTTCACTCAAGATTCAGTTATCACATATTTGCTTGTTAAATATTTTTGTAACAATGAGTCATACTGTATTCTAAAATAATAGCAATAACTGAATGCAATTACATGTGTTAGTAGACTACGTTAGATATGTGCCTTTTACCAGCACTTTACAAAGTTAAAAATGAATCTTAGATAGGCTTGTGGTGGTTAAATATTAGATTCCAATTCAAGTCACGTAAAAATGGTATAGATTGATGTGTGTTGGTAGTCGAGGGTCTATGAGTAGCTGTTGCTAAATTCTCCTAAACATAACATTTGTACAAATATATCCAATAAAGTAGCATCCAATAATTAGCTATTAAAAATAATCAAAATGACCAATACTAGCATAAAATCGCTGTCAATATTACTAGGTGAAAGAAGAAAAATCAACTGAAATAAGTTCCCCATCTAGCTATTAATATTATTTAAACAGTAATTTGTCAAATTGTATAAACAAGTAAGAACTTATAAAGGAACTGATTTATTCTGTAACAGGAATATGTAAGGTGACAGTAATCTCAATGGGGCTGAAGAATAAACTTTGAATGTAGTGGCCAGCGTGGTCCGATCTTTTACCCCCTGATCAACTGCAGTTCCATTTCTAGGGGGTCTGTAGGATTTGCAAGGACTAGGGTCTTACCCACCTCTGTATTTGTCGTGTGGTAGTTACTGTACAACAGTAGCAGCGACTTTTCCTGCTGCTTTAGGTAAACTACCTAATTGAGTATAAAAAAAATGTCACTTCTCTGGAAATAGATGGAAAGGGAAGGCATAAATAAGACTACTTTAATTGAACAAGATTTCCTGCATATAATGTTTTGCAAAGAACTGACACTATCAACTTGTAGCTAAACAGAATTTGAACTAATTAATTATCGGGGAATAGCCCCATAATATTTAAGATACATGTACAATTCGCATGAAACCCAAAGGGGAACAGACGTTTCACACATACATGAGTCAAGCGAAACCCCACTCTTCAGGTTTTTATCCATGTGTTTTTTGTGCGCACATGTTCTACCCGGCATTTGACTCACTTCCATTGAAGTAAAATAGGAAAATATACAGAAAATTCAAGTTCAAGAAACCACTGTCATGGTAAAATTGAAACTGTAAGGTAATTCTTAGTTGAAGTCACATAAAACGTTTCTCTGTTTTAAGATTGATGAGTTTGCAAATTTGTCAGACCTTTCAAAGGGAGATTTAGAAATTTAAATTAAAAAATCACAATCTGTTCAAGATATCTCAATGAAAATTGAACTGTCTTCAAGGCCACATGTCAACAAAAATCCACAGGGGAACGGACAGAGAGACAGACATGGGCTATTGCAATAGTGTTTTCTCAATTATATGCAAACGTTCCTAAAAACAGCAGAATGTTAGAAAGCTGCAAGAAGTGGCAGATAAGGTCACAAATGAAAACACCAAAGCCTAATGCACAAACTAAAACGTAAAGTAAAACAAAAAACAAAAATGATAACTCTAGAATGATTTCGGGATAGCTAAATTCACCACAAGAATGCACACAATATCCAGAAACAGGACAGCAGGATCAGCAAACCCCCATCTCAGAGCCATCCTGATATAATCTCAGATCAGAATTTATGATTATCACTAACAACAAGCAAAATGAATTTGTGCAAAATTGAATTTACAGCAAAACTCTGTGTTTCTCTTGGGGAAAAAAATGAAATAAATTTCATTGAACTTCCAGCAAACTTTTTTTCATTTAAGGAGCACTGAAAAACGTAGACCTCTTATCGCATTACAAGATAGGTAGAAACTGGTTCACACTTTAGTTTTTAGACTACTGTACTAGATTACTGTAATGCATGTCTAACTAGACTACCTAGGAAAGACATCAAGTGGTTGCAGTTAATTCAAAATGCATCAGCAAGAATCTTAATCTTTATAAGAAAATCCGAGCACATCACAGCAACTTTACATTGGTTACCTGTGTCTTTTCTGATCGATTAAAAATACTATTATTGGTATGTAAAGCTCTGTGTTATGTTGCTCGCTCTTACATTTTGATTGCCTGTCCCTCACATTCTGAGTCGTAACCTTAGATCTTCTAGTAGTGTGTGACAGATGCCATCTGGAAACCTTACCTGGACAGGACATCCACAACTTGGAAGGACCAGGGGAGATAGCATACGGAGAGTATTGTCTCCCCCAAATTGCTAGATGGCAGCCCTCTTGGTTGGCTACATTTCCCAAAAGAGTTTCACACAAATAAAAATCCTCTTGTTTATTTGAAACTTGTGACCGGGTGATTGGAGAGCTGCAGCGTCCCCAGCTGTCTATAAATTGTATTCTTTTTATTCAAAGAGCTGAGCATAAAAGGAGTGGGGAGGCAGCTATTTGAGGTTTCTCCACCAAAAATCTAAAATACTTTACATACAGAGATACACCAGACTATTACCATGGAACATTTTAAAAACAGTTTTAATTTGGTTTTCTCATAGCTGCATTTTAGTTCATGTTTTATAGTTTATATACTGTATGTACTAAAATATTAAATGTTTTATAGATTTGCAACCACTATTAACCTCTATTTTTTATTATTTTCTTTTTTGTTTTTCTGTTGCGGAGTTTAGCTTTTCCAAGTACTGTGCTGTGATGCTGAAATAAATGTGGATACTCCAACTATTGATGAGACCCACTGAATCAAACCTTCTAAGATGGAGCTTGAAAGACAACAGATACTACTTGAGCACATTTACGTTAGGTTGAATGCCCAGTGTCAGCTGGGTGGGTTTTGGACCTTGAATTCTAGCAGATTTAGTTTTTATCTCCAGAATATCACCAGCTGATTCCTTTTTTTTTTTT
>JANRMT010062841.1:35317320-35328326 GCA_026402145.1 Polypterus bichir lapradei
CACACCCATTGCTAACAAGCACATAACCATGCATTTGTACATTGATGAACATTGGCAGTAGAATGGGTCATGCTGTACTGTCACCTCTACAGCAAGTTAGCAGGTGAAACTTCTTCTCTGCCATATCTGCTCTGGTCAAACTGCTATTCTATCCTTTGAAAGAGACACAAGACTGAGGTCAAGACTCTCTGTGGTCATAAAAGATCCCTGAGCATCTTTCATAAAGAATAGGGTATTTCCTGATGTCCTGGCTCATCATGGCCTGTTCATTCTGGCCTCCTAATCTAACTGGCTAACTATCTCTCTCACCTGTTCACTACCTAATGACTAATGTGTGGTGAGCATGCTGGTGCAAAATGGCTACCGTCACATCATCCAGGTGGATGCTACACGTTGATGGTGGTTGACAGTGCCACCCGCTCTCCATGTAAAGTGCTTTGAGCAGCGTTTCTCAACCTTTAAGTATTTGCAACCTGAGTTTTCATAACAGTTTTAATCGCGCCCCCCCTAACATATTTTTGAAATGTAGATGCATATTTTATTATACCTACTTAACTTTTATCAACATTTATCTAACTCTATATTTATTGTTCTAGTATCAGAATGTAGTTTAAGTTAATTTGTTTTGGTGTCAAGAGATGTTTTTTTCATATTTTTGATTCTTGTTTTCTTTTATTCACATCTTCGCGCCCCCCCTTTTTGTTACTTCGCGCCGCTCTAGGGGGGACCGCCCCACAGGTTAGGAACCATTAGCTTTGAGTCTCTTGAAATGCAATGGAATGCAATACATAATTATTCTTTTTCTTCCTCTTCTTGTTCATCGATTATTGTGGAATGGAAACGTCTAGGAGCAACAACAGCTTAACCATGAAGTGGTAAACAATGCATACTCACAGAGCAGGGCAGCTGATTTCTGATTTGCATACCACAGAAAAATTGCCTGTCCTCTGGTGCATCACTCACAACAGATTTCCAAAATGTGTCTGAATGCAACCTCAGCACAATAACTGTACGTTGGACGCTCCACGAAGTAGGTTTCCATGACTGAACACCTGTACACAAGCCTAAGATCACTATGTGCAATGCCAAGAGTGAGCTGGTGTGGTGCAAAGCATGTCTCCATTGGCCTCTCCAGTAGAGGAAATGTGTTCTCAGCAGTAAAGAGTCAGGCTTCACTATCTGGTTGTCTGATGGAATAATCCACCTTCCAGACTACATAGTACCTACCTTCTGTAACGTTTGGTGGGCTGGGCTATTTTTCAGGGTTTGGGCTAGGCTCCTTGATTGCACTGAATGACGCTGTTAATGCTACAGCATACATAGACATTTTAGACAATTGTGCACTTCCAACTTTGTGGCAACAGTTTGAGGAAGGCCCTACACTGTTTCACTGTCAACAGCAACAACATTGATTTATATAGCACATTTTCATACGACAATAAAGCTCAAAATGCTTTACAGGATGACAAAGAGAAAGTTATAAGAAAAGAAAAACAATTAAGATAAGGCAATAATATTAAAGAATAAGCAACAACAAGTCAAGGTAAGGTGAGATGGCCAGGAGGACAGAAAACACAAAAAAACTCCATTTGGGCTGGAGAAAAAAACAAAATCTGCAGGGGTTCCAAGGCCAAAAGATCAGCCAGCCCCCACTGGGCATTCTACCTAATATAAATGTTCCTAAATCAAACTTTAGTTTTCATGCTTCACATGACACCTTCATGACACCTCATACTTCACATGAGGGTTCACCGTGACTGTGTGCATGTTCACAAAGTTAGGTCCACAAAGACTTGGAAGAACTTGACTGGCCTGCACAGAGCCTTGAACTCAATACTACTGAACATCTTTGGGATGAAACAGATTGCCATTTGTGGGCCAGGTTGTCTCGTGTAATATTAGTCCATGACTTCAAAAATACTCGTTCGGCTAAATGGTCACAAATTCCCACAGACACACTCCAAAATCCTTTGCAATGCCTTCCCAGAAAAATGCAGGTTATTAAATGGTGTTTAATACCACCCCAAACCAAGGGGAAGCACAATCACTAACTCTCCTTTCTCCTCCACCTGCGGCTCTGAGACAATACCCAATGAGGGCACCTGACCCCACCCATGGTGCCTAGAGAAGGCCCTGCCCCTTTTGGTCAGAGCAACATAAAGAGGGATGCGCCCAGAAGGAGGTGTCTCTTTTTGGACCTGTACCTTGTAGAGGACGGAGATCCAGCATGACCTAACTGTTTATCTGTGTGAGATGCTGACCTGACCTGTTTTCTTTTGTGCACTGAAACATTTTGTTTTCTGTTTCTATTAAACGGGGTTTCACCAGCTAGCCCTTCGACTGTTCCCTGTGTTCCCAAACTCATATACAGTAGGTGTGATGTTTAGGTGTCCACAAACTTTTGACTATATAGTGTATTTTAGGCGTACAATTTCAATTTAATGGTGAAGAGGGTTCAGAAAGAAAACAAAATAGTAAGTAATTAAACATAAAAATAATAATCTATTCATGTAAATGTTACTAAAGAAGAATAAACAGCACATTCACTACACAATATTACAATTTAGGAAAAAGCTTGGGATGATTTTCATTTAATTTAATTGCATACAGTAGATTATCAACTGCTGATAGAGAGTAATATAAGCTACCTAAACTTTTAAACAAATTGCATTTTCTTTCTGCAAATTTGACTGACTACAGTATATGAGTCAGAAATAGAGCAAAGTAGCTTAAACATCATGCATACTGAAAACTGAATATGTCAAAAGCACTAAAACAGTTGACTTTATGACGAGTAGAGAATATGGTCATGACTGTTACTTCTGGTCCATCATTCTACAGGCGGCATCATAGCAGTTGTCAGTTAAGAAACGGTAATCACTGCCTCCAGCTTTTACAAAATCAGAAACGGTCCTTGACCCTCCGAATTCTTTAGTTTCAATTACCTGAAAGAAAGCAAATAGGTGATATAAATAAATCAATCACAAGAGTTATTTATTCAGACTTTTGATCTCCACCTAGAAACTTGAGCTCTATGCCTTCTACTGCTTTGGTAGCAGGAGGTCATGAGGACAGATCTACACCTCATTTTGCAATATCAAAGTTAGTGTTGAGATCTAGTAAATAATGGTTGGGACCATAAACCTCAAGTTTACCATTTCTGTACATTATTACAACTCATGAAATTGTTAAGTGAGATCTTATACTAGCAATCAAGTGACACTCGGTGAAATGTTTTGGGCCAACATCAAACCATATTAGATTACATACTTTGTTATCACCCAACATTTTGGCAGAATGTGAATTTATATGCAAATGACCCAGAAACAGTTTCTAAGCCTAAACCAGAAGTTTTATCTCAAAGAGCAAACACTGTCCACCAAAGCCTTCCCAGTGTAATCTAACAACCAGTAAATCCTATACACATATCCACAAAGTGTTATGAATTTCTTTTCTTTTTTTTCTCTGAAGCATTTGTCTAATATCTGTAGGAGTTTCTTTTTTTTTTTACTTATTTTCTTGGATTTTACATACTTTGTTAATCCCCGAGGGGAAATCGTCTTTTTGAGTGACTTTTGAGGGTCAGAGCGCAGGGTCAGCCATTGTAAATCACCCCTGGAGTGATCTTCAGGTTAATGGCATTTACTCAAGGCCCCAGCAGAGTAGGATCCCTTTTGGCAGTAATGGGATTTGAACTGGCAACCTTCCAGATACCAGCGCAGATTCTTTACTATGCAGAACCCATTTCCCACATTTATTTTATGGTTTAATCTCACTTTATGGTTGATGAGTTATTTTTATAATCTCCCCGAGCACCATGTTATTGTTAATTGAATACCAAAACGTTTGCATTTCTTTACCGATTGTTACAAGGTTGCCCTGTGGTGGGCTGGCACCCTGCCCAGGGTTTGTTTCCTGTGTTGGCTGAGCTTGGCTCCAGCAGACCCCTGTGACCCTGTGTTATAATATACAGTAGCGGGTTGGATAATAACTGACTGACTGATGACTGTTACAAGGTTGTTGCTAAAGACGTGACCAGGAATGCACAGCACATGATGTCACTTTATGATCGGACTACTTATTTAATTTTCTTTACATGTTTTTCTTTGTTTTTTAGTTTTTACTAATTTTGTCTATTTGATATTTTTAGAGTTCTGATACTTATTTTTTTAGATGCAGATAATCAATTTTCATTAGTTTTTTTTGTCAGAATCTTACTTTTGCATTGTTATTTTATTTGCATCATTATTTATTATTTCTATTTTGTTCTCCTGTCATATTTTCAGGGGCATGTCCTCAGAGGTCCAGACCTTTGGTTAATGACTTGACGGGTCTAAAGGTTGCTCAAAAATGTTTATTTCCTTATCCTAGTTGATTTATTCCAAAACCCTTAAAAGACTTATTTGGTAAAAACTTCCTTTTTTCTAAAAGTTTTCTCTGGTTTCTACTCTGATGTCTTTGATTTTTGCTCCACAAATTGTCTTTAGAAATGGTGCAACTCTATTAAGGGTTTTTCAGCTCTGTTGAGCTTTTGATTCATTTCTCTTTGTTATTTTTTAATTAGCTCTTACTAGTTTTACTAAGAGAACAGCTAATTCAAAACCAAACTCAGTGTGCAAAAAATAACAAGACAGGGTGTTCCTGGATATCTTTACTTTTGAAACTTTGAGTACAATTCCGGTTTAGCATCTCGCAGAAATCATTTCAGTAATAGGAACTTGGTAACAGTTACTTGACCTGTATTTTGACTTCACTTCTTCTCCTGATCCCTTAATGAAAACTCTACCTTTATTTTTCCATGGGAGGACATATAGCATATTTGTAAGTTAGTAATAAAGAATACTTATTAACTACAGTAAATAACAATATGAAATGTATGTATCGCCACCAAAGCTTCACCTGCAAGGCGCAAGTTGCAGAAATATAGAAACAAGGGGTCTGCTTCTCACTCACTTCTCCTACCACATGCACATCAAATGTACTTTAAAGATATCAGACATGTTAAGATATTTGTATTTGCCAGTTAGATCACAAAATGAACCATATTCTGCAATTTGCATAGTTTTAAAATAACATTTTGACAGTCAATTATTGAGATTAAAACATAAGTGATTGCTTGTGCAGGAAAATTTAAAAAATGACGTGCATACATTTAGATGTGGAATAATTGTGAGGAAAATCCCTCTTCCCACCACTGGCTCTGTTAGGAGAACTTAAATCTGAAATCACAGGGCACCATAATAGGGTGTTAAGCTATCAGTGATGCCCACAGTAGTCTTCTGCCATCAGGAAAAAGCCATTTTCCTCCAGCCGGATGCACTCTAACCTCCTGTCAGACCACAGATTACACCAGGTGCCAAAATTGGTATCTTTTTCCCTTTCAATCATTAATCAGTGAGCGCACCTCTTCTTGAAAAAATATGTCACATTAGTTCCTGCATATGAGTGGCAGAAGATGGAAAATGTAGGTTGAATCAGAATCCAGTAAATACGTATGGCATGATTGATTTTGAAAACTTTCTTAATGGAGGCAACTAGCAGTATAGTTATGAAGGAGCAAAAGCCAATCATCCATCCATCCATTATTCAACCCGCTATATCCTAACTACAGGGTCATGGGGGTCTGCTGGAGCCAATCCCAGCCAACACAGGACGCAAGGCAGGAAACAAACCCCGGGCAGGGCGCCAGCCCACCGCAGGGCACACACACACTAGGGACAATTT
Organism: Polypterus bichir lapradei; assembly: GCA_026402145.1. Lineage (NCBI taxonomy): Eukaryota > Metazoa > Chordata > Cladistia > Polypteriformes > Polypteridae > Polypterus > Polypterus bichir. The sequence goes on from JANRMT010062841.1 coordinate 35,323,045, forward strand.
AGAATCGCCAATGTACCTAATCTGCATGTCTTTGGACTGTGAGAGGAAACCGGAGCACCCGGAAGAAACACACACAGATATGGGGAGAACATGCAAACTCCACGCAGGGAGGACAAAAGCCAATCAGAAACCAGAAATTCTTATAATGTTTAATTAAATGATCGATGGAAGGCAAGTCTGTCATTTAATTTGCTTCAGAAGGGGAGAATCTTCAACCCTTTGTCCTTAAATAACGCAGTGAATGCCATATCACAAACTGGTGCAAGTACAATGGCATCACTACAACAGGAAAGTATCCTGGGAAACCAGCACGATACACATGATGTCAAAAAAAGCACCTGAAAAAATAAAAATTCACTTCAGAGTAAACCACAAGCAGGATAAAAAAAGCAAAATCATAAAAAGGTATCAGTGTTCTCCTCAGCCTAATATTGGCTTCCTTCTGAGACCTACCTGGTTCTCTACCACCCAGGTGCCATCCTTGCCTTTCACAACCCCTTGCCAGCTAGACAGACAAATGCAATACATTTATAACAATACAAAATATCAGCCTGTCTCACCCAGTGCCTTATCTATTGTGCCTTATCTGTGGAGATTCACCCTTAGGTTGATAAACTTTTTCTCAAGAGATTCTGGTTTCATCGCGTTATCAAAATTAATTGGTAACCCCGAACTGGCTGGGTGTGGGTAAATGTGGATGTGTGTGCCATGCTGAGGTTCTGGCTTCATGTGACCTTAAGCAGGTTCTTCATTTACGGCCCTGGAGGCCTCAGTGTCTTGTGATTTTCATTCCAACCAGTTTCCTAATCAGAAGACAGTCCATAACGATAATGAAACAGGGCATTTAACTATATTTCTTGTTAGTTTTTTTCAGGCACATTTTAATTATGTCACAGAGTTACCTTTTCTAAGAACAATATTTATATGTTTTATGGACCAAAATAGATTTGCACGTCACAATCCTCCTCTTTTGTCTCTCATTTATTTGTAAACATTTTATCAGCATTGATACTTTGTGATGCACAATCATCATTGCAAAAGGAACCAAGGTATTGATGAGCTGGTGGTTTCTGAATTATTGGCATTTCATTATTAACCAAGGCTAGTTAAGAAGACAGGAAACGGTTAAAACATAAATGCAGCTGCTTAAAACTAACATAGGCAATTAAGAGTTCTGAATCATTAGAAGTGAATTAACTAATATTAAGCTCAAAAATTATTTCTTTAGTAGCAAGTAAATGAGTACACATTAAGAAATTTGTTAAAGTGAGAACCTGCAGCAAGGTTGGCCTTCCAGGATCATGAGTGAGGATTCCTGCCTTGAACTGAAAGAAACGGATTCACAAAATTGATTTTTTGTGTTTTGTTTTGCAGTTTGTCCCTGAAATGAATTGTCTGCTGTTTGCCACTACTAAGCATATTTTATTCTGCCTTGATTACCTTGCATCTGAATGTTCTCACCCTTATTCCTCAGGAGTTCACCAAATTCTTACCTTAAGATCAAGTCTTCTTGGCACTAAAACAAAAAATAATTACTTTGTTTATATATTTAGGTCTTCCACCCAGATACTTGCCTCCCACTTATCGCTCATGTGGTCTGCATCTACTACCACCGTCTGTGAGCTTTTGCCATATCCACGTCCCTTGTGAATCAGCCACTTACTTCCATCCTCCAGTGTAACTCTGCATAACAAGTACAAAAAAAGGTATTACTGGATTCTATGGGGATGAATCTTCCCATTTTTGCAAACCAGAGAAATTAAAATGTTTAATTCTATCACATAATAGCACACACCTTTCACCCTTTAAATTGATAAATTGTTTTTATCAGTCATCCTGTCTGATGCTGTCCTCTTACCTAATTAAGTAATACTGTGTGAAATGTGCTGACGTGCACACTAGCAGCAGACAGAGCAGGTTTAGGAAAGAGAGTTGAGATCTGACTGTTGTGCTTTTTATTGACCACTGGCTGTGAGGGTGACGTCTCATTGGTCTTCTCACTATCTATCAGGCCTTATAGCTAGGTTCAGACCATTTTGTTCCTAATTTTTTTTCATTTATTAATTAGCTAGTTTATTTCTTGCTTGGCTTGGTAAGTGATTTACAATTACTTTTCCGACAGCCACATTGGCATGACATGACTCTGCAGTCTAGGCCATGTGACAGATTGAACAAGCAACATCATTATAGCCATGTGCCACTCAAAATGCAGGCCAGGGAACATGCTTTAGATTATTAACTCTTCTGGTCGTCTATGGAAAAGCCAGACTCCATTTGCTTTTAGCTTAACTTTCACTGAGAGAAGCTGTGTTGTCACAATCACAAGACAAGTTAGACAAGATATGTATGGAGCAACATTCAGGTTTGTTCAGCGACTAAGTTAACTGCTATCAAAGTTGGAACATTTCATATGTTTTATTTACTTCACTCAAGATTCAGTTATCACATATTTGCTTGTTAAATATTTTTGTAACAATGAGTCATACTGTATTCTAAAATAATAGCAATAACTGAATGCAATTACATGTGTTAGTAGACTACGTTAGATATGTGCCTTTTACCAGCACTTTACAAAGTTAAAAATGAATCTTAGATAGGCTTGTGGTGGTTAAATATTAGATTCCAATTCAAGTCACGTAAAAATGGTATAGATTGATGTGTGTTGGTAGTCGAGGGTCTATGAGTAGCTGTTGCTAAATTCTCCTAAACATAACATTTGTACAAATATATCCAATAAAGTAGCATCCAATAATTAGCTATTAAAAATAATCATTAACACAAAATGACCAATACTAGCATAAAATCGCTGTCAGTATTACTAGGTGAAAGAAGAAAAGCAAATGAAATAAATTCCCCATCTATCTATTAATATTATTTAAACAGTAATTTGTCAAATTGTATAAACAAGTAAGAACTTATAAAGGAACTGATTTATTCTGTAACAGGAATATGTAAGGTGACAGTAATCTCAATGGGGCTGAAGAAGAAACTTTGAATGTAGTGGCCAGCGTGGTCCGATCTTTTACCCCCTGATCAACTGCAGTTCCATTTCTAGGGGGTCTGTAGGATTTGCAAGGACTAGGGTCTTACCCACCTCTGTATTTGTCGTGTGGTAGTTACTGTACAACAGTAGCAGCGACTTTTCCTGCTGCTTTAGGTAAACTACCTAATTGAGTATAAAAAAAATGTCACTTCTCTGGAAATAGATGGAAAGGGAAGGCATAAATAAGACTACTTTAATTGAACAAGATTTCCTGCATATAATGTTTTGCAAAGAACTGACACTATCAACTTGTAGCTAAACAGAATTTGAACTAATTAATTATCGGGGAATAGCCCCATAATATTTAAGATACATGTACAATTCGCATGAAACCCAAAGGGGAACAGACGTTTCACACATACATGAGTCAAGCGAAACCCCACTCTTCAGGTTTTTATCCATGTGTTTTTTGTGCGCACATGTTCTACCCGGCATTTGACTCACTTCCATTGAAGTAAAATAGGAAAATATACAGAAAATTCAAGTTCAAGAAACCACTGTCATGGTAAAATTGAAACTGTAAGGTAATTCTTAGTTGAAGTCACATAAAACGTTTCTCTGTTTTAAGATTGATGAGTTTGCAAATTTGTCAGACCTTTCAAAGGGAGATTTAGAAATTTAAATTAAAAAATCACAATCTGTTCAAGATATCTCAATGAAAATTGAACTGTCTTCAAGGCCACATGTCAACAAAAATCCACAGGGGAACGGACAGAGAGACAGACATGGGCTATTGCAATAGTGTTTTCTCAATTATATGCAAACGTTCCTAAAAACAGCAGAATGTTAGAAAGCTGCAAGAAGTGGCAGATAAGGTCACAAATGAAAACACCAAAGCCTAATGCACAAACTAAAACGTAAAGTAAAACAAAAAACAAAAATGATAACTCTAGAATGATTTCGGGATAGCTAAATTCACCACAAGAATGCACACAATATCCAGAAACAGGACAGCAGGATCAGCAAACCCCCATCTCAGAGCCATCCTGATATAATCTCAGATCAGAATTTATGATTATCACTAACAACAAGCAAAATGAATTTGTGCAAAATTGAATTTACAGCAAAACTCTGTGTTTCTCTTGGGGAAAAAAATGAAATAAATTTCATTGAACTTCCAGCAAACTTTTTTTCATTTAAGGAGCACTGAAAAACGTAGACCTCTTATCGCATTACAAGATAGGTAGAAACTGGTTCACACTTTAGTTTTTAGACTACTGTACTAGATTACTGTAATGCATGTCTAACTAGACTACCTAGGAAAGACATCAAGTGGTTGCAGTTAATTCAAAATGCATCAGCAAGAATCTTAATCTTTATAAGAAAATCCGAGCACATCACAGCAACTTTACATTGGTTACCTGTGTCTTTTCTGATCGATTAAAAATACTATTATTGGTATGTAAAGCTCTGTGTTATGTTGCTCGCTCTTACATTTTGATTGCCTGTCCCTCACATTCTGAGTCGTAACCTTAGATCTTCTAGTAGTGTGTGACAGATGCCATCTGGAAACCTTACCTGGACAGGACATCCACAACTTGGAAGGACCAGGGGAGATAGCATACGTAGAGTATTGTCTCCCCCAAATTGCTAGATGGCAGCCCTCTTGGTTGGCTACATTTCCCAAAAGAGTTTCACACAAATAAAAATCCTCTTGTTTATTCGTAACTTGTGACCGGGTGATTGGAGAGCTGCAGCGTCCCCAGCTGTCTATAAATTGTATTCTTTTTATTCAAAGAGCTGAGCATAAAAGAAGTGGGGAGGCAGCTATTTGAGGTTTCTCCACCAAAAATCTAAAATACTTTACATACAGAGATACACCAGACTATTACCATGGAACATTTTAAAAACAGTTTTAATTTGGTTTTCTCATAGCTGCATTTTAGTTCATGTTTTATAGTTTATATACTGTATGTACTAAAATATTAAATGTTTTATAGATTTGCAACCACTATTAACCTCTATTTTTTATTATTTTCTTTTTTGTTTTTCTGTTGCGGAGTTTAGCTTTTCCAAGTACTGTGCTGTGATGCTGAAATAAATGTGGATACTCCAACTATTGATGAGACCCACTGAATCAAACCTTCTAAGATGGAGCTTGAAAGACAACAGATACTACTTGAGCACATTTACGTTAGGTTGAATGCCCAGTGTCAGCTGGGTGGGTTTTGGACCTTGAATTCTAGCAGATTTAGTTTTTATCTCCAGAATATCACCAGCTGATTCCTTTTTTTTTTTT
>JANRMT010062841.1:35336850-35347956 GCA_026402145.1 Polypterus bichir lapradei
ATAGCTAGTGTCTTTGGATGTCTCAAAGACGCTTCAGTCTCTTCCCCTGCAGGAAACTCATATTACAAATCCAGAGACCCAGTTTAAGACCCTTTAATATTTAGCTCATGTTGATTTGTAAAATTACCAGTACAAGCCCACTGCACCTTTTCTTTTGGAGATGGTGTGCCTGCATAGCAGCACCGAGTGGTCTCTTTGAGCTGAAACTGACCAACAGGTTCATACTGATAAATGCCAATGCTACATCAAGGGCCCAGGGTGTGTCCCCCTTTCATATATCCAGGGAAGACTTTTTTGTTTCTGTTTGCACCAACTTGGCAATCAACTTTTAAATTGGTGTTTTTGATCCTTTACTAACAGCAAACCTACCAGAGATATTGAATTCCAATAACTTATCTATATCAATAGGGCTTACCCACTCCACTTTTAATGATTAAATAGTCAGTCAGTCATTATCCAACCTGCTGTATCCTAACACAGGGTCACGGGGATCTTCTGGAGCCAATCCCTGCAAACACAGGGCGCAAGGCAGGAACAAACACCGGGCAGGGCGCCAGCCCACCACAGGGCACATACACATACACACTCACACACCAAGTACACACTAGGGACAATTTAGGATCGCCAATGCACCTCACCTGCATGTCTTTGGACTGTGGGAGGAAACCGGAGTACCCGGAGGAAACCCACGCAGACATGGGGAGAACATGCAAACTCCATGCAGGAAAGAGCCCAGGAAGAGAACCCAGGTCTCTTTACTGCGAGGTAGCAGCGCTACCACTGCGCCACCGTGCCGCCCTGATCAAATAGTAATAATAAAAATTAATTACTTTTATATAGTGCTTTTCTCACTACTCAAAGCACTTTACATAGACAAAGGGGGACCACTTCAAACACCAACAATGTATAGCACCCACCTGGATGATGCAATGGCAGCCAGTATGCTCACAATAACTGAACTATAATGTCCTGAATGGATGAGAGAGATAGTTAGCCAGTTAGAAACTGGGGATGATTTGGGACCAGAATGATCATGATCAGTACATCGGAAATACCCTGCTTTTTATGAAACATGCCCAAGGATCCTTAATGACCACAGAGACTCGGGACCTCGGTTTTACATCTCAAAGGGTGGTGTCATTTTTACAGCACTGTGTCCCCATCACTTCCCTTAGGCCTTTAGTTCCACACACAGACCACAGAAAAAGTGCCCCCTGATAGCTTCACCAACACCTCTTCTAGCAGCAACTCAAACTTTTCCTAGATGGTCTCTCCTCCAAGTACTGGCTGGGCTCAGACATACTTAGTTTGAGATGGATAACCTGTTCTGAAGAGCATGTGGTATTGGCGCTTAAGATTAATGTAGACTACATTGTAGGAAGGCAGCATGGTGACACAGTGGTGGTGTTGCTTAAAAAATCCAGCATTCTGGAATGTAATCTCAAGGTCAGTGGTATGCTTGCATTTTCTCCTCATGTATGTAAAGGTGCTTTTCTCCAGGCTGTCAGTTTTTTCCTTGTCACAGGTTTAGGCCTTGTGTAAATGGCATTTGGAATCCAAACTCTAAGTGTTATAGTCTAGCCCAGATATAATCCCCACTCAAGTGAGCATTTAGTTGATTTAACATTTTTTGTTTATTTACTATTATCTTGTATATTATATTATTAATGTTTTTGGTCTTTTTGTACTTTATGGTATGAATATGTTATGAGTGACACCTTTTATTCATTTTTTTTATCTCCTGCCTGAGATAAAATTCAATTTGACTTCATGTTAGGGTTTTTTTTAAGCTCAAGGAATTCTGCTGTGAATCTTCTCTGAAAAGCTTCTAATTATTTATTGGCATTTTCACCACCATTTTGGGGATAGTTGTCATGACAATCTTTCCAATGATGCACTGGGAGGATTCAACAGGTGACATCATCGATACAACCATATGAAGGTCACTGTGTGCATTTCCTGGGTGTTGTGAGGTTGATGTAGCCTCCATAGCATTACATACAGTATAGCCCTGGAAAATCAAGTCAAAAATTTTATATTTTTTACCAAGGAAAAATGTTATTGCATGTAACTGAAACAAATATCAGAATATCAACATAAATATAGTAAATAAAGGTATGTCTAGTGTCCACTGCTGTACTGATGCAGATTCAGTGTGACATATTTTGAAACAGTCACCAACACACAGGCCAATGTTGCTATCAAGACAGTAGAGGCCATTTTTTTGCACATTTTTCTTAAAATATCTTTCCTGCTGCTTGCGCGTGAACTGGTAAAATGACAGTGTCTGATGTGCACAAGTGACGTGCCCCTTGTGTTATTGTAGGCTTCCATAGTGCAAAGATTAGTGACTTCTGCATTTTACCTGACCTGATCATTTACAGTTGTTGCATTGTGAACAGTTCTTAGGGTGCTAGTGTCCTTCTTGTCATTCTACTTGATTGCAGTCATTTTGCCTTTTTGCAATCCACCTACTTGCATCCCGCTACAGCATTACGTGACCAGGCATATCATATATTCTGTTGTACCTTGTGATATACATCAGTTTCACTATGCGTGTCAACATCTGATGACCAATTCACATTGTCAGCACTATCCCTTCATTCAACAAATGGTCCAATTTCAGTTTGTTCTTAAACTGGCTTTACAGCTTCTCGTTTACATGCCATTGTGGTTCAGTTGATGGCTCCACCCCGCTCATGAATATTGATGAGTTAACGTAGAACAGCAAAATGCACAGAAATATTTGTGATTTTTCTGCAGCATAATGTTATTTTATTCACTAACAGAATACTGTCCCAAAAGTTATTTGGGCTTTACATTGTAAAGAAGATCAAGTTTAATCGTCATTTCAAAGAATTCTGAGCCCAAGTGAATTTCATTGTTAACACCAATGAGGTTAAATAGTGGTTTTGTGAGTCTTATTTTTTTGTGACTCCTGACAATAGAAACTAGGTCAGTACTATTGAGATTTTTGGCTATCGATTTGGCTTTAGAGACTTCCTTATTGATTTGTCCTTTTCTCCTGGTCATCTCAAAGAATACTGTTTTGTATAATAACAACTTTTGGGATTTGTTTAATCATTTTTCAGTCTTTTCCTTGTCCTCTACAAATAATAGAGATATCATTCTGTGGGGTTTAGAGGTCAAGAAATTAAATGGTTGATTTTTTTTCTTTTTTTTCTAGAACAAAGATATTGTTTTTGAAATACGTCTTCCTGTGGCACCATTTTGATTTTATTACAGGCATCACCAATTTTGCAGTTTGTGACGCAAGTTTGCCAGACTCTTGCTAGGCTGGATGGCCAGGTGTGTGTGATTTGTGATGTCTTTACTACGACAATATGAAGGTCAGGATCAGCCTTGACACAAGACAAAGGTTTGGGGTAGCCACATGTGTACTTGACCTTGGCTTCAAAAGGCAAAGTTTTCAGCACAATAGAGTACAGAAGAGAGTCCAAAACAAAACTGTCCAATGGAGGAAGGAAGTTGGGTTTTATAGGGGGGTTTAAGGAAGTGATGTTATCCTCGGGCCGGGACAGGAAGTGATGTTGTCCTCGGGGTGGAACAGGAAGTGATGTCATCCTCAGAGGAAAGGCAGAAGTGTCTTCTTCAACACTTCGGGCAGAATTTCTCGTGTCTGGTCTGCGGGAACAAAATAAAATGTTTGCGTGCACCCTGCCACCCCTCAGCCAGGCATGGAATTCCCTTCTTTTGGTCCCTGTGGCTTCACAAATGAGAAGAGTATTCAGTTCATTAAGTTCATTTGTTTAGCTAATAGCTACTGTAAGCTGTCTCTGTATCTCATACAGGTACCTCTTAAAGGTTGTCAGAGTTTCTTCTCCAACTATATGTCACCATAGTTTATTCCAGATTCCCACAACTCGTTGAAGTGCTCCCTGGCTTCAGTCCTAAATGCACTTCCCCTTAATTTCCACTGGTGTCTTTAACTAAGTGATTCAGATTTAAGCTGAAAGAATTCTGCTGGATCTGCTTCACTGATGACTTTGAGAATTTCGAAGATTTGAATTAGGACCCCCACAGTCTTCTCTCCTCGAGACTAAACAAGTTTAATTCTCTAACTCTGTAACAGTAGGACATGTCCTTATGTCTTGAGATGCTATACATGATACTCCAGATGTGGTCTCACTAGTGCATTATATAGTCTCAGGACTACATTCTTCTTTTATATTTAACAGTTTTTATGATATAAGTGAACATTTTTTTTGCCTTTTAATTTGCTTCAGCACATTACTTAGTTAATGAAAAGGTTTTGTCAACATACTGTAAACCCCTAAAACATTTTCAGAGGTTGCTTCCTTTCAAACTGCGTCTCCTGTTTTGTATTTATGACTGATTTTTCTTTTCCAAGTGTTCACCCAGTTCTGAAGCTTGTCCACATCTGTCTGAATTGTTTTTACTTCCTCCTTAGCACCTGCCATTCCTCCAATTTTAGTATCATCTATGAATTTCATAAGTTTATTAACTATACTGAAATCTATGTCATCAATATAAATTAAAAAAGGTAATGTTCCCAGGATAGACCCCGATTGTCTCCACTGATGACCTCAATCCACATGGAACATTCACCTCTTTAACTGTACTCTTTGTCTCCTAACGATTAACCAGGTTGAGATCCAGTTTTGTAAGTTACCTCTGATGCTTATGGCTTCTAGTTTCATACACTTCCTAACTGTTGTCTTCGGCCAAGGAAACACAATAGTCCAAAAAAACAAATGTTGAGGTGCCAACCCCTTTTAATATATGTGGCAGAAAGTCACACAGGTGACACAAATAAGAATAACAACAGCAGGCTGTAGAGTTTCAGAAACAGTTCAGGGTTGTTCTACAGAGCAGTCTGGTCAGGTAGGAGCTCAGTCTGGCGGGCTGCATTTTCCTAAAAGTGATGCCACTTTCAGGGGCCGTCTCTGTCCTATAGTCATAGGACTGGAAGGGGTGGGCTCAGTTGTCCTTATTGGAAGTCTTCTCGGAGCTATAGGTAGAAAAAGAGACAATGTCATCAATTATAGCACCCCCTTGTGTCACGGAGTGGTAGTGCTTACCTCAATGAGCCAGAAAGGTGCCCATCTAATGCGTGACACTGGAAAAATCACAACATAAAAATTCCTTGCATTATTGTTGTTCAAGAATTAGGACCCTAATTCTGTAGTTAGGAATTCTTTCTGTTCTTTGAGTTTGATTTTTGCTTTGCATTTTGGCTTGTGATGCATATAATATTCTGGTTATTGAGTCTCTTGCTTTGTTTCTCGATGTACGATTTTCCAACTATCATCCTTAGGCAGCCTATTTTCAAGTATACGGGTGGCTGGTCCCAAACCTCTCTCTGTGTCCGTCTTAATCCTTTCACATAAGATATATTTATAGGATCCCCTTACGGTTAAAAGTGAATAAACAGGAATCATTTCCTTTCCTTGCTTTACCTTAAATTTGATTCTGCAGCTTTAGAATTCTCAGATTATAGTTAATGAGACCTCGTGGACTAACCTTACAGTTTGCTGATGTTAAACACCTTGGATCTAGTAATCCTGCTGCTCAGTTTTTGCACTGTTATTTTTGTGCAGAGACACACATGGAGCACTCGCATCAGTGGGAAGTACTGTGCATCTTGAAGCATTGCCTATAACAGCTGCTAGGCAGTATGCTCGCGAATTGACTTAGCAAGTGTAACCCCACCATCACCTTCTGTTGAATTACAGAGAAACATGTAGTAGAGGATATCAGAGGCATCATCACAAACATCTCTGCTTAATTGCTTGACAATATCCTTCAATTCCGTGATATTTTGCTTTTTATGACTGACAGGCACACATATCTGTTTTACTACTTTCATGCATACCTGCCTACAGCAGGCATGTTAATGTGCATTGGCCAGCTAAATTAATGAGATAAAAGACCTCTGGGAATGTATGTTAGATGCCTCTTTCAGTTTGATGAAGCAGTACATCGGAGCTCATTGAACTTTGAATACTATGTGACAGCTGGTCTGCAGTGGGTTGCAAAATTGGGTCGATTCATTATTATCACTCTCTTTGCCCACGATAGTTCATTGTGTGCCTTAGATCTCTTGGCACCTCAGGCAGTTTCGAACACCTGCTGAATTTGGTGGCCATGAAAGATTTGTGAATGACAGCACAAGGACAGTGGAGTTCCACAGAGCTGGGATGGCTCAGTGAAATATATACAGGCTGCACTCTTTACTGTTCTTAGTTTATCAACCAATAATTTAGCTCACAAATTGATTTTATTTTTTTTTAAACGTAAATATTAAAGACCTGAATAAAGCAATATTTTTCATTTTAAAAATTCCCGAGTGCAGAATTTGTGCCAGAGGCAGTTGTACTAAAATGCTACATTAGAATGAATAATTAGCCAGGGTTACTTTGTCATTTTAATTATGACTTATTCAGTACAAGAACTTCCCTTATTAGGTAATTATTATGAAAAAGATATTACATCTCTTTAATGAATTGAATTGTAATTGATATATTGCTGCAAAAAGTGCTTACAGTTAGTGATACATTTTTTGACTGCAATCCAGTAAACCGGCAGACTGCTTTGCTCGACTGAATGAGTTTCCTTTCTGTGGAGGTTTTCTTTTTCTTACCCCTGAAACTCTCTTGATTTTTGCTCCAACCCGCATGCTCGATGTCAACTTATGTGGCAGTTACATGGTGGTGTACCTCACTAAACATTCAGAGGTGGTCATTGTGTTAATTTTTCCAGAGCTGCATTACTTTTTTAAGAAAGCACAGACCAACAAAATTCTTCTTTTCATTTCTTGTGTTTGGTTCCAAACTTGGCTCCTGTAACATTTATGATGCAATTAAAAGAGAACGGGAGGGCTGCACTAGCACACCAAAATGTTAAAGCAGGTAGTTCACCATTGGTTTAAGATTATGAATCGAATGAGTACATTTAAAAAATATGAGTTTTATTTCAGGTTGTATTATTAAGACGAGATAACACAGTGCTTTCTTTAAAGGAGTACTGCATGCGCCAAACTGAATCCTTAATGACTGTATTTTTCACTTTGATTAGTGTTCACAAATACCTTTTACAGGCCTTTCTGTAAATATTCCAACACAAGTTACACAGAACCAGTGTTGATTAGTCTTTTACACTTTTTCCACACTTCCCAGCAAGTGTTGTCCACCTCCTCCCGACTCCGACTCCCCTATGGAGGTGAGGTGGGTCCTTTTAATGCAGGACCTGGGAGCACGTCCGGTGTTACAATATTGCACTGTGGAAGCACCTTCCTTCAAAGGTGGGGACAGTTCTCCCCTACAGCTCCCCCTGGTGGCACCCAGCAGGATTGTCAAACAGGACTACAATTCCCAGCATACTCTGTGGTCATATGCATGTTTTTTTTCCCTACAATTTTTTTTTTGGAGTTTTTTCTTGTCTTCGTAGGGTGTCAAGGCTGATGGGGGGTGGGGGGGGGGGAGTGCCTGTTAATACTCATTGAGGCATTCCCTGTGTGATTTTGGGCTATACAAGAAATAAATTGTTCTTGTGTATCAGCCCAGGAGTGTTGCCATCTAGCATTTTGAAGGACTGTACAATCTACTGTATGGCACTTCCCAAGATCCATTTATTTTATTTCTTAATCCAGGAACACTCACACCTTCCAACCCGGCCGAACCTCAGTTCAATGCTATCTACTATTACATTGGTTATTTTTTATTATGATTATTTCTTTTTACACTCTGCTTAACAGTAGAATAGTAAAACTGTAATCTTCTTCTGAAATAATTAATGGTTCTAAATGCTTTTAATAACTATTTTGGAAGCTTTACCTCATTTTGTTACTTTTTTGTTAAAAGGTTAAATAAGTATACATACTCTGCCTAGCATTCTCTAACCCATTTAATTTCAGTTCAGGGTCACAGGAGGCTAGAACCGATCCCAGCAGCAGCAGAATCAACTCTGGATAGGGTGCCAGTCAGATACGTGTTTCATGCTCGCAGAGAGAATTTAGAAAGGCTAACTAACCTCTCTTTAACACTTTTTAGGATAATGCGAGGAAACCTGGGGCCAAAGTCGAAAACCCATATTGACACATGGAAGGGACACAAACTCCACAATGGCTGGGTGAAGCCAGCCTTCAGAATCCATGAGGCAACAGCCCTGCCCACTGCGCCTGCAAACCCATGTTGGCTTCATAGCACCTGTTTACCTTTCCTCTTTTTGTTAGCTTCCCTTATAGATCTCTGGAGCTTTTAATTTTCCTCCATGTAATTAAAGCCTGCACAAGCCTTATGTTGGAGTTTCTTGCCCTCTACCATTATTTTCTCTTGCCACGCCGTTAGTTCCCACTACAGAATTCTAGCATTAAAGTGACCTAAAAAGTGCCAAGGATGGTGTGCATTGTATCTTGGATAATTTTTCAAGTCAAACAGGCAATAAAGATAAAGCAAAGGAAAGAGGAATGCACCACATTGTGGTATTGATCCAATAAATTCTTGGAACAAACTTAAATAAGAGTTTTCTGTAAAATGTGCTTTAGTTCCAATAGATTTTTTTTGTACTTGAACTGAGCTATAATTCTTTAAACTTCTGTACCCCTAAGAAAACCTGCAGAATACAAGCAATTGGATTCAGGGCTGAGTAACACTTTATGATATACACCTAGATAAAACCATGGCAGGATTGGTGGATAATAATTAGATAGATAGATAGAATGCACTATATAATAGATAGATAGATAGAATTTAATTTGTCCTCACGACCAATATTGTTATGCTTTTGTTAAGATGGTAGCACCAATACTGTACTGTATCACCCCATTATAGGGATTATTTTTTTTAATTAATGTCTTTTTATGATACTAGATATAGGTAACTATTACATGGTAGTAGTAGGATCTTTTGGCTTTGTTATTTGACTAGGATTCTTGTTCTTTTGGGATTTTGTCTGCTTCTTTTATTTCATTTCACATTCTAACACATCTTTCAATTCTGATTTACAGTAGTTAATTTCCTAGTCACTTTTTTAAATTCTCAGTAGACTGGCAGCTGCATACTTTTGGCAAAATCACAATAATAGGGACAACAGAAAATAGAATGTGTTGCGGAATCACCTTTAGCTTGCATTGAAAACTCTTATTATTGAGAACACAATGACTTGATTCACTTGCCTATTCCTACCTGGACAGACCTGAGTTCCTGATAACCCAACTAGCTTCTAAAGAGCACACAAAAACATGGAGCTGTAATAAGGGATTTGGCAAACAAGCAATACCAAGGAAAAACACTTTATCACATAAAAATGCTAACGCTTCAAAATGTGCAAAAACCCTTGTGAAATAAACAGACCTTGATACCAAAAGAGGTTTGGGGCAGCCAGCCATCTACTTACTGTAATTCAGGCTGCAAAAATTAGGTTTTGGTTGCACAGAAGTGTACAGCTTGAGTCCACAAATGAACTGATTGCAAAGAGGTGGTTGGCTTTCTTTTATGGCTGGTCGGCGGAAATGATATCATCTGGAGCAGGAACCGGAAGTAATGTTCTTGGGTCCGGAACCAGAAGTGACATCATCAGTGTAAGACCAGAAGTGACGTCATCGGAATCAGGCAAAGTTTCCCATGTCTGGTCTGCAGCAATAAAAGAGAAAGGTTTACTACACCCTGCCACCACCTGGCCTGGTGTGGAATTACCTTCTTTTGGTCCTTTTAGTTGCCTCCCATGCACACGTGTGATACCCTACAGAAAAATGCAGCAAAGTTCAAATAGTAAGTAAATAAAAACAAGGCTAATGAACTTTAAATATGAAAAAAATGGATGCAAAGAACCATAGCATATTTTTTCTATCTTTTATAAACAAGGAACTTTTATTTAGTATTTGAGAACTGACTAGCGTTTAACCCATTTTGCTTCTGTATAAAAATGCAATCATTTACTGAGAAAGCGGCAAGTTAATGATCCTCATATACCTAAATTGATGGAGCCCCAATATTTTTAAACCTACATTACTATACTGTATACTCAAACAATCTTTTTGTTAAGTTTGAAATATTCTAACAGCAATTATTGACTGACGGCACCACTACAAACATGAGGATTCATCCAGCAAAAAGGTTAGACCACCCACCAAAATGTGTTATGTACCATAACTTAATATTCCCAGTCTTACTGTGGAGAATGCTGAGCTACTTGAAATCAATTTCTACTATTAAAAAAACAATTAAGTGTTATGGACTGAGTGAAGGGTTTCTCTGATTAGATTGACATTTTTGCCTATAGGGATATGATTTCAGCTGTAACTGCAGCCAAATAAAAAAGGAATAAATTGCAGTATTGTCACAGAAATGTATTGCAACACATAAAATATCACAAGACATTAAAAACTGCCATACTAGTTGTACTGTAACCCAAGTATTGAGATAACATTGCATTGAACAGTCCCTGGAAGTTCCTTCTTCTAATTAATATATTATATCCATTTCTTAAATTATTATTTCATTTTTTAATTTATATGCCATTTTCTAGATATTACTTTTTTGGCTATGTTTATGTTTACTTCTTTATATATTTCTTTATATATATATATATATATATATTCTAGCTGAAATACCTGGTGTTGTCTGGGAGTAAAATAAAAGTGTTTTTTCTTTTTTTTTTAATTGTTTGAGAAAAATATAATTTAAAAAAACACAACCTTAAAAATAAATTACAAAACAACGAAGACTCACTAATGTGCTTGTCTTGCGGTCTTGTATGTATGTTATCATCCAGTTGACACTTGCAACCGGCCAACTCTATTTAATTTCAAAAGCAACAAGGATGCGGTGGCGCTCAAACATAAAGAATGCTGGCAGTCACCTGAAGTTTCGCCTTCTGGTGGTCATTCCGAGTGTCAACTGAATGAAAACATGCATACAAGTTCACCCCCCCACCCTACCCAGAAGGGGGTGGCTTAGGGTTGATTTCACCCTACATTATTTTTAGTCGACTAATGAGAAACATATGTACCAAGTTTCATGAAAATCGCTCCAGCCGTTCCGAAGTGATGCTGGAACATACATACATACATACACACATATATTGACTTTTATATATATATATATATATATATATATATATATA
>JANRMT010062841.1:35348056-35359307 GCA_026402145.1 Polypterus bichir lapradei
AACACAATGGGCAGCACATTGAACACATTTTATAAGTGGTCAGAAACTTGTAAATAACTCATGAAAGAATAAAGTTATGTTAACCCCAAGCACACCATTGTTTTTCTTGTGAAATTCCCAATAAGTTTGATGTGTCACATGACCCTCTTCCTATTGAAAAAACAAAAGTTGGATCCAAAATGGCCGACTTCAAAATGGCCACCATGGTCACCACCCATCTTGAAAAGTTTCCCCCCCTCACATATACTAATGTGCCACAAACAGGAAGTTAATATCACCAACCATTCCCATTTTATTAAGGTGTATCCATATAAATGGCCCACCCTGTACAATGGAGTGTTTGATCAGAAGAATATATGAAGCTGGTTTTAAATTAAACATCGTTGAAATAGCAAAAGAAAGTGGTAACTGAGCTGCTGCATCAAAATTCGCTGTGTCTGAGAAACTGGTGCGAGATGGGAGGAGGTAAGAAGATGTTAAAAAGAAAGAAAAATTAAGTGTCGCATTTTTGAATGGGTATATAAGTCAGGGTCTGATTTTATGATCGATTTTTCGGGTTTCAAGACCCGACTTATAGGTGAGTATATACGGTATGTTCTTCTCAATTATAGTGCCCTAAGCACCACAGCCAAACTAAACAGGCTAAAATACACAATAATCTCAAAATACTCTTCTCTCTTTTCTCCTCCACACATCCCAGCAAGCGTCGTCCACCTCCTCCCAACTCAGGCTCACTTGCTGGGTTAACAGCAGTCCTTTATATAGCCGTCGACCCGGGTCAGATGGAGAACTTCCGTCCCCGTAACTTTGGAATACTTCTGGGCTATGCAGAAAGTAGAAACTCCCTGGTCCCCCTGCAGTGACTCCTGGTGGCACCCACGGTACCCAGCAGGGCTGTGAAGCTGAACTCCAGATCCCATGGTGCCCTGTGGGAGTCCGGGGAACCACTATGCTGCAGGGATGTCGCCATCTAGCATCTTGGGGGAGGCAGTGTCCCAAAGTAGCTGCCTTTCCCCATCCTTCCATTCTTTGGGCGTCCCGTCCAGGTTGAGTAGAACAAATACCAGTATTAGTTGTAAATATTAAGTAGAGCTAAATAAATTGCTTTTTCAGTAATTTAAAGATTTTAATGTTAGTTTCTTAGTTGATACGATTAATACTACTACTACCACTACTAAGAGTAATCAATCTATATACTGTACAGTATATAAAATGCTAAGGAGTGTGTTCACCTATCAAGTGTTTACTTGTGAACAACTAGTACTAGAACCTTGATCTTATTCTTAATCAAAAGACTATGACGTGATATGCATTGGTGAAGCAAAATATCCAAGTGGAGACAACCACCACAAAGTTAATGTTTATAACATTATCAAATACCACAACTGGTGCTGTCTCCTGTAGTAATACAGAAACCTGCAATGATGTCTGTGAAGCCCAATTCCCCTGGCCCCCTCTGCTTTCTACAGTCCATTGATTCAATTGTTCAAGAAGGCCTTTGAGTGCCTTACTTCCTTCTTTTTCTCCAGGTAATCTCCATCAGCCTCAATTACTGTATGTTGATAACAGGGTTGTGTGGAGGATGTATAATCTGTACTAGAACACTCAGTTCTTCTTTATTATCTTAAAATACAGTGCAATATCACTTTAGCACCAAGCAAAACAAAGGAGGCACTTCACTGACAAAGAACAATGAGAGTAAACCCTAAATATAGAGCTAATGAGCATCTGACTAATATTATGTCTTATTGGCATGACCGACATACTCCACTATACAGAATGCAAGAATGACAATGACAGAAAGAGTATGCTGCCAAATGAGATCATCAAATACAACATCCGCCTATACACTAACAATGTTTTGATAGCCTTACATTAATATTTGATTGAGATGCATGACTTTTGAAAGTTACATTGGTGATATGCTCACTGTGGGACAGCATTTTTTCAGACAGAAAACAAAATAATGTGTAGTCAAAATGGAAATGATCAAGTTGCTCTGTATTAAACACCATTAGTAGAGGATTGGATATCCATGTGTTTCCTATTTATAACAAGTTAACCAAATGACACCTTTTATTGGCTAACTAGAAAGGGTACAATATGCAAACATCTTGCCTGAAGAAGAAGCCTGAGTTGCCTTGAAAGCTTACATATTGCCATCTTTCTAGTTAGCCAATAAAAGGTTTCATTTTGCTTAACTTCTCACTACATCCATAATGGCTAACACGGTACAACACCCTAGTACTACTATTAATAACACTAATCTTTACATCTTCTAAATGAAAAAACAAAGTGCACTAAGCAAAAAAAACAACTATGTACCAGATATAAGTCTACTGCAAGGCACACTAACACAAACATGACATAAAAAGATCTGACATGCAATTTTTTAAGGGTAGTCGTATATAATGCGTCTATTGCAAAAAGGTCATGTTTATCTGTCTGTCTGTCTGTCCACATGACAATTCCATTTTTGTTCAGATATCTCAAACAGATCATGCCGTACAAAGCTTTAAAATTTCAAAATTTCCCAGTGAAAAAGCATTGGCGAATTGTACGTTTTCCTCTTTTACTTGTCCAATGGCCACACGACTACCCAATACTTATAAGTGAGTCAAATGCCGGGCAGAGCACTTGTGTACCTAACAGCTTGCACAGCAACACCCTTCTCTAGTAGAAAACAAAAAAAAGTTACTACTCTGGAAATAAATGAAAGAGGAAAGCATTTATGTAAGCATATATAAAACTGAAATGATTGAACAATATTCTCTGAAGATTATTATGGTAAAGAACAGAAATTATCAACCTTCAACTAAACTAAACGGTGTTTGACCTAATTAATAACACGGGAAAGGTGCAGCTGCCCTTACTGCTGTAAACTTAGGCGTCGGGAGGTGGGAGGCTTCAGGGGCTTAGGCCCTAATCTTTAAGTCCCAGACATACATGAGCAATTGCAGTGAGCCCGTGACCTTCTTGCCCATCCATTACAATTCGTATTCCGTTCTAACAATAAATCAATAAAACAAGCTGGTTAAGTTTGCAGATGATACAAAAATAGGTGGATTAGCAGATAATTTGGAATCTGTTATATCATTACAGAAGGACTTGGATAGCATACAGGCTTAGGCAGATTTGTGGAAGATGAAATTTAATGTCAGTAAATGTAAAGTATTACACATAGGAAGTAAAAATGTTAGGTTTGAATACACAGTGGGCGGTCGGAAAATCGAGTGTCCACCTTATGAGAAGGATTTAGGAGTCATAGTGGACTCTAAGCTATCAACTTCCAGACAGTGTTCAGAAGCCATTAAGAAGGCTAACAGAATGTC
The DNA here is from genome assembly GCA_026402145.1 of Polypterus bichir lapradei. NCBI lineage: Eukaryota > Metazoa > Chordata > Cladistia > Polypteriformes > Polypteridae > Polypterus > Polypterus bichir. Next base: position 35,351,389 of record JANRMT010062841.1, read on the forward strand.
AGGTTATATAGCACGATGTGTGGAGTACAAGTCCAAGGAGGTTCAGCTCAAGCTTTATAACTCACTGGTGAGGCCTCATTTGGAGTCCTGTGTGCAGTTTTGGTCTCCAGGCTACAAAAAGGACATAGCAGCACTAGAAAAGGTCCAGAGAAGAGCGACTAGGCTGATTCCAGGACTACAGGGGTTGAATTATGAGGAAAGATTAAAAGAGCTCAGCCTTTACAGTTTAAGCAAAAGAAGATTGAGAGGTGACATAATTGAAGTGTTTAAAATTATAAAGGGAATTAGTCCAGTGGATCGAGACTTGTATTTTAAAATGAGTTCATCAAGAACACGAAGAGACAGTCAGAAACTTGTTAAGGGTAAATTTCGCACCAACATTAGGAAGTTCTTCTTTACACAAAGAACGATAGACACTTGGAATAAGCTACCAAATAGAGTGGTAAACAGTAAAACTTTAGGGAGTTTCAAAACTCGACTTGATGTTTTGTTGGAAGAAATAAGTGGATAAGACTGGCAGGCTTTGTTGGGCTGAATGGCCTGTTCTCGTCTAGAGTGTTCTAATGTTCTAAATCAGTTCCTTTCCAAGTTCTTATTTATGTAATTTAAACATGTTGCTGTGTTTAACTAATATTATTAGACAGATGGGGAACTTGTTTCAGTTCCTCTTCTTCTTTCATAGGGTAATGTTGTTACTGATTTAACTTAATAGATATTTTTCAAATGCTAGTTATTGGATACTACTCTATTGGGTATACTTTCAAATTTCTTATTTAAGTGAACTGAACAACAATAAGTTAAACCCTCCTCCACTGACGTACATCAATCAGTGCCATTTTCACATCACTTGAACTGTCATCAGCTGTTTATGAGAGCTACTGAGCCACCACAAGCTTACCTGTGCCCTGGTATTAACTCATGTGCTGTTGAAAAGCACACATTTAATGTGGTTTACTAACACTATCATTGCTATTAATTCTGAATGCAACTCAATATTATAAAACTATTTAATAAACAAAAATTTAATAACTTACTTTTGGACGAAGTAAATACAAGTTAACTAAATCGCCAAACGCACCAGAATGTTATGGTAGCCCAAGCAAACTCAAGAAAGAAGAATGTGCATCTCCACACAGTCTGGGTCGGTAGTTGAACTGGGAACTGTGCAGCGGCATTGCTAACCCCTGTGGCATGACAGCCCTCCTAATATTAATAATAGTACTAAACAGCACATTTATTGCAGCCAGTGCTAACTAGTTGTATAATCTTTGTATAGCATATAACATTTCTATGCTGCTTTTCAACAAGTGCAGTTATAGCAACCTAAGACAATCCCAGCCTCCTTTTTATTCCTCTTTTTAGATCTGATTTTGATCTTTAAAGAGCATATTCAAATCTCATACTGACTGAAATGAAGTGCAATAATAGTGTCCTTAAGCGCTTGAATAAAGACGACAGAGATACCGGGGCTGCTGTTTGTGTGCCCATGTGAGCAAGACAGGTCACAAAAGATAGTTACAGTAGACTGTAAGTTTTTTTTTTTTTTAAGATCAGTCATATCAGGCATCTCACTGCCTACTGTCAGGGATGACAGATTTGGGTCATTACCACATTAGCCATCATACATGGGATAAGACCGTCTGAGCACTGGTAACCATTCAAAAGCTGGAAATATAAAGAAAATTCTTTTCCGACTAACCTCTTTGTCACTTTTCGATCCTTCTTCATCTAGTGTGCTTCTCATTTATGTAGAAATGTATCAGCCTTTTTAAACCGACGGTCTGGTTTGCTCTGTTTTTCTTTACGCCGTTTTGACGATAATATATTTGTAAATGTACATCTTTAATGATTTGTGTTAGAGTATGTAGCCGCCATGCATGCCAGGGCATTGAAACATCTAAATAAGAATCAGCCTAATGGCAAAGCTTTTAAAAAAAAAAAAGGTTTTGTGTACATTTCATATCTGGTTTTCTTTCCTTAAAGCAGACAACCAACATTTTATGTACAAGCTTGACTAAGGTAGTCAGTCTCAATATTGTATAGGGGTAAATCATTACTGTGCATTACAATAAACAGTGTGGTTGTGCATTCTGACACTCAAATGATTCTATAGGAGCTTCACTGCACAGTAAATGTTTTTAAAAAAATACTTGATCTTACTTTGCTAACAGAAAACACTGAGCTAATTCAAGATATCTCTGGTAACAGCTGAGGTTTAGAACTGCTTGCTGTTTGGCCCTGATCATCATTTTCCATAGTCTTAGGAATCAACAAAGGCAATATCAAGTGATCTGCATTAAACCTGTCAGGTCTGTGTTGCAGTACTAGAAATAATTACTTGGGGAAGCATCTGCTGTTGCCTGGAACTGAAAGATGGGAGCTGACAAAGGCAGTTTTGAAACGGCAGCTCCTGTCCCCAAAATTAGCTATACTGAGGAGGGGGCCACCTGGCAAAAACTTCCTTCAGCGCTGGTTGTATATGTCTGATTATCTTCTTCCGCCACTATAATTAAAATAATTACTTTCCAGAATTGTGTAGAATTTTGAGGACCCTAACAGAGGACAGGAGCAAATTAAAGAAGAAGGCCAAACGCCTGAATGAGAAACATTACAGAAAACATATCATCATATGTTAGGTTGGCTTGAGTTAATGGCAAAAGACATATGCAAGTGCATAAATACAATAGTGGGATATAAATATAACACAAATCTATAGTAAAATAGCCTGCAATGGACTGGTTCCCAACAAATGTTGAACAGTTCTATGATGGGCACTGGCAGCCCTGGACAGGGTAAGGGGATTAGAAAATAAATAAATGAATGACATAAATAATAAAAATATGAATATATTAGCTGCAGTGGGCTGGCGCCCTGCCCGGTGTTTGTTTCCTGCCTTGCGCCCTGTGTTGGCTGCGATTGGCTCCTGCAGACCCCCGTGACCCTGTAGTTAGGATATAGCAGGTTGGATAATGGATGGATGGATGAATATATTACAGAAATAAGGAAAAAAAAATATTACATTAAAGAGTCACCACACAATTCTCCTTTAAAAAGGCCCTTCTGCAACTGTTACACAGGCAGGGTGGAGGGCTTTGTGTGTACCGGTTTGTGTTACTTTATTGCAAGCCTTGTGCTCCTCATATGGGTACCCACTACAAATGGATCAAAAGGCAAGTTTCTACTGAAGGCTCACCATTTTCCTGATCTATATTGTATTTTTAAATAGTGTATTGTGTTTGAGTGAAATGCACTGTATAAGAATAAATTAAATTGTCATTTTAACATACAGACAAGGCGTCACCTTGCAAACTTAATACTATATTAGCAAAACCCCTCTGGACTTACACACATAACATTAGTAATTTTAAGTTGGTAATAGAATGAGAAGTCATAACTTTAATTTCTAAAATGAAACCTATTACTTCTACTTTAATCCCGGTGCTCAGGGATCTTTAATGTTTAACCATTATTTATGTACCATCTTTTTACAGCCTAATCTAACTTATTTTTTAGCACTTAGCTACCCTGTTTTTAATGTCCTTTTAAAGTTCAATATTTGTATAAATTTTAGTCCTTATTTATTTCAATTTTTAGGTAACTTTATATTTGACCAGTATAGGGCGCTATTTTTAAACCCCTCCTCTTGAGTCATTGATTTTATTGCAAAATGAATGGAATTTTATAAGGATATTAAATTATTTGTTTAAGAACATTTTAGGACAATTTTACCGGGGTCTGATAGTGTTTTTATTAACTTAGAAGTGGAGGGTGTATGTCTCTTTAAATAAGATTTTAATTTAGGAAATAAGCATGCCAGAGCATGCCAGTCATGGCCATATCCCCTAACCTATTCCAATAAAACTAGTAAAAAAGCTCAATGGACATTGTGACGGCACCCATTCTTAGCATCATCAATAATTCATTACTGAACGACACAGTTCCTGATGCACTAATAGCGTCATCAGACCGTTACTTAAAAAGCCAGAGCTAGACCCACAGATGTTTAATAATTACAGACTCATTTCACGTTTAACCTTTCTCTCTAAAATACTTGAAAAAGTAGTCGCCACTCAGCTTCAGTCTCACTTTACACATCACAATTTATTTGAAAAACTACAGTATGGTTTTTGCATCGGTCGTAGTATAGAAACAGTACTAACCCATGTTATAAATTTCTCTCTAATATTCTCTGAAGAAGGAAATTCCACAGTAATTGTGTTGTTAAATGTATGCACAGCATTTGACACCAATGACCATTCTACTTTACTACACGGGCTGAAAACTTACACCGGGCTTACAGGATCAGTGTTTGCTTGGTTTAGTTCTTATTCATCAAATCAATTCCAGTACATAACAAAAATGTGCTGACAACACTCCATCATTATGCTTAGAAGTTAAATATGGTGTCCCGCAGGGCTCAGAACTGGGATCTTTACAGTTTTCAATTTACATATTTCCATTGGGAACTATCATTAGAAAACATTACATTAATTTTCACTTGTATGCAGATGAAACCCAATTATACCTTACTTTTAGACCACATGATGTTTCTCCAATGCTGTCCTTAATTAGTTGTGTTAGTGAGTTAAAGGAATGGATGGATGAGAAGTGCTTATCTCTGAATACAGAAATAAAAACAGAAATGCTACTTACTGGGGGAGTGATGCTGACCAGTGCACAATTTAAACGATACTTGACATACAGTAGCATGTTGTTTAACGCACACATTACAAAACTATCTAAAATATGCTTTTTAATCTTAAAAATTTGGGAAATATACAGGATACTGAGAAATTAATTCAGAAATATATTACTAGTAGGATTAACTACTGTAATTCATTATTCACTGGCTGATGTAATCATTTTTGAAGCAGATTTCTATTAATTCAAAATGTTGCTGCAAGAATTATTATACAAACCAGCCAATACAAACATATACAGTAACCCCAATTGTTTCGTCCTTACATTGGCTACCAGTTAAGCACAGGACTGACTTCAAAATCCTCTTTTTAACGCATAAAGCCTTATACAGCCAAGGCCCTGCTTACTTATCATTACATACAAATCTAAGCACACATTAACTTCTCAAGCTGCCAGCCTGTTTGTGATTCCAAGGAATAATAAAATCACAGTGGGAGGTCGAGCTTTCAGTTACAGGCCACTAAAGCTGTGGTATGATCTGCCTGGTAATATAAGAGATGATTCTTCAGTCTCAGCTTTTAAATCCAGGCTTAGGATTCATGACTTTAGTCTGGCATACCCTGACTAGAGATGCTGATTAGTAGTGCATACTGCATTTCTGTTCATTAGTCATTTGTACAAAAACATAAGTAATAAAATATTTTTAAATTATTACCAACTCTCCTGTATTCTAGTTCTTTTCTTTGTATCATGATGTGGCACTTGGTGCCACTGCTCTATTGCCAGGCAGCTCTCCTGTCCATAGTAAAGTCATGTCAGTGTGGCAGTAGGGGGCAGTAGTGCACCCTTGAACCCTCAGGTACAACTCCAGACACCGGGTAAAAGTCCAATACTTTTTATTTTCTAATAATGTGCACAAAGCACCCTCCACACTACTCATATAATAAACCAACAACAAACACAATAACTCTTTCCTCCTCGCCCAGACACTTTGCCCTCCTACCTCCCAGCTCAGCTCAGTGTCTGGACTGAGGTACCGCCCTTTTATAGCCCCTGACCCGGAGGTGTTTCTGTCCCAACAGTCCACAGTTCCTTATTCCTTCCGGGTCAGGGCAATCAGTCCTTTTCTTCAACCCGGGAGCACGTCGTCCCTTCCCGTCACGTGACCGTGACGTACTCCCGGGTCATAAGGCATCACAGAGCCTATAAGCCCTCCCACAGCGACTCCTGGTGGTCCCCAAGGTATCCAGCAGGGCTGTGTAAAAACACTACAAAGTCCATAAGGCCCTGCTGGACCTCGGGGCACGATCCTGCTGTCGGGAGAGCTCCTCCTGGCGGCCTGGGGGTGAGGACCGGCATGGGAAGCCGGCAGTCCTCCACAGTTCCCCCCCCCTTAGCGACGACTTCTGGGGCGGAGCGTCCTGCCCCGCGAGGGACGTCCTCCTCCAGGAGGACGCGTCACCTGGGCCTTGCCTGCGTTGCCCCTGTCCTTGAGCGAACCTTGGGGGGACGGTGTACCTCCTGTCTCCCCGGGGACAATGGCGCCACTCGTGGCCCGGTCGCCGGCAATTGTAGCACCGACGAAGCCCTCCTGGTTGCTTCCCTCTGCGGGACCAAAAACATCTCGGGAATTCCGTCAGAGTCGTCTCCACCCCTTCCTCTGCCAAGGAGGGTTTTACGGCCACTTTACTACTCGCAGTCTCTCTCTCTATTATGTCGGGAGACCCACCTTTCCTTTTGGGGATCTCCCGTTTTATCTGGGGCTTGTGCTCAGCCTGAGGCTCCTTATGGAAAGAAGAGAGCCTCTTTGCTGTCTGCACACCCGTTACTTTCAGCTTACTAGGAGCCGGTATCATTAGCACCGTCTCGCTCCGATGAACAGCACTATTCAGCTGCACCGGCACGATCGGCGCTTCCCCCGGACCTCCCGTCACCGGCGTTGCCCCACACGCAAGACCGGTCGGGACCTGGAGAGTTGCACAGCCCCGGAAAGCCACGTCACACGCCTGCCCCGGGCTGTTTACTCCGTTCCCCAACCATACGGTCATCGTACCACACTCTCTTGTTGGGCACACGGTGCTTTGACACCCGCTACTTATCCTCGGCGGTGTCAGATCGCACTGTGTCCCCTTATATTCTACGACACGGGAGGGACTCACCTGCACTCCCGCATCGATCATCTCTGGAGCTTCCCGGCCCAGCCGCTGCACGAAATCCATTAGCGCCTTCAAGGGTGCTGCTGCCGTCGCTCCCAGTTCCTCCACTCGTTCCTTCAGTTCACCATATTCCTGTAAGAAACGGCGTAGGGGCGCGAGGTATTCCTCGAGCCCCCGTAAGTCCAAACAGTTAGTCATTACGGCCGGCTGTATTTTCGCTTCCGCGTTTTGCTTACCCTCCGGCCGGGAACCAATGAGCACGTCCCCTCCTGGCACGTGTTCAGCTGGGTCGCGCAAAGGCTCTTGGGACTTGGAGTCCTCAGAGGGACGGCTGGCTACTACAAGCCGGCTGAGATCTGCCTTTTTCTTTTCACCGGCAGACCCTTCAGCCACAACCCGTCCCTCTTGATCAATTGCCTGTGTAGGCGCTGCTTTGCACGCCTCCCCCTCCCCTTCCAGGAGGCTCGGACCCGTCAGGGAACGAACGACTTCGTCGGAGGACTCCGAGTTACTCTCACCTTCCCGGCATGCACCACGGGTGACCAGTCTGTTGTCCTCGTATGGAGCCGTCGCTAGCCGTCTTGCGTCCTGGCTTGCTTTCAGGGAGCCGCGGCCATTTTCCCGGGACAGAAGGCAGGCTTCCGAGACGCCGCTGAAACTCTGCATGCGGGCCTCTGCAAAACAGGATAAAAAGCACCCCGTTGCATCGGGCGTTTTTCCCGCACCTACCTCCGGACTTGGTAGCGGTGTTTCCTGTCTACTTTGGGAGTCCGGCGCGCTCGATGGCTGTCCTCGCTTCGACCTTCGAGCTCGTTCAGCCTCTATCAGCTCCCGGTCCTCCACACCCCCGGTCAGGTACATCCAGGTCATCTCGGCTTCCGTCAGGCCCTGCAGCCAGCTGGGACTGGCCTTCTTTTTCCCAGTCTTCTTTCCCATCTCAGTCCGAAGTAGCTATAGGCTCAACAGCAGCGCTCTCCGTAGCGGGCGGTGATTGCACCCCTGTGTTCTGAGGCGTGACCTTCTTAGGGTTGTCTGCCCACACAAAATTTGTTTTTAACGCAGGTCCCCTGCCAACAGACGGCCAGAGAATCCTGCCGACTACGCCAGTGTGGCAGTAGGGGG
>JANRMT010062841.1:35359407-35369513 GCA_026402145.1 Polypterus bichir lapradei
ATATATATATATATATATATATATTTCTTGATCTATGTGTGCGTGCATGTATTTGCAATCTGATGTCATTACTGGGATAATAATTGCATTTACATTGAATCTAAGGTTGTTTACCGATCAAATATGGCCACTTTGTTGTTAGTTTTATGCTAATTAAATGGAAAAGTGAATGCACACTTTAGCAACACATTTATATGTAATCTATTTTTCCAAATATAGATATTCATTTGCACACACTTGCTTCTTAAATATGACACAGAAATCTCAAGACCTATCCAAATAATTGGATATATAAATTCATTTTCATCCTAATATAATCAGATTGACTGTGGTTTTAAAAAAGTTAAATATTTGCAAAAAGATCAGGCAGGCTAAGCTAGAAAGTCAAAAATAAATATTAATGACAGAAGATTCAACCTTCCCATACTGGCTGTGAAATATAGCATTTGCAACATTTTAGTAGCTTAATTTTTGTTAATTCTTCAACATGTATTTGAGAATATTTGCAGAAAATGAATTAATCAGGGACACATTCTGAGCATGCAAATATTTTCCCATAATCATTTTACTTTATATGCAGCATTCCATTAGTAGCATTGAGTTTCACTGATTGCATTTCATGCTAGTAATTACTTATCAGAAGCCTGTGACCATGCTAAATTCTCTTCACACCTGCAATAATTTTTAATTAAACCAAGATAATACATTAAATCTTAGCCTTGTGGCTATTCTTCCACAGTTATTATTATTTATTATTTTTAGAATAATCCAAGATGCACTTAATGTTGTACTTTATTTCTTGCCCATATGTTTACTTTAATTGACTAGGATAATGAATTTCATTTTAATGAATATTTTGAGCATTTTAAATTTGTATATACTCTGTGACTTGTGATGCATACAGAACCCAAGTTAAATTCACAAATGCAGCTACTGATGAGTACTTCTCCCTTAGAACAACTACTGTATGTGAAAATTAAGTACAATGTAAAACTAAATCTATTATAAGCAGAAGTGAATAGGGCACCAGTGAAGCACTGCTGCCAGACATTTGGAAATGTAAGGCCTAGTGTTGTTGCCCCAGTTTGCTAAAGACTATTGAGGCTGCTGCATATAACATGCCTTTATCATTATCATTAATTTTTCTGACAGCACAAAGGTGGTTGTTCCCATCAGCGATGGAGAATGAGTCAGTTTACAGAATGGAGATATGACAACTGTCAGACTGGTGTCTCTTAACATGGACAAGATGAAAGAGATGATTGTTAATTTTAGAAAGACCACAATCCACTGTACATCAAGGGCTCTGCAGTGGAACCAGTCCAGAGCACCAAGTTGCTTGGTGTGCACCTGGCAGCTAACCTTACTTGGGTCTTCAATTCCTTCAGCGACTAAAGAAGGCAAGCCCGTCTCCCCCCATTGTCACCACATTCTGCAGGGGTACCATGGAAAGTGTTCTGACCAGCTGCATCACTGTGTGATTTGGGAACTGCAACTGCAAGGGTAGTACATATATTAAAAATAGCCTTTACAATTTCTCTACCATATATTAACTCTTTGAGGGCTGAATACTTTTTCCAAAATAAACATAGTTTCTGAAAAGCAATGGTTTCACACAGAAATCAACATAAAATGTGTGTTTCTGCATGCTGTGGCTGCCAGTTTGCCAAGAATGTGCGGCAGGCTTGCGGCCAGGCTGTTTTTCCATGGCTGGGACACAGTCGCAGTGCATTGCAATCTGGTTTCTACCTCTTATCAGTATTAAGTGGCAGTCCTCCCTGGCGAACGTTGTCAGTACAACGATTAACTGGGGACCAATCAGCTGAAGCTGGAACCTCACATTCGTTTTCAATCACTTGTATCAAAATCTGAGTCTGACAAGTCATAGTCCAGTTCAGCGATAATAGGCAAAACGTCGTCCATGAAGAATTTTGCTTTACGAATTTGCTTTATTCTCTCGCCAGATGTTAGTGCCATTTTTGCTGTTGTTTGTGCCTTGCTACTCATGTGAGCGCAGGAAATCTCGGTCAAAATCAATGAATCTAACTTTCCTTCTAGCAACAAGAGTCCAACTGAAACATAACGGGTGGTTTCATCACAGTTTACAGTCAATTACCATCGTCAACTCCTCCTTTTGACAAAAGTCGACATCAGACTTGAAAGAGTTAAAGATGTCTTGTGAAGGACCACTCCAACACTTCTCACTGTTTCTTTGTTACATTTCCATCTGATCGAATGTACTAGAGCATTCAAACCAGTTCTGCTATGTCTTTCAGTAACATCTACCCACTGGCATGTTCAGACAGTCAACTCAGTGCTGCCCACCTCCCCTCAGATCTGCTCCTAGTATATTTATATGCAGTACATTTGTTATTACTGTTGTTTTTATTATTTATTCAGTTACATATTTATTTTTTACTATTTCAAAGTAATACTATTTATTCATTACTTATTATTTATTTCTCTCTCTATTATAGTTAAGTAAAGTATGGTATAGTTCTTTACTTGTCCTGCACTTGTATTGTGTTTATGTTGTCACACATGATGCCTTGACACAATGTATATGTTGCATCACAGCCCTGGGGAACATTATTTTGTATCACTGTATGCTGCAATGTGGGGTATGGATAGAATGACAATAAAGCCACTTCATTTGTCTTGACTTGACTTACTGTACATAAAACTCTTGGTTTTACCAGGAAAATAATAATTGCTTCCTACTAAATTGAAATGTTTTTAAAGTTATTAAATAATACTGTAGATGTTATCAAAAAGATGTGAACCTGAATCTAAAGGTTGGTATTTTTATGCCTGCACACAGACTGAGTTTGAGAGTAGCCATGTGATAGACGAGTAAACAGAAAAAGGGTAAAAACTGAGATCAAAAACACGACCGTCAAGCCAAAACGTGAGGCAAAGATCGTGGTCAAATCTTCAGAGCAAAAAAGTCAGAACCGGGAAATGTTAAGGTAGAGACTAAGTGAATTAGAAAAAGGACTTTGAATCTGGAACTAACATAAGGAAATTCATTCCTGATTATGTATTTTTATCCTAGCACAACATCACCCAAAGTTTGTAACCTCAATTGACAGGTCACAGCAACGTGTCACGCGACAGGAAACAAAAACTGGGGCAATAATGAAAATTACAAAATGTGAACGAAGTGGTCAAAAAAATCTGGTAACTCTTTAAGTGACTGGAATTTTAAATAACAAGCGTCAAATTCAGATTCAGGTGACTCAAAAGCCTGGAAAATTACTTAGAGCTCAGAAATCCACGGGTAAAAAATGTATAGAAACAGAAATCAAAACCCTAATAGATACTTTTCAAATGTGGTTGTGTAAGTAGCCAAAGGCAAGCTTCTATGTACTAAAAATATGTGAATCAGATGGTTCTAGCATTTGTGAGAAACTTAAACATAAACAAGGGATGAAGCTCTGAAACACCTCGATTACTTAAAGTTCTGTCAACAGTCCAAACAATGGAAGCATAGAGTCAAGACCAAAAGCAATTCAAAGTCCAAGACAGGGCCGTCAAGACCATAGGAACTGAGAACAAGATGGACGGTTCCTGGTTATATATTCACATAGACAACAGAAGTGATGTCAGTGGTGGATTGGCTGTCTGTCTTCCATTCTACAGAGGGAGGAACAGAGGAGGCATTAGACCACAGTGCCAACCCCTGGTTTGGTAGGTAATCACCATCACCAGATCCCTTAAGGTGTCTCCAATGCACATACGCATGACAAGGTACAATCTCAAAAATATGGATCAGTACTCGAGAGCATTTGAAAAATGGCCATATTCTGGAAATTTCAAGACTTTCATTTATAATGGGACCTTGGTACCCATTAGCTCCATTATAAACAGAAGAGTGGGCTGGTTATTGTGTAAAGTTTATAAAATATATTTTACTGTAGAATGCAATTGCATGTGGCAAATTAATATACACCATAACTGTAAAGAAAAAACATTGACATGAAAGATGCCAAACATATTCAGTTCAGGATCATGGGATGCTGGAGTCTGTCCCAGCTGTTTTGGTAGCAAGAAAGGAATCAACCTTGCAGTGACTGCGAGTCCACCACAGGACAAACTCATGCACATAAGCATGCAGAGCCAATATTTTAATAAGCAGTTAACAAATATGCAGGCTCTGAGGCTAGGGATCCACGTCGGAAATCGGAAGGTTGCCAGTTTGAATCTTGTAAACGAAATAAGAGACTCTACTCTGTTTGGGCCTTTGAGCAAGGCCCTTAACCTGCAATTCCTTTGTCCTGGGTATGATGTTAATCTGCATCCAGCCCTGCAAGCAGGTCCTCCAACTTGCAGAGAACAATTGGGGGTGGATGGCAGGACTGGCACTCCAGCCACAGTAAAAAAAAACCTGTCACACCATTCCAGTGTGGGGCTGAGGTTTCACCCGCTACACTCGGGGTCCAATCCAGGTGGTTCGTCGTGTGGTGGGTACGACAATGTGCTATCAGCACATGCTCCCAACCCCTCTCTCTAACAAATATGTCTTTGAGATGTGGTGGGAAAATCTATACAGAGAAGGGGAGGAAGCAGATAATCTACCCAGAGCTGACATTCAAACCCAGGACTTCAGTGCTGTGAGTATTGACCACTGTGTGAGGTACGGGCAGCAGATTTGCTGTCTTTGCCTGTCCCTTCCCATCAGATGATCATATTTGTACAATTTTCAAATTCTTCCTATGAGGTTTGCAACCATTTTTATGGGTAAAACTAGTTAAAAAATATGGGTAAACTGTTTAAATTCATTACTTTATTTGAACAATAGTTGTGTGTTTTATTGCAGACATTTTTGCCTTCTTTAATCCAGTTAAATGTTCAAAAATGTCTGAGACTCTATCATAATCATAACTAAAGAAGAGAAAAAAGCCATCCTCTTCAAATAAAGCTGTTTAAACAGTGCTTCTGTTTTATGCTTTTACTAGACCTTCTTCCTTTGCATTTGACAGCTCTGAAACCGCATGGCTAATTTAAATAATTGTACACAGTGTGTTAATTGTATAATTAGTGCATTTATTGTCTCTGTTCCCTGCCTGGTACATTTGAATCTGAAATAAATATAATTGAAAAATTATCATTGTCTGCAGGTGGGCAGTTTAAAAACGCACTTTGCCAATTCACAGGTAATCCTCATCTATTGTGTAGTGAGGGACGATTCGGAGATCCACAGAGTGGCTCACACAGCTGGGCACTTTACTGGTAGTCTATTTTAGAGGGATTAGTCATTTACTAAAAAGCCCACTATATTTGACAGGACTACTGTATGTTAATATCAAAAAGTGCCAAAGTATAGCTTTCTAAATTGAGGCGTATGGTATTTTAAAGGTGGGCATTACTCAGTCCAGTTCAATTAATAATGTTATTGTACACATCAGGAGGCGGTGGCTGCTGTGCTGCAGCTGTAAACTCATACATACTTATTATATAAGAAAAGTGCCATTTACTGTACTATATGTTACCTTAAGCTAAACTAAAATGTTGGTAAATCAAGAAATGAAAAGCATGGAGTCCTCAGTTGAAGGTTCAACTTAAAAAAAAGATGAGAAAGAAAGTCTCCAGAAATAGAGAGACACATGAAAAAGAAAAACACAGATGGATAAGAAGTCCAAAGGTCAAGGAATGAAAGCCCATCAATCAGTCCTTTAGTGCTGTTGCAACAGAGTTATATTTATAGTGCAGCTTCAACAAGTATTTAGATTCCTTCACTTTCTGCACACTCTATTGTGTTGTAGATTTAATTTTAAATAGAAGAATATGCCATTTGTGCCTATCAATGCACACACAATAACCCATATTAACAAAGTGAAATAAGTTTTCAGAAGGGTCTACAAATTTATAAAAATCACAAACTGAGGTCTCTCGTTCATATAAGTATTCAGTTCCTTTGGCAGCAATTCCAGCTTCAAATCTTCTTGGGTAACCAGTCTTACCCCACAGACTGGTGACCAAACTGTCAGACATAGGACTTCCACACTCCACTTGCCTTTGGATCAAGGACTTCCTGAGTGATCGCACTCAGAGGGTTAGAGTGGGCCCCTACTTCTACACACCCATCAGCCTCAGCACTGGCTCCTCACAGGGCTGTGTACTGAGCCCCCTGCTCTATACACTCTACACCCATGATTGCATTCCTGCCCACTACAGTAACACCATTGTTAAGTTCGCTGATGATACCACGGTAGTAAGGCTCATCTCTGGGGGTGAGGAGTCTGCCTACAGGGATGAGGTGGAGCGGCTGGAAATGTGGTGTAGGAATAACAACTTGCTCCTAAATATAGCCAAGACCAAGGAGCTCATCGTGGACTTCAGGAAGAAGGCAGACAACATCCAGCCACTCATCATCAACGGGAACTGTGTGGAGAGGGTCTCAGACTTCCTCTTCTTGGGAGTCACCATTAGGGAAGACTTGACCTGAGGAACACACACTGCTGAGGTAGTGAAGAAGGCCCAAAAGAGACTCTACTTCCTGAGGGTGCTCAGGAAGAACAACATCCCTGAGAAACTGCTGGTGTCCTTTTACCGATGCACAGTAGAGCGCATCCTGGTCTATTGTCTCTGTGTGTGGTTCTCCAGCTGCACAGTAACACAGAAGAATGAGCTCCACAGGGTCATTAAGGTCACCCAGTGGATAGTCGGCTGTCCTCTCCCCTCACTAGAAGAACTACATAGTTCCTGTTGTCTCAGGAACGTCAAAAAAATTCTTCAGGACCATCACACCCAGGACATGCATTGTTTGAACACTTGCCTTTAGGCAGATGTTTTAGATCCATAAAGACTAAGACAAAGAGACTGAGAAACAATTTCTATCCTTCAGCCATCACCATGGTGAATGCTGCTAAGTGGTCAATCTGACCGAGTGTACCTTCATGTTTACAATACAATACACTCTCATGTTTACAATACAGCTCTAAGTTAACATTGGATAAGGGACAAGTACAATATAATGTATGTATGAGTGGAAAACATTGTTCTGCTGTTATGGACTATTTTTGTACTTATTTTATTCCCTTTTTATTTTAGTTTTAACTTGAGTAATTGTGTTTTTTATTTTATTTTTTTTGCACTGACAATAAAGATTTTGATTTGATTTATTTGATTTGATTGATAAAAGCTTTGCACACCTGGATTTAGGCAGTTTATCCCATTCATCCTGGCAGATCTTCTCAAGCTCTGTTAGGCTAGATGGAAAGTGCCTGGAAACTGTTATCTTCAGGGCCATTATTTATTACGTATTTCAGAATTACACCTGTCAATTGTACTAAAACTCACAGTAGGATAAGGATTTGTTCTACCTCAATGTAGGACACAAGAAGTTTTTACAAAGTGTCCTAGTTCCAGTTAAGGCTAAGAGTAGGATTTCACGTCTGAGAATGAATGGCGCAATGTTTTCACAGAAACCCTTACTTTAAAATGTCACTGATGATGATTTTTTGTAGTTATCTAATACTAATGCTAAGGCTTCACCACAAAGATAATAATAAATAATAATAATAATAATAATCCAAGTAGTAGGGGAAGAAAAAGATATAATAAGGTAGGATATTGCGATAAGCTGCACGTAATTATTGCCACTTGATTGTAACAATATCAAAAATAATCCAGTACTGAGCACCAAGACAGAGAAACGGAGACACCCACAGCAAATAGGAGTTAAGCACAATAACAGGCTTGTTTACTTAACAATAAATGATCTGCAGCCGTGCTTTTACTTATGGCCACAGTAAGCGCCTTGTAAAATAACAGTCACTGTGGTGGTCACGGTCATTCTTCCAGTGTTCTACTCATCATCCAGAGTTGCCTGCCGAGTCCCTCCCCATTATCCCCTTTTACTTTCTGCAAGGCTTCATTTATCGAATGACCTGGGAGTCCCAGGGTTTCAAGAAGTAACATGAATGTTCCAGGGGGTTCATAGAATGCAAGGTTTGGTGTACCTATGTGAAATTTGTCTGTCAGTCGCCCTTCCAACCCTGCTTATATTCATGGTAATATGCTGGCTACTACAGGACAGTTTGCATTCTTGACCACCTGTGCAATGGTACTGTGATATTGCTTGTGATTCACTTGGGGCAATGATCTTTATTTGCAAGCCGATTTGTATGATTTCAGCTTGCATGAATATTAACTCATGTGGTGTGGTGGGGAAATGTATAATCTGCGTATTACCTCATGCGTTGTAAGGATGTTCAGAGTTTGTTCAAAATTTGAGAAATGGTTGGTTGTGACGTATACAAATCATCACTATTGCAAAGTGGCACTTCTCCTCTGACCAAAATGTTGCCAGTACTTTCATTTCACCTGACAGCGCATAGCTTCTCAGTGTAGATGGATCGATAACAAACAAGATTTGTTATGAATATTTTTCCATCCCTATCAGGTAGATATCTTTTTATGAGTTCATAGTTGTCCAGTGTTTCCAAAACATTTAGACTTTTGTGGGATGTGCGTGCTGATCTTTTCCTGAATGTCATCTTCTAGTATCTTCTAGAGATTTAGGACAACTAACAAGCTCTTCTAGAGAAGTTAGCAGTAGTTTCCTAAATTAGGAAAATTGATAAAATGCTTTAACTTCTTCTTTAAAGAGTTGGACCAAACTTGCATCACTCTGAGAATTTTGTGCCAGTTAGAACTGCTTTCCTATTCTCCAATGCTTGATAAATACAGGAACAAGTCTCTCCACAGATGTTCTCTCTGGTTTAAGTCTGGATCACTCAAGGACAGCCAGAGACTTGTCCCAAAACTACTCTGGTGTTGTCTTGGCTGTATACTTCAGGTCATTATCGAGCTAAAAGGTGAGATTGCACAAACCCTGGGGCAGGTTTTCTTCAAGAACTTCTATATCTGACCACATTCAGTCTTCCTTCACTTCTGAACAGTCTCTCTGGCCCTGCCACTGAGATGTATCCCCATAGCATGATGCTGCCACCCTCCTGCTTCACCACAGGGGTGGTCTTCTACAGGTGATAAGCAGTGGCTGGTCTTTGCTAAAAATAATGCATGAAGTTCTGCTCAAAGTGTTCAGTTTTTGTCTCACAAGACCAGAGACTGTTTGGAAAACTGAAAGTGGTAGCTAGGCACGCTACCATAAATGCCTGATTGATGGAGTGCTGCTAAAACTATCATCCTTCCAACAGGTTCTCCCATCTCAGGACAGTTATTATTAAATTCTTGGTCATCTCCCTGGCCAAGGCCCTTCTTTCCTGGATGGCTTAATCTTTGAAGAGTGCTGGTGGATCCAAACATCTTCAGTTTCACAGTTATTGAGGCCATTATGTTACAATTAACACTCTCAGCATTATAATTTTATTCGTCTTGCTTTGAACTATTCCTTCACTACCATTTGACCAAGAAGATCCACAGAGAGCTCCTTGGACTTTATGGCTTGGTTTTTGTCTTGCTATGTAGTGTAAATTGTGTAACCTTTAATACACAGATGTGTGCCTTTCTAAATGATTTCCAATCAGTTCAGTTTGCCACATGTGGACTCCAATCACATTCTAGACACATCTCAAGGAGAATTTAAGCAAACAGGATGCACCTGAGCACAAATTGGAGTGCCACATTAAAGGGTCTGAATACTTATGAATGAGAGATTTTAGGTTTTGATCTATACTAATAAAAGGCAAAGCCCTCACTCACTCACTCATTCACTCACTCACTCACTCACTCACTCACTCACTCACTCACTCACTGACTCATCACTAATTCTCCAACTTCCCGTGTAGGTAGAAGGCTGAAATTTGGCAGGCTTATTCCTTACAGCTTCCTTACAAAAGTTGGGCAGGTTTCATTTCGAAATTCTACGCGTAATGGTCATAACTGGAAGCTGTTTTTCTCCATTTACTGTAATGGAGATGAGCTTGAAACCCGTGGGGGTTTGACATCATCACGCCTCCCACGTAATCACGCAGTACGTAGAAAACCAGGAAGAGGCCCAAAAAGCACTGAAGAAAACATGCATTATATAATTGAGAAGGCAGCGAAACAATAAGAAGCGGGCGAGTGATATATACAACCATATTCATGAGTTCTGCTACTTCGGAAACAAAGCACAGTGTAAACCTACACTTTAAATT
>JANRMT010062841.1:35369613-35380312 GCA_026402145.1 Polypterus bichir lapradei
TTCTTATATTTTCCCCCATGCTTTTCCCATTGTCTTTTCACAGAACGCTGAGCTTAAGGGCTATTTATATTGATTTGCATATTCAAAGAGGCGTAATTCTGGGAGGAACTGGGGCGGGACGGCAGGCGCGTGCACGTGCGTTACTTTTCATACTAACCGTGATTTATGTAGCAGAAGTTGGAGTACGCACAGATTCCTGCATCTGGATTTTTCTGTGCATAAGCACATTTCGGCTTTTGTGCTTACATCATGTTATAGTGCGAATTCTACGCACAACGTTATGCATGAGGCCCTAGGACTTTCTTCTTTTTGCAAAGATATCGGGAGTGCCACGCACCTCTTTCCAGCAACGTCATGACCCCCCACGCTCTCCCAATCCGTCTACTGACTTCACAGGAAGAGTCACCAAAGACAAGAATGTTGCTGCTGAGGTTAAGTAAACCTCTTGACAAGGTTGACACTCTCTCCGCAGACAGACACACTGCTAATGGTTGTGACCAAGAGGTCATTAAAGGCCTGGATCTTGGTTTTATCCAGGACACTCACAAGCTCAGACACTCAGACTCCTCGCTCAGTCTCTCAAGCGCCCCGATCAGAGACTCCATTGGCTCGGTGAATATCATAGCATCATCTGCAAAGTCAAGATCAGTGAATCTTTCTTCACCACTAGATGCCCCACAGCTGCTGGATCCCACAACCCTGCCCAACACCCAGTCCATGCAAGCATTGAACAGACTAGGAGCAAGAACACACCCCTTGACAAACATAGAATCAACTGGGAAAAAATGCAGAGGTTTTGCCTCCACTTGGTAATGCAACTCACAGTACCAGTGTACAGGCTGGCCATGATATCCAGAAATGTCAGGAGGATATCGCAAAGTCTCAGGATATCCCACATGGCAGCGCAATCAACTGAGCCAAATGATTTGCAAAAACAACAAAAGGCTGCAAAGAAACTCTGCCAATATTCACTTTTGCACTCCATGAGAACTCTCAGTGCCAGGATGCAGTTGATAGTAGACTTCTTAGGTGTAAAACCAGACTGTTCACATCGCTGGCAAGTGAACAATTGATCACGGATCCTATTGAGGATGATCCAAGTAAGGACCTTACCAGGGACTGAGACCAGTGTTATCCCTTCTGTGGTTTCTTCAATCCAGGCGATCACCCTTCCCTTTCCAGATAGGGAGGACAAATTCTGTTTTCCAGTCAGTTGGGATTAAAATGGAACCAAAGATTGCTTGCAATGCCAGGAGGACAGCCTTTTCATCAGCTTTCAGAAGTTCATCCTAGATACTACAGATCTTGCAGCTTACCCTACCTTCAGTTGGTTCACCACCTGTGCAATCTCAGTGAGCTTGGGTGATTCACAGCTAATTGGAGGATCAGCCTCAAGAACTGCTCAAAGTAGCCAGCCCAGTGGGTTACAATTGCAGCATCATTCATAAGGACCGTTCCATCACCCGTCCAGACTGCAACTCTCTGAGGAACAGATTCAGAAGTGCGCAATACTTTGATTTCTCTGTAATCAGGACATGGGTCACTAGACCATATATGGTGAGGCCTGCTCATAAATTTCTTTAACAAATGCCTTCTTATATGCTCTCAGAGCCTTCACAGCTATCCTTCTCAGTTCCTGGTACAGATTGGTGTTGCCATCAAGCCGTGTGCTATGAGTCCTTTTAATGATATTCAGGGTGTTCTGCGAGATAAAACACCTCTTTCTGAGCACACTGCTAACAACAACAACACAACCCTCATCAACCTTCAGGGTCTTGTCATGGAAGGTCTCCCACATGACATTAGGATCAGAAGTCGCACACAAGTCTGTAAGTTCCTCACATGTACTGAGTATAAACTCATTAGAAACAGCCTGATCCATCTCCAGTTTCATTCTCCTAGTAGGTGGTAGCCTACTGGACCTAAGCTGGATCTTCAGAAACAACAAGTCTGTGGTCAGAATTCACAAATTGAGCACTTGTAAGAGCCTTCAGTGTCTGCCCAGGAGGATGTGATCGATCTTCTTCAATGCACCGCCAGTACTGGAGTACCAAGTCCAACGATGTGGCTCAGGGCACTGGAACCAAGATCCAGCGATCTGCAGCCCCTGACCTTTTGCAAAGTCAAGGAACAAGGATCTGCACTGGTATCCAGAAGGTTGCTGGTTCGAATCCTCGTTACTGCCAAAAGAGATCCTACTCTGCTGGGCCCTTGAGCAAGGCCCTTAACCTTCAATTGCTCCAGGAGCATTGTGCAATGGCTGACCCTGTGCTCTGACCCCAAGGGGTATGTGAAAACAAACAAATTCCTAATACAAGAAATTGTATAAGGTGAAATAAAGAACAAAAAAAAAAAAACATTGAACCACTTTCACCACAGTCCCTAGACCCATGGGGACCAACACATTCCTGATAACCAGCCCTGCTGGTGACAGTGGTCACATTTAAATCACCCATAACCAGAGGAGTGTCACTTCACAGGCACCCATCAACCACTGAGTGAAGTTGCAAATAACATATCTCCCTCACCGAGATATCACTCACCACAGTCTTAGCATACACTGAGACAACACACAAGTGCACCCAGAGAATGCCTAAATATATGTCTCATAATATGCTCGTTGAAAGGAGTGACAGCGGATACCATCGGAAGGAGCCAATCCGCCACAGCAACAACTATTCCCTGAGTATGACAGCCAGCAGAACAACCAGACCAATAAAAGGTGTATCCACCTACAGAGATCAGGCCAATCCCAGGTCTGCGCACCTCAGAGAGTGACACCACTAAAATTCAGAGTTTACGAAGCTCCTCTGACAGCAGAGGAAGACGATCATCAGGCCGGAGTGACAAGAAATTCCATGCGCCTACCCAGTTGGGCCACCTCAAATTGGGACCTGAATGCTGCTGTGCAGCGGGTAAAACCTCAGCACCACAACAGTTTCGATCCCCAACAGGCCTGATCCCATTGGCTCTCTGGCAGTTTTGATTCTTCCGAGGATGAGGGTCCTGAAGGCTTTCCCCCATCCGCTTCATAATGCGAGTAGCCTTCCTAAGGGCGTCTTCAGCTACTCCTGTCTACAGCAGAAAGGAGTCCTGTCTGTCGTTTTGGATCTTTGTGAAGTATTTTACAGTGGCTGGACTGCCAATCCTGCCACCAACCCTCACGTTTTCCCTGCAAGTTGGAGGACCATTTACAGGGCAGATGCAGTTTAACGTCATGCAGAGAACAGATCAAAACAAAATGGTGCCCACAAAAGATCTTAAATAAAATTCAACTTTTAAGTGAGAATTCCGATCAAGTAAATACCTACAGCACTGAATTTCCTTAGTATAAAACCCAAAGTAAAAATACATTGATGATTTTTATTCACAAGGAAAGTCCAGAAAAATGTAAAAAAAAAACTTAACTTGTAACACTTGGCATTCTCCAGGTTAGAAGAATGCCAAGGATTTTCATGATGTCAAAACTAAATGTTTTACAATATTATGAAAATACTAAGAAAAAACATAAAAAAAACTAAGAAACTAAGATGTTCCAGTGGGGTTCTCCATAAATATGGTTTATCTTAATAATAGGATAAACTACCCATTTTGCCATTTCATAAATGAGAATGTTAAAACAATTTTTAACATTTAAAACAAGTGGCCTGAACCAATCTTGCTGTTTTTTCCCCACTCCTCATTTCTTTCCAGGGCTTCCTTTTGGCAGAGTGAATGTGCTAAGTCCAAGTAAATTCCACTGGATCATTATTAGTGCAAGCTCTGGACAAGTAAAAGCATGCTTAAACAATGAATGAATAAATCAGTGTCCTATCTTTACCTTAATTTGTTTATCCTTCTTTTCTCAAGATACTGTAACTGTAATTCATTTTAAAGCAAACAAAAATGGAAACACAAACAAATGAAAAACAGTATTTACATGCGAGCACTATAAGTTATTTGGCTGACTTGAGCACATAAAATTTACACTAGTAGTCAAATGTTTTAGAGCACCTCAGTTTCTCTAGTTGAAATGCAATGAATGACCTAAAATGGTGAAAACATAACCGGTGAACTGCCTGAGGTTTACATTTAAGGTTTAGGATTAAAAAAAAAACTGAAAAAAGGACATTTCAGAATATAACAAATGGACCTTCTTCAGGGAACAACTAATAGGCTACAACCTACAGATGTTCTGCAGCTTTTGTTGATTACTTAAAAATCCCCCATCTGCTTTAAGTTTAAACCTCTGCTTATTGCTTACCTTTTCACCATTTTAGAGCATTCATTGCATTTCAACTGGAGAAACTGAGGTGTTCTTAAACTTTTGGCCAGTAGAGTAAATAAAGGTTAAAGAAAGATGGAACTTTATTTGTTCCCAGAGGCAAATCTGTCTCTTTACAGAAGCTCTTTATAAAAATAAACACATAAATAGGTAGACCTGTAGCTCCTTTGAGCTCAATGCACGTAACATGCAGAAAGCTTTAAAATTTGAATATTTTACACAATAGAATGTTGTGGTTTATAGTTAATGAGAAGATCAGGGAGAGAACATTTTTAATATCAGAAATGTCATTCTTGAAAATGTTCTGAATATTTTTACTTAATTTCACTAATTTGTCTTCATATACACATCCCTGCTTTTCATGGAACTGTTCATTTCTTTGAAAGCATTTATTTTTGCTCACAATCTGCAATGTCTGAAGTATACAGCAAGGTGTCAGTTCAATTCTAGGATTAATTAGTTCTTTGTTCCTGCACTAAATCCGTACTTCCAAACATATTCTCTCAGTGTGTGATTTTTCTTTTTAAAGAAACTTAGCAGTGTTTTTAACTCTTAAACATTATAGCCACTTTGATATTTTCAAGGACTGAGCCAGCATGCTCCTAAATCACATAAAAGCAGGAATAGCAGAAAGCTGAAAGAATGTATGTTATTTATTCTGAATGTTTCATAAAAAAGGGCAAAAAAGTGTACTGTGCAGCAAGTATAAATGATAATCAATATGTAACTGTGATTTATGGGTTAGGCTAAATCCACACTAACGTTTTCATTTAAAAGTTCAGACATTGGTCTCCATATTTGCCTTTTGTCCACACTACCCTGGGGTTTTAACCTCCAAAAATTGAGACTTTTAAAAATAAACAGAGCTGTATATTTTTTAAAACACTGGCTCAGCACTGCAGTTTGAATGGGAGAAAAGGGAGTATTTTGAAAACAAGGACTATATTCATGCTCTGATTGGCCTGTGCTTATTACTTGGCCTTTCCCTGACTGGATCCTGCTCATATCTCATTCCCTGATTGGTCATCCTTCACTGAAGAAAACCATATTCTAATTTGGCTGACATAGACTCCTTCTATGGCACGTTTTGTATTGCTTTTCCTGTATGGATTTATATTGCATTTGAACAGGTTGAATGCTGAATACATGGGCAAAAGGCAAGTAACTTATCGGTTGCTATAGTTTTGTGATAAATGCCATGGCTGGCAAAGTTACTGTTCCTTCAAAACTAAATGGTTTTGGATAAGATCTTGATGGAGCAGTGAAAATGTAAATGTGGACGGATATCATTTTTCTTAAAAACATCGTTGTTGAAAGAAAACATAGTATTGTGGACTAGGGCTGTCAAATTACACATAATTAGAGTTTGAATAATCATATTAAAAATAAATATACTTTTCAAATATTGTATATTATTCCATAGGTTAATTGTTCATTGCTACTTCATATAAATTTGTACTTGTAAGCTTCATAATAATTATTCATATTTTTGCTTGCAGTCTGTCTGCAATGCATTCAGCACTCATTTTTCGTGCACCAACATGTCCTTCACTTTAAAACAGAGCCTTTCGCAGAGATATGATTTTCTGTGCATGAAAAGTGACACAATCAAATAATAAAGTGGAGCTGGGACACTTCACACGATAGTAATGCACATATGAAACCCACACAGAATTGCATAAGATTAGTTAAACACTAGTGCTACATGCACTTGATAATTCAGCCCCACAGATTCTACCCCCTCCTCCTGCCTTCCACTCCACTACATATCTTTCTGGTCCTAGAGTGCAATAAACATGACGTTCATACCCATCAGTATATTGAATGTAGTGTAGGTCGAGGCAGAGTGAGTCTGTTTGTGTTTCACAAATGGAGTTACTGAATGTACTAATTGTTGCATTGTATGGATCATTAAGTATTTTCTCCTACTTGTATTTTTTTATTTGGCAAAAGCATTCATTAACAGAAAAGTTCATTTAAAAGTGTGAAATGAAAGTGAGCAAGGAGCAAAATAGTAATGTTAGGGTGCTGGAAAAGTGTTTAAACTTTAATGTTAGTGCGGCCATTAACCAAAAAGCACAGCAGTGCTGTTGAAAAATCTGTACATTTCATAAATGACAATACAAACTAGCAATTAAAATTTACAAAAACTCTGATCATGAAAGTGGTGGTTTAAACACCTGCAAAATACAGAAGTATTGCAGTATATAGTGTGTCTGGAGAGACATGATTCCAAAATTAGTGAATGTTACATTGAAGGACTGTTCGTTTACAACTTTCTGAATCTGCTGCATCTTATTCAATACGGTTTTGTTTATGTTATGTTTGCATACTATTCTGTCTCTTAC
This sequence comes from Polypterus bichir lapradei, assembly GCA_026402145.1. Taxonomy (NCBI): domain Eukaryota; kingdom Metazoa; phylum Chordata; class Cladistia; order Polypteriformes; family Polypteridae; genus Polypterus; species Polypterus bichir. Next base: position 35,376,226 of record JANRMT010062841.1, read on the forward strand.
ACTGCTGGTAATGCTTACCATAAAGCAGTATAAATGTTAAACATTTTGAAGATTGTGTGTGTTAAAGGTGGATGAACTTGACAATGCTAGAAGCACTGGGCTGAAGTCATTAGTTGCATTAGGTTCTTACTGATGCAGAAAATCAAGGGCACAGAAAGCAAATTTCAGGAATTTAGAAACATTTTGATATTAAGCAGACGTGGTTGGAGAGAAAAGCATGTAGCAGTGGCTTTTATTGTTTATTCTGATGATCAGCCAGGGCTTCTGGATATCATTCCATCCTGTTTCTTAATTAGAACTCAATTCTTGTTGGTAATGGAACATTTAATTAGATTCTGTGTTATAGCTTACACTTTGTCACATTCCTGACAGTGTGTATTTTACTCTTGTGAGAAAATCAACTGAATTTCTTACAAGTTTAGTAAGTTAGTAACCTTCAGTCTACAAATTTATAGCCTTTTACTTCTATTAAAATGTTTTTTTCAAACTGCTATTTTACAATTAACTTGCTTAAGTGCTAATGTAATTGCCCCCTTTTAATTGTGACCTGCTTGAGAAAAAGTAAAGAGCTTAAAATCATTACAAGCAAGTGATTCAATATTAAGATAAAAAAAAGAAATCACATATATTGCTGTACCCTAAAGCAATGAATGCAACAAAACCTTTCTGACTTTTATAAAGAAGTAAACCCCTCAGTGTTGATAATATCTGTAGCTATGGGCAAGGCACTTAATTAAATGATATGTTCTATAGCAAATAATAAAAAAAAATCTTAAATGGGACCACAGGCTTGGATTTAAGAGATAATTTATCCATTTACTGAGTCTGTTCTAATGAAATGCAGGTTTAAAAGCCTAGTCTGGAAGCTTTGCTTAAAAGGAATCCACATCTGGTCTTTAGCTTTCATAAATGTAAATAATAATAATAATTATTATTATTATTGCAGAACTATGTCACTCTTAAAGATCCCCAGAATAGTCTTGCAGAGCATGATATATAAAATCATTATGCCCCACATACTCATCTCGCAGATGACATCTTAACCCACTTCTATTAGCAGATGAAAACTGTACAGAATTTATATCAAAACAAATCAGTTTCTTCCTAGAGACAAATACATCCTCAGAGGTCTCTGCAGGAATACTCTGGGAAACTCTAAAGGCCTTCTTAAGAGGACAGATTATTTCATATCTTTCCCACAGAAATAAATTAGAAACCAAGAAGCTATCAAAGGTAACCAACAAAATTACTAGAGTAGATCAAGAATATGCCAGGTGTCCAAGTGAAGCTCTTCATAGGAAAAGACAGGCTCTGCATTCAGAGCTCAACCTCTTAACAACCAAAGAAACTGAACAACTCATTTTTAAATGAAGACATCATTACTATGAACATGAAGAGAAAGCTAATAAGCTTTTAGCTCAACAATTCAACAACCAAGAACTTTGCAATACAATCCCAGCAATCACCAACACGAACGGAGATAAAATTGATGACCATAAACATATAAGTTTAAAGAAGACAAAACACAATCTAATGCATTTCTGGATATATTACAGATACCACAAATAGATACTTTTATTGCAGAGGATTTGGATAAATCTCTGGTGCTATCAGAAGTACTAGATGCTATAAAGTCACTTCAGAGCGGTAAAGCAGCAGGCCACCCTGATGGCTACCCTGTCGAATTTTATAAGAAATTCTCCACTCAGCTAGCTCCCCTCTTATTAACAACATTTGCAGAAGCTAGAGACAACCACATTCTACCTCAAACTCTTCGCCAAGCATTAATCACTGTCCTTCCTAAACAAAATAAGGACTTATTACAATGTGCATCATACAGACCAATTTCATTTCTAAATAATGATGTTAAGATACTCTCCAAAGTCCTAGCTAGGAGGATGGAGAAAGTGCTGCCTTCGATAATATCACAAGATCAAACTGGATTTATTAAAGGCCAACACTTAGCTTCCAATCTCCGACGCCTGTTTAATGTAATATATTCACCTGCAAAGTCAAACACCCCTGAGTTATTACTATCGTTGGATATGATTAAATGGAACTACCTTTTCACTACATTAGAGAAATTTGGGTTTGGCCTGAATATTTGCGCATGGATCAAACTACTGTATACCAATCCAGAAGCTTCAGTTTTTATTAACATTTGCTCAAACTACTTTAAACTAGAACGTGGTACCATACAAGGATGCCTCTTGTCACCACTGCTATTTGCAATCGCCACTGAACCACTGACAGTTCCTGTTGAAATGCTTATCAGATAAAGAGGATTATCAGAGAAGGACTGGAACAGAAAAGTTCTCTATATGTAGATGATATGGTTTTGTTTGTTTCAGACCCACAAAATACTGTGCCTGCAGTCTTAACAGCACTTACAGAATTTCAAAAGCATACAATATTAGATTAGACATCTTCCCTTTTATTAGTGCAGATCAGTTTAAATACTTAGGGGTAAATATCACAAGTAAACATAAAGCTCTTTATCAACAAAATTTCGCCGTCTGTATGGAAAAATTAAGCAAAACTTGCATAGATGGTCAACCCTCCATCTCACTCTAGCTGGAAGAATTAATGTTAAGATGAATATCCTTCCTAAGCTTCTTTTTTATTTTAAAACATTCCAATATACATCAATAAATCATTCTTTAAGCAATTAGATTCAACCATAACCTCATTTATTTGGAACCTAAAACGTCCACGTATTCAAAGAGTGATTCTACAAAGACCTCAGACAGAAGGTGGCATGGCTCTCCCTACCTTCCAATTTTATTACTGGGCAGCAAACATACAAGCTATAAAAACCTGGACACAAATAGATGAACATACACAGTCTTGGTCCGCAATAGAAATAAAATCCTGCAGTACTTCTTTATATTCCCTACTTTGTACCCCAATAAATGCAAGTTATCACCAATATACTAACCCATTTGTGCTTCACTCACTCAGAATATGGAACCAATGTAGAAAGCGTTTTAAGATGGAGAATCTTTTATCTGTGGCACCTCTGCATGAGAACCACCTTTTCAACCCTTGCAAACATACAGTATGCAGTTTTTAATATCTGGAAAACATTTGAGATTAAATTGTTTAGAGGTCTTTATATAGACAACATCTTTGCATCCTATGAACAATTACATTCCAAATTTAATCTTCCAGCAACACATTTCTTTCACTATCTTCAAATCAGAAACTTTGTCAAACAGAACCTGCCTGATTTTCCCCATCTCCCACCTTCTTCTATGCTGGAAAAAACATTGCTCAGTCTCGAGGACTTAGACAGCATTTCTGCAATATATAAAAATATTTTACAGTCCCTCCCTTTCAAAGATCCAAGAGGACACTGGGAAAAGGATCTCTCACTCAACATATCAGAAAAGGAGTGGAAGGTATCAATGCTGAGAATTCATTCGAGCTCCATATGCTCAAAACATACAATTATTCAACTCAAAATTATATATCGAGCACATCTGTCTCGCTTGAAATTGTCCAAAATGTTTCTACGGCAAGATCCAAACTGTGAACGCTACAATCAAGCTCCAGCTTCACTGGGTCACATGTTTTGAGCCTGTACCAAATTAACATCATTCTGGACAAAAATGTTTAAGTCCCTTTCAGACAGCCTTGTTGTCACAATCCCTCCTAACCCATTAACAGCTGTGTTTGGTGTTCTTCCAGATGGGCTTAAAGTGGAGAAGGACAAACAAACTGTGTTTGCCTTCACTACACTATTGGCACGCAGACTTAGGATTCTTCCAGTTTAGCAAAATAACTCTCCTCTTTTAAGTCAGTGGGTAACTGATGTTTTATATTATTTGAAATTGGAAAAAATAAAATTCTTACTTAGATGATCTGTGCAGAACTTTTTCAAAACCTGGCAGGATCTAATCAATAATATTGTAGAATAAGCTCTTAAAGCACTGAGGAAGTAGATTCTCTTCTCCATTTATCTGTATCTGACTAATAAACTCATCAATTTATTAATTGTTACTATTTTTAAATTTTACTCCGTTGGTCATGCTCTTTCTCAGGGGTGGGGGGTTGATTTGTATTCACTCCTATTTTTTTTTTTTTT
>JANRMT010062841.1:35404508-35419503 GCA_026402145.1 Polypterus bichir lapradei
TTTACTCAACTCGAAACAGAACAGCAAGGTTATTTACTGCAGTGGGAGCTACCACTCTACTACACACAGACACAGCAAATGGGCAAGGTCGGGGCCAGGTCAGTGGCCAAGTTAGAACGCTTCCTGCATCATCCATCAGGTGACGGATGTATTGAGCACAGAGATGGTGAGCTTGCCTTTGCCTCTGTGATGCTGAAAACCGGTGAGGTGCTGCGAATGCTGAAAACCCTCAGTTGCCTCGGCGACGAAAAAGCAGCCCTTGACAGACATGTCAATCGCATTTCGGCACATTGCTCTGTTGCAGAAGGTCTCAAATGAGTTCAAAAACCTCACACCATATATAATACACTTATACATAAACATACATTTATACCTTAAGAAGATGAGGGTCTGTGTGTTTGTCCATTTGCAATGCTTCTATCATTCCAATAGATAGTGCAATAGAATTCTTTGACAAAATCCCATACTAAATGGCATATAACAGAGACATATGCATTGGATTTGTTATCCCAACAGATGGTACAACACAAACATTTATAGTAATGCATTTATTATAACGACTGTTTGTGATACACCACTTGTTGGAATGAAAAATGCACTGGATTTTACTACATGCATTACGAAACACTTGACACTAAGCTCTATGTTGGTTATTTAGATTCAACCACTCAGACTGGCAGCATAGCTGGTAAATGTTTATATACTGTATACACACGCAGATTAACAATATAGGGACTTCAGTGAAAGTCACATCTGCTTGAGAGCATAGGACGATTGTTGGAATAAAGGTTCAGAGACAATTAACACAAAGGCAGCCTAGCCTACTCATAACCGTTCATAATGAAAACAATTTTTTTATCTATTATGCTATTTAATGATCTATAAAAAAATCTGTCACTGTTTTACCAATTAAAATTTCTTTCTAACCATGTGTTATTTTATGTACTTCAGAGAGCACAGAGTTACAGTATATCTTGATTAAGCTTTTATTTTATATCATTAAATAAATGTAGTACAGTACTTCAATAGCAATGTAACTCTAAGCAACCCAAAGAAAGGTATAATTCTACAGTATAATCATTTTAAACTGTTTCATCATCTCTTTTGAATGATGAATTACAGCATGCAATGCCTTAGGCTCCTACATACTGTGTTTCCCCGAAAGTAAGGCCTACTCTGAAATTAAGACCTAGCAGTAATTTCTGATGTACCGCTAATATAAACCCCCCCCCGAAAATAAGACCTACTGCTAATCCGCCATTTTTGCATCTGTCCTGAGAGCTTCTGTATTTAGCCTAAAAGCTGCCCTGGTTACACTTAAAACTGCAATAAACAAGCCATTCAAGGACCATTTGCGAATAGAAGTCAATGATTACATTGAAAACAGAATGGATAGAAATCAGCAGGGGAACTTTGTGAAGCCTAAGCTGCAAGAGGTGGTGACTTGGGTGAAGAATTCATGGGATAAAATCACGGTAAGCTGTGTTGCCAATGCACTACGAGCAGGTTACCTAGACAAGAAGTGTTCATTTAAGGAGAGCAGTATTGCTGCACATGAGAGATTGGGGCTATTAATTCTAAAGGAATTAGTGTCAAAACAAATCCAGGAAGGAATTGCAGGTTCCGATATGGAGAGTTATGATGATATTCTAGAAGATGATGACATGACTGTATTTGAATAAATGTACAGTAGAAGCAGTTAACATATGGTAGTTTGTATAACATGAATACATGCTGATTGTTAAACCAGAGTTAACATAGGAGGGGGTGCCCAAGAGAGTCCGTGATACCGGTAGCGCTGTGCTGGCCGGGGCTTTTGGGGTGAATGTTTTTCCTGCTGCGGTGGGTGAGTGTGGAACAGCTTTCAACCTCATTTTTTGCTTCTTCTCGTTCTTTGTGGTCGGCGTGCAGCTGTGGGCTTTTGTTTCCTGCTGGGGAGGGGTGCTGCATTTCACCTTTTTTTAGGCAAGAAGAATCTTTCCTCATTTAGGAAGGGGTGAGGTGCGGCAGGTTCGCGGCCGCACGCTGGCCGCAGGGATCGAGAATGGCAAGAGATGGGGTTCAAACTTGAGGCACTACCTCGGAGTAAGTTGTTCTGTGCTTGCCTGCTGTGGCAGGGGAGGTGTGAGCTCCGGGGGCTCCGTCCAGCGCGGTGCTATTGCAGATTCTTTTGGGTACCCCCTCGTACAGTAGTTTGTAGAACATGAATACCGTACATGTTGATTTGACTGTTGAACAGGCGTTAACATACCAGTAGTTTGTACCGTATAACTGTTGAACTAGAATAAATGTACTTTACTTTTTTGAACTACAATAAAAATAAGACCTACCTGAAAATAAGCCCTAGTGCATTTTTTGGACCTAAAATTAATATAAGACACTGTCTTATTTTCAGGTTATCTGCACCTGTCCCTATAAAGCAATCAACATTAGACTGCATGGATGTCTATGACAGAATACAAAATGTTATGTGGTTTAAGGAGACACAGAGTTTCCTGCACAGACTGGTTTTTATAAGATGAAATTTTTACTATAAAGTGGTCAGACAAGGGAAATTAATACAAAGCACTTAAAATGATGAAATTACATTAACATTTACTAACACAAAGTTATCTTGCCAGAGAGAAAACAGCAAGAACCTTTGTTTATAATCTTGCTTGGAAGAAAAAAAAAAAAAGCCAAGACCAGAAATATTCATACTGTTAGATACGTTTGAGATTTCGAACAAGCTTAACACTATTAGCTACAGTGAAAATGGCAGGTGTAGGAAACACTGAAACTGTATCAGTTCGGAAAAACAGATGGTTTACAGCCTGCCTACTCTGCATCCATATACAGCAACTTACACACAACAGCTGCGGAACCAAGACATCACTGTGAAGCAATTTTTCTTTATTTAGGTCAGTGAGTAATTTGCTCTTTAAAATATACTGCAAATAAAACATCACTGACTTAGCAAATACTGCTTATACTATAATTAAAAATTCATTTGTGACTCTGTATTAAAGTACAACTCACATTTACAAAATAAAGCCAAAAAGCATATTTATAATCTGATGAGTACAGATACAGAAAAATTTGAAAAAAAAAAATGTAAAAACAAAGGCTGTAGGACTGTTTTGAGGGAGACCAAAAAAAACACGAAAAAGGACACAGTTATTTGGTCATTGCAAGAGTTAAACAACACATGACAAAAACGATAAGCAACGTTTAAACCTGCATGGGTGTTTCCCTTGAGTATTTTTGTTTTGTCCAACAGACCCAAAGTGTATGTTACGTTAACTGGATCTTCTAAACTGGTTCCATGTGAGCGTTTTGGTCAGTTGCTCCTGTGGAGGACTGGTGTCTTGTCTGGATATTTCCAGGATAGGCTCCAGTTTCCCACAATCCAAAACTGGAACAAGGTGGTTTAAGAATTTTATTTTATTGAACATTTATCATGGAACCTCAAGAAGCTTAGACAAGAAGGGTAAGTCACCCTAGAATAAACTTTCCCAATAATAAAATATCCTAAAACATTCCCCACACCAGTACTAATGGGTTTCACAGGAAAATGATCCATCATACCTCTATTTACAAGTTTCCTGATTATTTGCTAATGTGTAAAAAAAGCCCTTTCCCATTATGATAGGAGGAGTCACCTACTGTAGTCCACATGCAAAATAAAATTTTAGAGGCAAAACACTAACAAAAAAATAAACATAAAACAACTACATTGTAGGATATAGAAAAACAAGGAAGACGAGTGGGCAAAGGTAATTACAAAATACTCCCTTTGCTGCTCTTGAACAGTTTAGTGATATGGAGACTAAGCCATTGTACTCAGTTGCAACCAAGCTAAATTCAAGACATACAAGCATTCATTTATGATCTTTTTTGTGTGTGTATGTATCATTTCAACAAATTCTACAATGGTCATATTAGCCAAAAATTAAGATTCAAAACTTCTTTCTAAAAATAGGTATATATTTGAACAATTCTGTCGTGGTACGTAAAACACAAGACATCAGAAAGACAAGCCTCTCTTCTGATATCAAGGTCCAAAACATACATGGTTCCTTACTTGATGTTGTTTCGTTATATGCACTATACTATATTTTTTTTTTTTCTGTCCTCCCTGGTCATCGGACCTTACTCTCATTCTATGTCAATTAATGTTGACTTATTTTATTTTCTTACTGTGTCTTTTATTTTTCTATTCTTTATTATGTAAAGCACTTTGAGCTACAATTTTTGTATGAAAATTTGCTATATAAATAAATGTTGTTGTTGTTATACATCTGGGTTTATGATGTAAAGCACTTTGAGCTACTGTTTGTATGAATATGTGCTATATAAATAAATGTTGTTGTTGTTGATCACTGGGTGTCCACACCTGAGCACAGACAGCCTGCCTCAGCAGCTTAAGACAAAAATCAAACTAGCTCGATTTTGTTGAGACAAGTCGGGCAATAGTTAGAGTGAATCACTGGGTAGTAAGATTATGTGACTGGTGGGTATGGGTCCATGCCATGACTGCCTCAGACGACTCACTAACATTATCCTATGGCTGAAAATTGTTAGTAAAGTAATATGAAATGGACCTCAAGACATGACCTGGGTTTCATCCTGTAGTGTAGTAGAGTGTTTTTTTGAGTAGTATGCTTATCCACTGTGGTGGTAACTTTATGCCAGCAGAATATTACAAGTATGGTTTTAATGGCCTTATAAACTTAAATTTACATTTTACTAGGATGTTTAAAAAAAACCAAAAAAAAAAACCTTAAAGTTTATTACAATGAAAAAATATTGGATTCTTCTTAGTATCAACTATATTTTTAAGTATAACTTTGAATAACTTTCACTATAGAATAAAAATATACCAATAATTTGGTAACCCTTACTGTTTCATAGCTATAAGCTTGGAATCCATACTTTCTTGTTTCCCTCTTAAAAGATGAACATCAGTCAGTATTTTACTGATATCATCCTGCCGCACCTTGACATCTTCATGCTTTATGTTTGACACCTAGAAAAAAAAACCAATTGAAAATTAACCCACTTAACTATAATATGTCAATGAAAATGTAAATTTCCAAACTTTAAATCTCATTTAAACTTGCCAATTTCAAAATATGTAATTAGTATAGTACAGATGCATCTCAAAAAAAAATCAAACATTAAAACAGAAAAAGGCTTAAAAAATATATTAACTTTAAGTGGAATGAATATATCATATGTGAAGGTTTACCCTTTTGAAATTAATAATGAAAAAAAACAAGCTTTTTCACAATATTCTATTTTTTTTTGAGATGCACTATAATAAAACAATTGCTAGCTTCCAGTCTTAAATTTCTCCTGTAAGAAATTATTTCAAAAACAAATTACACACTATTAAATAAAATAGTAACAACTTCCTTGAGTATTCTCAAGTATAATTCGATTATTTCCTTTATATTACATCCTGCACTGTATTCTCTAAATACTTTAGTTTTTATTAATGAATACAGTTATAGGGAGGATTTCAACCTTTTTACAGTGAAAAATTCAGAGAAATATGCTTGTCCTTTTCTTTATATTTTGTTTCCCTGTACTGTTCTCAAAACTTTACCTTCTTTTTGACTGTTCTTGCTTCCAAAACAATGAAAGGGCTAGCTTGGTACTAGCCCTTCTTAGCTGTCTCAATACCAAAAGTTCATCCCATTTTTTTCTTTCAGAATTTGCTGCATCTTCTCAAAATTTCTTATTTATGTAGCTTTGTAAAATGTACCTCTGGCCAAAACATTTTGAAGCTTTTATGTATGATTACTAAATCCTGAATCTTTCAAAACTATGTTTGGATCCAAGTTTACTTCAAAATATTAAAAAGAAAATCTTTTAGAAAGTCAACAATACAGTACAAAAGACAGCACAATAATGCTTTGTACTTAATTTTGCTCCATACTTACAAATTAAAAACACAATAAGCACATACATCAACACTCCAAACACTCCATTTAATTAAAAACAAGAACATATTGAGCATTTAGAGTAAATGCCTTCATATTATCATCATTATTAACAAGTGGCATTAACAGATTATACATTGACCTTTTGAGAACTTACATTGGTGACTTTTCTCTTTATATTCTCTAGAAGATGCTCCTGGCCCCTGACAAAATATGGATGCTGAAATTCTGTATCATCCTTTTCTGGCTTTACTAATCCACCCTGTTCAATATGGACCACTTTTCGGAAGCCATCTGTTTACATATTGGGGAAAAAAAAAAAAAAACTAGATTTAACAGTATACGTTGATTTCAGATCTACTGGAGGAATTTAAACTACAGGTGCTGGTCATAAAATTAGAATATCATGACAAAGTTGATTTATTTCAGTAATTCCACTCAAAAAGTGAAACTTGTATATTAGATTTATTCATTACACACAGACTGATGTATTTCAAATGTTTATTTCTTTTAATTTTGATGATTATAACTGACAACTAATGAAAGTCCCAAATTCAGTATCTCAGAAAATTAGAATATCAATTAAGACCAATGCAAAAAAAGGATTTTTAGAAATGTTGGCCAACTGAAAGGTATGAACATGAAAAGTATGAGCATGTACAGCACTCAATATTTAGTTGGGGCTCCTTTGGCCTGGATTACTGCAGCAATACGGCGTGGCATGGAGTCGATCAGTCTGTGGCACTGCTCAGGTGTTATGAGAGTCCATGTTGCTCTGATAGTGGCCTTCAGCTCTTCTGAATTGTTGGGTCTGGCGTATTGCATCTTCCTCTTCACAATACCCCATAGATTTTCTATGGGGTTAAGGTCAGGTGAGTTTGCTGGCCAATCAAGAACAGGGATACCATGGTCCTTAAACCAAGTACTGGTAGCTTTGGCACTGTGTGCAGGTGCCAAGTCCTGTTGGAAAATGAAATCTGCATCTCCATAAAGTTCGTCAGCAGCAGGAAGCATGAAGTGCTCTAAAACTTCCTGGTAGACGGCTGCGTTGACCTTGGACCTCAGAAAACACAATGGACCAACACCAGCAGATGACATGGGACCCCAAACCATCACTGACTGTGGAAACTTTACACTGGACCTCAAGCAACATGGATTCTGTGCCTCTCCTCTCTTCCTCCAGACTCTGGGACTTTGATTTCCAAAGGAAATGCAAAATTTACTTTAATCAGAGAACATAACTTTGGACCACTCAGCAGCAGTCCAGTCCTTTTTGTCTTTAGCCCAGGCGAGATGCTTCTGACGCTGTCTCTTGTTCAAGAGTGGCTTGACACAAGGAATGTGACAGCTGAAACCCATGTCTTGCATAAGTCTGTGCGTGGTGGTTCTTGAAGCACTGACTCCAGCTGCAGTCCACTCTTTGTGAATCTCCCCCACAGTTTTGAATGGGTTTTGTTTCACAATCCTCTCCAGGGTGCGGTTATCACTATTGCTTGTACACTTTTTTTCTACCACATCTGGTCCTTTCCTTCGCCTCTCTATTAATGTGCTTGGACACAGAGCTCTGTGAACAGCCAGCCTCTTCAGCAATGACCTTTTGTGTCTTGCCCTCCTTGTGCAAGGTGTCAATGGTCGTCTTTTGGACAACTGTCAAGTCAGCAGTCTTCCCTATGATTGTGTAGCCTACAGAACTAGACCGAGAGAACATTTAAAGGCTTTTGCAGGTGTTTTGAGTTAATTAGCCGATTAGATTGTGGCACCAGGTGTCTTCAATATTGAACCTTTTCACAATATTCTAATTTTCCAAGATACTGAATTTGGGACTTTCATTAGTTGTCAGTTATAATCATCAAAATTAAAAGAAATAAACATTTGAAATACATCAGTCTGTGTGTAATGAATGAATCTAATATACAAGTTTCACTTTTTGAATGGAATTACTGAAATAAATCAACTTTGTCATGATATTCTAATTTTATGACCAGCACCTGTATTATAAAACCTGAACCTTTAAATACAAATCATGTCATACTACCATGAGCAATTAATTTCCCAATTTGTTTTAGAAGAAGCCAAGCCCAGTTTACAATAAGCATGAAGTAGCTCAGGTCACACCACCACACTTCCATATAATACAACTTTAAGGAATAAATAACAGATTCTTATTTTGCCACAGAAATCACTTTAAATCATTTGCTAGAATACAAATCACTTGATAACATGCTATAATAAGGGGGAAAAAAACTTTAAATTATTTTACACCATATATGTGGTTGGTCACTTAAATGAAAATAAATTGTCAGAAAATAAACTAAGTAAGGCATTTGGCTCGAATTACAACAGCTTTGGCAGTTTCTCATTCTGAGTTTATCCATTTTTAGAGGGGACAACCAAAAATAAAAACAAGATTTTATACAGGAAATCGATGCATTTTATTACAGAAAGGCAAACATCAATTCAAATATGCATTCACTACAGAAAGATGTATTAATTTGATAGGCATGAGACAATACACTTATTCCACAAATACAATTTATACTGTGATTCAGACTTCATGAAACAATATCCACATGATGTGATATTTTCATAATACAAAACGTGCTGAATGTTTACTGTTACTTATTATTAGTCATTATTAAATCAAAACACTGCAAAATAGGTTTATATCACTGCACAAATACACAAGTTTTAGAACATTTTATAAGCCTTTTTGTTAAAATAAAATAATTTAAATATTAGCATTAAATACTTGCTCTGCAGTAACATAAAACATATTGCATGTGTGATTAACACACATTCAATTAAGAAGTTCACTGTACTCTGTAAATGTGACAAAAAGAACCCTATAAACCTATAAAGTTTTTACAGTGTAAAACCATCCATATTGAACTTTTCATTTTCTGAGCTAAAATCAAACATTGCTGCAGCAGTGGCTGCCCTTTTTACTTCCTGCTTGAATGCCTTACTGACCCATAAGCTGAGAGTTCTCACTAGATCTATAAAGAACTTATATTTTATTTTCTTTTAAGAAAAATGAGTGTGTCAACACTCTGCATGAAGCTGAAACCTTTGAGAATAAGCCTGTGAATTCAGAGGTGCATTTATGGAAAAAAAAAAAAAGTTTTCCTTCACTATACCTTTTCCAACTTAATCTGCGGTATCAGCCCACTTTCTTGGTCGGTGACATCTATGCTGTGTGATGACAACTTTTACCTTCACACCATTGTATACAAAGCAAATAACGGTTCTGCCAAAGTCTAGTAAATTTGATATGTCTTACCTTAGTTCTAATTTTGAATCAAATTTTTAAATCCCCTGCTTTTGAGAAAAAATGTTATTTGCTGCTGTGTTTAATTTCAGTCATGTAGTAATGTTGCATAGTACACATTTCATATCGGCAGTATTTTGCATTGCAAAATTCGATACAACAAAAATTTGTCTCAAGCTTACAATTTGCTAAAGTGTAGTTACAACTAAACAGTTTTAGATATTAAAGTAATTTTATACCACAGAATCAAAACACACTTTTGTATCCTCTAAATAAGGAACTAGCAATATAGATATATTTAAAAATTTGTTTACATCAGTTCTCTGAAGACAGTATTTTAAAAAAATGCAATAAACCAATGCTAAAAATTAATAAATAAATAAAACCAGACTTACACATATTGAGCTGTCTCACAAAGCTAGCCATATTGTTATGCTTAAAGTACTTTGGAAGAACATCTTTAGCAAAGTGGCCTTGGTCGAAAACATGGAAGCTATTACCACTCTGAAAAAGAAGAAGAAAAAAAAAAAAAAAAAAAATGAATGGAAAGAATTCATTTATAATCAAATTTTTTACAGAGTATGTTTTTGCAACAGTAATATATACAATGAATTATTTGTGAAGAAATATTTACTATTTCACCTCATGTTAAAGTATAATTCAATACCTTTGATAGAGTTCATTTTAAGGCATAACACTGAGATATGAATGGGCAATACTAGACAGCCAAATATATAAGACATAATACTACAAAGACAGACAGATTTGAACAGTTCTGTGTTTCTCAAGTGAGATAAATGCAAAATATTTATTACCTTTTCAACTATACAAAAAAATAACCCAAGAAAGAAAACAGCATGAATCCCCAATGTTCTATTAACTTTTGCAATTAATTAACAACTCATAACACAAAAGGAATTAAAATCACATTTGACCTAGTAGGATTAAATAAACATAATTGTGAATTGTGAATGTTACACTAGTTACATGGAATTTTCCTGGGTGGGTGGGGTGAGAAGTCAAGCAAAACACCTTTTATTGGCTAAAAAACAATGCGACCTAGTATTGCACAGTTTTTTTGATGTTGTACAGTATCGATAAAAACGGATATGTTGCCACAGTTTATTTTTTTTACCACTGATAATACAGTAACAATTATTACTGATACATGTCTTGGGTATGACATTAAAATTCATCCGCCCTGCAAATGGTCCTCCAGCTTGCTTGAAATATTTGGGGTTGACGGCAGGATTGGCACTCCAGCTGTCATAAAAAACTTCACAGAGCTCTGAAACAACATACATGACTCCTTTCTGCTCTCTGTGGGAGTAGCTCTGCTGCTGCTTGCGTTATGAAGGGGATGGTGGAAAAGCCTCCCCAGAAGAGTCAAAACCACCGAAGAGCCAATGGGGGCAGGCCTGTCGGAACTGGTGTGGTGCTGAGGCATTGCACGCTATGGCAGCAATCAGGTCCCAATTTAAAGAGGCCGATCCAGGTAAGAGGCAGATCGTCTTGTCTCTCCGGCATGATGGTTATCTTCTGCTGCTATTGGAGAAGCTTTGTAAACTCCCCATATCAGTAGCGGCACTCTCTGAGGTAGGGAGATCTGGGACTGGCCAGATCTCTGTAGGTGGGTAACTTTTATTGGCCTGGTCGCTCCGATCGCTCTCAATAATATTCAGGGAGTAGCTGTTGCTATGGCAGATTAGCTCCTTCTGATGGTGTCCAATGTCACTCCTTTCAACAAAAGTACTATGGGACTCAGATTAAAGCACTCTTTGGGTGCCTTGTCTGTTGTCCCAGTGTATACTCCAACTGTGGCGAGTGAGGTCTCTGTGAGGGAGACATTTTATTTGCAGCTTTGCTTGGTGGTTGATGGGCGCAAGCGAGGCGACACTTTTCTAGTCATGGGTAATTTCAAAACGACCATTGGCACTTACATGTCTGGCAATGAGAACTGCATTTGTCCCCATGGGTCTGGCAACTGTGGTGAAAGTGGTTTAATGTTTCTTGACTTTGCAAAATGTAAGGAGCTGCGGATTGCTGGATTCTGGTTCCAGCGCCCTGAACCACATTGTTGGATTTGGTACTCCAATGATGGTGGTACAGTGAAAGAGATCTATCACATCCTTGTGGGCAGACAGATGCAATGGCTCTTACAAAACTGCAGAGGCTACAGAAGTGCCCATTTTGTGAATTCTGGCGATAGACTTTTCGTAGCTACTAAGAAGATCCAGCAAAGGTCCAGTAGGCTACTACCTATTAGGAGAATGAGGCTGGACCTGGCCAAACTCCAAGATCAGGCGGTTTCTAATGAGTTAACACGCATTTTGTGTGATGGACTTACAAAATTGGGTGTGACTGCAGATCCTAATGTGATGTGGGAGATCTTCTGTGACAAGACCCTGAAGGTTGCTGAGGGCTGTGTTAGCATTACAAGTGTGCCCATAAAGAGGTGTTTCATCTTGCAGGGCATCCTGGATATCATCGTGAGGAGTCACAGATCACAGCTTGATGGCAACTCCGGCGAGTACTGGGAACTGAGAAGGATAGCTGCAAGGGCTCTGAGGGGGCAGATAAGAAGGTGTTTGTTATAGGAATCTGTGAGCAAGTGACATACCATATATGGTCTTGTGACCCACATCCTGCTTACAGAGGAATCAAAGCATAAAACACATCCGAATCCGTTTCTCTGAAAGTCTCAGTCAGGACAGGTGATGGAACGGTCCTTAAGGATGACACAGCAATTGTGACCCGTTGGGCTGGCTACTTTGAGCAGCTGTTAAAAGCTGATCCTCTGACTAGGATTTTGGATATCTCTGGGTCCACAGTTCATGAGGTTCATGCAACACTCGCTCTCACTGAGATTGTGCAGGTGGTGAACCAGCTGAAGGTAGGGAAGGCTGCAGGGATCTGTGGTATCTGGGGTGAAATTCTCCAGGCTGGTAGTAATGCTGTCCTCCTAGCATTGCAAGAAATCTTTGCTTCCGTTTGGGAGATCGGCATCATCCAACTGACCGGAAAATGGGACGACTTGTCCCTATCAGGAAAGAGAATTGATATAGCCTGGATTCCAGCAACTACAGAGAAATAACACTGCTCTTGGGTGCTGCGTAAGGTCCTTGCTGGTGTCATCCCTTAAAAAGATCTGTGATCACTTGCTCAACTACCAGAGAATGGAGCAGTCTGGTTTTATGCCGAAGAAGTCTACCATAGACCGCATCTTGGCACTGAAGGTTCTCATGGAGTACAAACATGAACATCAGCAGAGTTTCTTTGCAGCCTTTCTTGATTTTTGTAAAGCATCTGTCAGGTTAGGTTGATGCACACAGCAGTGAGCGTAGGAATAGCAGCTGGCAGAAGTACATGTGCAGCCGTGCGCACAAGTATGTCAGGAGTGCAAGCGAGATAGAAGAGAAAATGGCAAAAAAAATGTGAACGAAAACTAAAAGAAAAATTTCCAAAGACAGATAATACCACTAATCTTTTGAACCATCTGAAGAACTGCCATCCTTTAGAGCATTCACAATGCAAGACTTTACAGTCTCAGACCCAAGCAACTGCTGGTGGTGTCTCTAAAACAACCAGTGTGATACCTGCGCAACAACAGCAGACCATAGTGTTAATTTTCTTCAGCACCATGCCTTACAATATAAAAAGGAGGAGATTCATTAATTAAACAATGCAATAGCCCACTTTATTACAAAGACGTGATGTCAGTAAGCACGATCAAAAAATGTTGGATTTACGTGATTAAAGTAATTACCTCTTGTTACCAACTCCCTGGAAGTAAACATTTCTCTCAGATGACACTTCTCCAGCTACAAACACAGTTTAAAAAGATAGTTGAAAAAGGAGCTGCAAAGTGCATCATACTTCATTACCACATTGGATTCATGGTCAATTCACACATTGGAACTATATATGAGCCTCACTGCTCACTTCATTGACCAAGATTGGAATTTGAAAAGCATATAGCTTCAAACTGCCTACTTCCTGAAGACCATACAGGCAAAGTAATCACTTTATGACTATAAGAATCACTTGCATCATGGGGACTGAGTGGAGACAAACCAAGCCTGCATCATAACAAGAAGTGGGATTAATATAGTGAAGCCCACATCATTAAACAACTGGACACAGTTGCAGGGCTTTGGGTATCTATGTCACTCAACTATCGGTTAAGTTTGTAAGCAGAAATATATACAAATCTAATATTTTCTTTTTTTTGCCTTGGAGCATAAGCTGACCACAACTGAGTGAATATGTCAAATTTGTTTATGTTCATTAACATTTGAAAGTTGCTTGAATTTGTACTGAGGAGATATATATATTAATATTAGAGGCTGGCGCCCTGTGTATATATACACACACACACACACACACACATACATACACACACATACATGTGAAAAACTATTTGCCCCCTTCCTGATTTCTTATTCTTTTGCATGTTTGTCACACAAAATGTTTCTGATCATCAAACACATTTAACCATTAGTCAAATATAACACAAGTAAACACAAAATGCAGTTTTTAAATGATGGTTTTTATTATTTAGGGAGAAAAAAAATCCAAACCTACATGGCCCTGTGTGAAAAAGTAATTGCCCCCTGAACCTAATAACTGGTTGGGCCACCCTTAGCAGCAATAACTGCAATCAAGCGTTTGCGATAACTTGCAATGAGTCTTTTACAGCGCTCTGGAGGAATTTTGGCCCACTCATCTTTGCAGAATTGTTGTAATTCAGCTTTATTTGAGGGTTTTCTAGCATGAACCGCCTTTTTAAGGTCATGCCATAGCATCTCAATTGGATTCAGGTCAGGACTTTGACTAGGCCACTCCAAAGTCTTCATTTTGTTTTTCTTCAGCCATTCAGAGGTGGATTTGCTGGTGTGTTTTGGGTCATTGTCCTGTTGCAGCACCCAAGATCGCTTCAGCTTGAGTTGACGAACAGATGGCCGGACATTCTCCTTCAGGATTTTTTGGTAGACAGTAGAATTCATGGTTCCATCTATCACAGCAAGCCTTCCAGGTCCTGAAGCAGCAAAACAACCCCAGACCATCACACTACCACCACCATATTTTACTGTTGGTATGATGTTCTTTTTCTGAAATGCTGTGTTCCTTTTACGCCAGATGTAACGGGACATTTGCCTTCCAAAAAGTTCAACTTTTGTCTCATCAGTCCACAAGGTATTTTCCCAAAAGTCTTGGCAATCATTGAGATGTTTCTTAGCAAAATTGAGACGAGCCCTAATGTTCTTTTTGCTTAACAGTGGTTTGCGTCTTGGAAATCTGCCATGCAGGCCGTTTTTGCCCAGTCTCTTTCTTATGGTGGAGTCGTGAACACTGACCTTAATTGAGGCAAGTGAGGCCTGCAGTTCTTTAGACGTTGTCCTGGGGTATTTTGTGACCTCTCGGATGAGTCGTCTCTGCGCTCTTGGGGTAATTTTGGTCGGCCGGCCACTCCTGGGAAGGTTCACCACTGTTCCATGTTTTTGCCATTTGTGGATAATGGCTCTCACTGTGGTTCGCTGGAGTCCCAAAGCTTTAGAAATGGCTTTATAACCTTTACCAGACTGATAGATCTCAATTACTTCTGTTCTCATTTGTTCCTGAATTTCTTTGGATCTTGGCATGATGTCTAGCTTTTGAGGTGCTTTTGGTCTACTTCTCTGTGTCAGGCAGCTCCTATTTAAGTGATTTCTTGATTGAAACAGGTGTGGCAGTAATCAGGCCTGGGGGTGGCTACGGAAATTGAACTCAGGTGTGATACACCACAGTTAGGTTATTTTTT
>JANRMT010062841.1:35423598-35433758 GCA_026402145.1 Polypterus bichir lapradei
AAGAGAAAAGTTGATTCTGAAAATAGAGCCTTTAAAAACCGATGGGAGGCTGAGTATATGTTTACTGACATTGCCGTTAAACCCGTGTGTCTCATTTGTGGAGCTAATGTGGCTGTAATTACAGAATTTAATCTAAGACGGCACTATGAGACAAAACATCACGGTAACCTGAAAGACCTGAATGCAATGCAGAAGATACAGAAAGCAGAAGAATTAAATAAGAATCTGACACTTCAGCGGACGTTTTTACCCGTGCACAATCACAAAGTGATTTCAAGTGAAGCTACTTTTATGGGAGACACAAATGCACCAGTTTTGAGTTGATTTATTCAGGAATAATATTCCTGTCTGTTTTTACCATTCCTACCAAAGATATTTCTGTCGACTAAATAAAAATTCCTTCTGTTTAAAATTTAAATAGAACTTGAACAAATACGATGGTTCATAATATCCACGCAGACTTGCACGTAAGAGCGGGAGTTATCCGTTTTAACAAGCAGCGTATTGCACTGATACGAAATAGCTGTGTGTGTATATATGTAGATATGTATGTATATGTATATATATGTTTATATATGTGTGTGTGTATGTGTATATATATGTATTTGTGTATATATATGTGTGTGTATGTATGTATGTATGTATGTGTGTATGTATATGTATGTGTATATATGTAGATATATATATATGTAGCAAAGTG
This sequence comes from Polypterus bichir lapradei, assembly GCA_026402145.1. Taxonomy (NCBI): domain Eukaryota; kingdom Metazoa; phylum Chordata; class Cladistia; order Polypteriformes; family Polypteridae; genus Polypterus; species Polypterus bichir. The sequence continues at coordinate 35,424,299 of JANRMT010062841.1, forward strand.
TAAAATGTTATCTATAATTTTATTTATTTATTCATTTTTTTTTTGTTATGAACTTCCCCAAAAGTGTTGATCCCTGTAAATAGTTTATAGTATACCAACAATATAATCGGTTGTAGCACGAGCGTTAATTAGCATCACACCTCACAACCTGCGTGCACAGCATTTTTGGCTTTAACGCCAGAAGCACGGTGAACGCTGTAGGGGTAGGTTGTGGTTTCAGTTTTTTTCCCGATATTTTTTTATTTTTTTCCATTTACTTTGTGTTAATTTATAATCGATTTAATTTATTATTTAATAGGCAGAGGGAAGAAGACGTGCATGTGACGATCTGTCTATTTCTTTCTTTTTGTTTTGCAAAGGTATGCTATATAAATATATATATATATTTCCTTTTCATTTGTTAAGAGTATATAATTATAAAATTAGGATTTTTTTTGTATAAAGCTATGTGTATTGTAAATAGTTTTCTTTGGAAATTGGAGTAATTTTTTGGTAAATAGTTTTATATGTAATGTGTTTGTATAAAAACGCGAGAAGCGCGGTGAACGCTGTAGGGGCACAGGGAAGAAGACGTGCATGTGACGCTTTGTCTATTTCTTTCTTTTTGTTTTGCAAAGGGGTTACTGAAAGAGGAAAATAAAAGCGTGTGTTCTAACCCAACGTGCCTACGTGATAATTATTTACACAACGCAGGAAAAAGCAGAGTCGAGTCGGTTACATATATGTATGGGTATATGTATAGATATGTATATATATATATATATATATGTTTATGTGTGTGTGTAAATATATATATATATATATATATATATATGACAGCAACACTCATCACTTACAACGGTGACAAAACAATTACATTGACAATCATGTTACGTTATTTTCAAAATGTTTCCTTTTCTTTTTCATACCTTCTTTAACACACTACTTCTCCGCTGCGAAGCGCGGGTATTTTGCTAGTATATATATATATATATGTAGATAAGTATATATATGTGTATATATGTAGATATGTATATATATGTGTCTGTGTGTATATATATATATATGTGTGTATATGTATGTATGTGTGTATATATATATATATGTATGTGTATGTGTGTTTATATATATATATATGTATGTATATGTGTGTGTGTATATGTATGTGTATATATATGTTGATATGTGTATATATATATATATGTAGATGTGTATATGTATATATATATATGTAGATATGTGTATATGTAGATATGTATATATGTATATATATATATATATGACAGCAACACTCATAACAGTGACAAAACAATTACATTGACAATCATGTTACGTTATTTTTAAAATGTTTCCTTTTCTTTTTCATAACTTCTTTAACACACTACTTCTCCGCTGCGAAGTGCGGGTATTTTGCTAGTCTATACTAATAAAAGGCAAAGCCTTCACTCACTCACTCACTCACTCACTCACTCACTCACTCACTGACTCATCACTAATTCTCCAACTTCCCGTGTAGATAGAAGGCTGAAATTTGGCAGACTTATTCCTTACAGCTCACTTACAAAAGTTAAGCAGGTTTCATTCCGAAATTCTACACGTAACGGTCATAACGGTCGACAACGTCCGCCATGTTGAACTTTCTTATTTATGGCACCATCTTCACGAAATTTGGTAGGCGGCTTCCCTGCGCTAACCGAAACCGATGTATGTACTTATTTCGATGGTATGACGCCACTGTCGGCCGCCATATTGAACTTTCCAACGTCACTAATTTTCCAACTTCCCGTGTAGGTAGAAGGCTGACCCCATCTTCACGAAATTTGGTAGGTGGCTTCCCTGCGCTAACCAAAACCGATGTACGTACTTATTTCGGTGGTATGACGCCACTGTCAGCCGCCATATTGAATTTTCCAAACATCACTAATTCTCCAACTTCCCATGTAGGTAGAAGGCTAAAATTTGGCAGGGTCATTCCTTACAGCTTACTTACAAAAGTTAAGCATGTTTCATTTCGAAATTCTACACATAACGGTCATAACGGTCGATAACGGTCAACAACGTCCGCCATGTTGAACTTTCTTATTTATGGCCTCATCTTCACGAAATTTGGTAGGCGGCTTCCCTGTGCTAACCGAAACCGATGTACGTACTTATTTCGATGGTATGACGCCACTGTCGGCCACCATATTGAACTTTCCAACGTCACTAATTTTCCAACTTCCCGTGTAGGTAGAAGGCTGAAATTTGGCAGGGTCATTCCTTACAGCTTACTTACAAAAGTTAAGCAGGTTTCATTTCGAAATTCTACGCGTAACGGTCATAACAATCAACAGCGTTCGCCATCTTGAACTTTCTTATTCATGGCCCCATCTTCACGAAATTTGGTAGGCGGCTTCCCTGCGTTAACCGAAACCAATGTACGTACTTATTTCGGTGGTGTGACGCCACTGTCAGCTGCCATATTGAACTTTCCAACGTCACTAATTCTCCAACTTCCCGTGTAGGTAGAAGGCTGAAATTTGGTACTTATTTCGGTGATATGATGCCACTGTCGGCCGTCATATTGAACTTTTCAACGGTCTTTGTTACTTATGGGCCCATCTTCAAGAAATTTGGTACACGGGTTCCCAACGCTAACTGAATCCTACTTACGTACATATATACGTCCATAGCCTGCAGCTCAGTCACCGTGTGAGGCGGTGTTGGGTCCCCCATCCCAACGCCTCCCACGTTGTTGGCTGCCTGCCTATATAAGGCCGTCTGTCGCTCCAGTATCTACATTCCCTTCCTTGCTTCGCCACGGTATTCACGTCTCCCTGCTGATAACTACAGCCTTTTTATTTAATCCACGGCTTCTCCGCTGTTTTATTGTTCATTTATTACGATTATAGTTATTGTGTAGGTATTTTAGACTTACTTTACATTGTTCAGGTACACATTTCCTTTATCATTCCAACCATACCCCCATTAACATGTCTATCGAGGTGATCACCATCGATCAAAGAACTGTCACTTACCAAGTGGTTTCCATGCCCAGAGATGGCACCTGCCTTTTCCATTCTCTTTGTTACATATTGCACGGCCATATCAGGCTCACTCTTGATATCCGGAGGAACATTGTGTCTTATGTATTGAATGACTGGGACAGGTTCAAGGTGTGGACTGATGACAGTACAGGAGATAATTATACCACACAGGAGCACTATAAGAGTGAAATGCTTAAGTGTACCGAAATGGCCAAATATTTTACACCTTTGGACAACCGCCAATGCCTCTTAAACATCTTAGATTCACAGGTGACGATTTCAGTAGTGGACACTTTGATGTTTAGAAATGTTTAAACTCTCAAAAGCTGGATGTGAAGTTATCAATCAAACTGGTTGTATACTTACAACGCTTGACAGATGCCGAATGTCTCTTCAACACAAGTCCTACAAATACTGTCGTAATTGAAACAAACCATGAAACTCAAACCGACAGCAGCAATCCAAGCTGTGAGATTTGAAACAAGATTACTGTTCACATGGCCAACTGTACATTGCATGCTCAAGAGTAAGCTCAGCGCACAGCTACAGCTTGGTCATATTACAACTGGAGGGCCGAACTGACAACGTGGCATACAAAGAGATCCTTAACAAATAATTATTGGTATATTTTCCCTCAGTTTTAAAAAGGTTTAATTGTCTTCTTAATAAAAATTTTAAGGCAGTACTTCGCCGCTGCGAAGCGCGGGTATTTTGCTAGTTATCAATAATTAGTATGTAATTGCGATTTATGCTTTAAAGAGATATACAGAAATATGACTTTTATGATTTTTAACTTTATTTGCTTATTTTAAACCTATGATTCAGCTTGCATCTAGCCACAGAAAAGAGTATTTTCATTTGCACAAGGAATATACAACACTAGCCAACCCATGGCATACCATACGCCGCATAATCAGGCCCGTTGTTTAATGATTTTTAAGCACAGGGAGAAAATTAACATTTGAAAAATCGGTAATGTAATAAATCAGCAAGAAAAGCAACATTGTAACAATGCATGGAACGAACCAACACACAATCGTCCGTGACTGAAAACTGGTGGACCGCCATCGCGCCTTCTCCTCCCAGACGGAGGGATGGGGGTGGACAGTGCTCAGGCGCGTAGGGTGGAACGGGAGGAGAGGAGAAGGACATCAATTCTGCTCCCTCTGTCATGCCAGTCTGCTGATTTCTCGTTCAGTATGCAGTGCCTGCTTATGTGCCCACCTCCAACTCGTCACTTGAGTCGTTGTCGTCTTTGCACAGTCCAGATGCACCTGTGACTCATGTAGACTTTTCATTGCTCTGTGCGGTTTTGGCTGCTTTTCTATATATAATCCACCGAGACACCCGACCACGGTAGTAGCGAGGTGGGAGGGGGGTGTGTACAAAGGGTAGGGACGTAATCAGTGGGAGCGTATGAGTCGCACTTAGTGGGAATTCCACGGTTTGCAGCCCGAATGGGGTTCAACGGCTTACCCATGCCTTTCTGCGCCGGGTAGGCACACGCTCAATCTTATGCATAATTATTTATTGAATGCTAAACACTTCTGGAAAGACACGGTTGTCTAAAACGGGTTGGTGTGAGAATACAACAGTAAGTGAATGAAAAGATGGAACCCTGGAGAGAGCAAAATACAACACAATAGTGAACCCGCGGCATAACAAACGCCGCATAATTATTTATTGATGGTTGAACACTTCTGGAAAGACACAGTTGTCTAAAAAGGGAGGGTTTGAGGATACAACAGAAAGTCAATGAAAAGATGGAACTCTGGAGAGAGCAACATATAATTGTCCGTGAGTGAAGACAGATACAGGCATATCTTTTTGAAAGTTTGTCCTTGTGCCTTAACGCGGGCCAGTGAAAAAGGAGTGTTGGTGGGCAGGGAAACGCCTTCCGTGTTCCTGCAGGAGCGTCTTGGAGTTGGTGGGCGTGGCTCCTTCCAGTGTGCGCCATAGGTGTCTTACTTGTCGGCAGCTTAGTGAATCCACACCCCTTCTGGCGTGCTTTCCATGGGTGTCTTGCCTTAGTGAATTATATATATAGATTTTGTGAGCTGTGAGACAAGACCCCTTTCACATGTAAAATACAAAGACAAACTTCAAAGCATAAAACAGTTGAAGATAAGTACAAAGTATTTTTACTGTACAAACAATAACTTGCAAAATATTCTGGTTACATAGAGAAGAAGGCAAGAATATGTATGCAATTGTATCATCAATTGAACTAATTCTTGTAAATAACATTTGATTAAAATGAAACAAAAAGAGCTTGCTTCTCACTCTCTGGTTTAAAGTCTGAGTGCTGCCTTATTGAAATTCATTGAATCATCCAGCCTTTGGGCCTTGTCTCCAAATCAGACCACTTTAACCCTGCAGAAGAGCCAAAACCTCAACCACAGACACAAAAAACTTGTCCATGTTGTTGTTATACCAGAAACTCTTGTGCTGATGATGTGCTGCCTTCCAGTGATTTAACAGCTGCTTGTTTCAAAACCCTAAATTCCCATCAAAAGTCAAGCTTGGTAGCCAAGTGCTCTTATGTCTAAGTGTCTCATGTTCATTTCCATGCTTCAATGGTGTATGTGTGTGTTTGGGCTACAAATAAAGGGGCCTATTTCTCTGGCAGAGTGTGCCTCTTGGAAGATACAGTACATTATTAAGAAAGAAGAATTCTTGCTTGTTATTTGGAGGTGTAGTCCATACCTCGGATAGTTCAGCTGACAGCAGGGCACCATTTATTACAAGAGACAGAACAGTAGGAAATGAAAGCTCTCCAGCAAGTGAGAGTCTTGTACCGATTCTTTACCCTGGTTCCCAAAATGTGTTGGTCTTTCAGTTCACATAATATTCTTATGCCACTGGGCAGAGCTTAGACAGAATAGTTTCTTCTTCCTTTATAACATTTTTTCCTTAGATCTGTAACTTTGCTTACATGGGCATTACCATATCCTTGGCTTTCATCTTTCACTCCAGTGAAGATCCAAAATGAAAATGAGGAGAAAACCATTTGTCTAATATTAATGCTAGAGTCAGCAGAACTAACTCCTCCACAGATTACAGGAACAGCAGCAGTGAGAGAAGCCAAGTTTTCCATCCACTGGTATTCAGTTCTAGTGCATACTTACATGCTAAATAATTATTCATGAAACTAAATGTATAAGCATGTGTTGAACTACTAAAAGCTTTATTCTGCTAAAAATATTTGCAGAGGCAATGCCTCTTTTACTCCCTCGACCAGCTGGAAAACCTCCTTTTAAAATTTCACACATGCATATTCATCACAGCATGTTTGACTTCCTGCTCTCCATCTATCCCTCCATTTTCTTAACATAACAAGTATAATACAAGGTGGCAGAAAGCTGGAGCCTCTCCAGGCAGCATCAAATGCAAAACAAATGCAACCTTGAATGGCTTCAGCCATCACAGAGCTCACATGCACAAAGCCATACTTATTTGTGTCGGGCCAAAATAACACAACACACCTCTTTTGTATTTGGCAAGAAAGCAAAAAAATCCATGTGGATACTCGGAGAACATCTGGATTCCTCAGAGAGATTTAGACCTAAGCCCCCTAGAGCTCTTTTGAATTGACTTATGAATGAATCAATAATTTATGAATCACCCTTTCATCTAGGCACTGTAATAGAGCTTAAAAATAGACCGAGTGTTAGTTTGTAGTTCAGTAGTTGGCTGGTTAATCTTTGGGGCAAATTCACTGTAATTGGCAATAATATTCTCAAATCTGCTTAATCCACTTAAGGGCTCTGAGGACCTTGAAACACTTAGCGTGGGATTCAAATCCAGTGCAAAGTAACAGCACTGGTCACTGATCAGCCCCTCCAAATAGCGATAATTTTATATTATATTATTTTATAAGTTAAAGCTAATGGACAATCCATGTCAAATGTCACATTCATCTCAGTTATATAATTACAATGTAATTTATTTTTGTATAGCCCAAAATCTCACAAGAAGTGCCGCAATGGGCTTTACAATAATAGACTCTGCCTTTTGACAGCCCCCCAGTCTTGATCCTCTAAAAAGACAAGGAAAAACTCCCAAAAAACACCTGTAGGGAAAAAATTGAAGAAACCTTGGGAAAGGCAGTTCAAAGAGAGACCCCTTTCTGGGTAGTTTGGGCATGCGGTGGGTATCAAAAAAAGGGGGTAAATGCAACACAATACACAGACCAGAACACAAGTAATCTATACTAATAAAAGGCAAAGCCCTCACTGACTCACTCACTCACTCACTCACTCACTCACTCATCACTAATTCTCCAACTTCCCGTGTAGGTAGAAGGCTGAAATTTGGCAGGCTCATTCCTTACAGCTTACTTACAAAAGTTGGGCAGGTTTCATTTCGAAATTCTACGCGTAATGGTCATAACTGGAACCTATTTTTTCGTCCATACACTATAATAGACTTCTGCTCGATGTAATTTAGTGCCTGCCCATATAAGGCCGTCCATCAGCGGCAATCCAATAGAAACACTGCCGCTAAATATTCACGGGTGAAGGACTGTGCTTATACAGAGGAAGATGAGATGGTCAGGGTGGTGTTTGGCACAAACTCAGCGAAACTGCGAGAGAAACTTTTAAGTGCCGGGTCTTAGCTAACATTAAATACAGCCATGGACATCGCACAAGATGGCACCAGCACAGCTGGGAACCTACGATGCATGTACACCGAGTGGCTCACGTGAACTGACGCAGTGCACAGACAAAAAGCAACAGTTCCAAAGAGTGCTGAACAAAAACCGAATTACACAATTGAGAAGGCAGCAAAAAAATATGAAGCGTGTGATACATACAAGCATATTCATAAGTGCAGCTACTGCGGAAACAAAGCACATGGTGGAAAAAGTCAATGTCCCGCTAAAGGAAGACAGTGTAAAAAAAAACCCGTGCATGCAGTGTGTCACATCTCAGATAAAGAGGAAGACAAGCTGTTTATTGATGCAGTAAGAAACGAATCGATGAATGAAACCTGTTATCTTTACAACGATTGACAAACACGGAATGTAACTTGAACACAACACATCCTACAAATACGAACCTGATTGAAAGAAATAATGATAATCAAATCCTTGATGACAGCAACACTCCTAACACTCACAAAACAATTACTGTATATTGACAATCATGTTACATAATTTTTAAAATGTTCCCTTTTTCATAACTTCTTTAACACACTACTTCTCCGCTGCGAAGCGCGGGTATATATATATATATATATATGTATATATATATACCCCGATCTACATACTCTCAAATAGACAAACCACACGCCGTGGCGCAATGGTAGAGGCTTCACCTCTAGCGCCGACGTCCGAGGTTCGATTCCCGAGAGGGGGTGCACTGAGTATGTACGCGCGCTTCGCAATTCATTTTACCCTCGCATCCCCTTGGTTTGAGACGTATGAAAAAATATGCGGTTAACGCAGAAGGACAGATCATCAATTGAAGCTTTATGAATAATGCATACTTTATTCGCCATCAATGATTGTTTTGGTAAAGCAATACTCAGTGTAATCATTAGATGAACGGTAAAAAAGTAAGAGCGAGGGTAGGGTGACTTATTGAGGCACGCAGGCGAAACCACAATAGCACGCGGGCTCGATGCGTCGGTGCGCATCAACTCGATCTGAATTGCGCGATCACATTCGAAAAAATATATCTTTTCAAGTTCTATTTAGTCGACACAAATATCTTTGGTTGGAATGTAAGACGAATTTACTCTTTACATTTCTATGGTGAAGAAAAATTTATGCAATGATGCCTACATTTAACTTACATTCCTACCAAAGACATTTCTGTCGACTAAATAAAAATTCCTTCTATTTAAAATTTAAATAGAATTTGAACAGATACGATAGTTCATAATATCCACGCAGACTTGCACGTAAGAGCGGGAGTCATCCGTTTTAACAAGCAGCGTATTGCACTGATACGAAATAGCCTGCCCATTTAATTATTTAGGAATGGATAAATAAATTAAGATTTTGTATAAATAATGTTTTTCATTTTTCTTCCTTGATGGATTCTGGCACCCCCAGCAACAGTTGCTCGCACCCCAAAGAGTGTATATATATCAGACGAGACCAAGATAGAACTTTTTGGCCTTAATTCTAAGCGGTATGTGTGGAGACAACCAGGCACTGCTAATCACTTGTCCAATACAGTCCCCACAGTGAAGCATGGCGGTGGCAGCATCATGCTGTGGGGGTATTTTTCAGCTGCAGGGACAGGACGACTGGTTGCAATCGAGGGAAAGATGAATGCGGCCAAGTACAGGGATATCCTGGACAAAAACCTTCTCCAGAGTGCTAAGGACCTCAGACTGGGCCGAAGGTTTACCTCCCAACAAGACAATGACCCTAAGCACACAGCTAAAATAACGAAGGAGTGGCTTCACAACAACTCTGTGACTGTTCTTGAATGGCCCAGCCA
>JANRMT010062841.1:35451456-35462508 GCA_026402145.1 Polypterus bichir lapradei
GAATCTTTTCTTTGAAAATCTTTTTTAAAGGTTAAAGATGATCTGACACAATATGTTTTAATTGAAGCCTCTTTATTATACAAAGTTCTGATGTTAATAAGAGTATGAAGACTTTTGATCCTCACTGTATAATACACGCTGGAGTCGACATGAAGTGCTTCTCTTTGGACACTTTGTCGAGTCGTTCTGAGAACAAATGGGCGACGGTCAAGTGTTGACTGGTATAATTCATAAGGTGCTCACTGTTGTATAGCGGGTCCACGGCTAGAAAAGAAGTGGCCAGTTTTAAATAAATAATAATCCCCTGAGAAGGTGCAGGTGTGTGTGGGTGCGTTTTACTTCATTGTTAATTGGGGAAAATGGCTGGCTACATGTGTGGAGGTGGGCAGCTCAGTCAGATGCCTCAACGATGCTGCGGAGGGAGAGGCTCCTCGTACCCATGCCGAATTTGGTAGCATAGAATAATGGAGCCTGCAAATGACAGAAGGGGGAGAGTAAAAATGACAGGAAGAAGAGAGAACTGAGGTTAAAGAGGGGAGGGAGAGAGAGAGGGGTTTGGGAGCAGGGGAAGGAAGACAGGAGGGTGCCGGTGATAGTGAGCATGAGAGAGAAAGCAGATAGCCACAAGGAGAGCCCTCAAGGGAGTGTGTGGCCAATGCTCAGGGGCTGCTGAAGTGAGTCCCTCTGGCTGAGCTGTTGAGGGAATTGTAGTGATGCGGTGCTGGATGGTGTGAGTCGCCAAATAAGTCCGGGAACACAACAGGAGTTGGCGAGGCTCAGATGGGGGAGACCTATTGGAACCATGGACAATTGGGACCTAAGGCTGGGTTCGGATTGGAAGCCCTGCTGGAGCCATGGGAGAGCAGGGACCTGCTCCTGTGGAAGGTCGGCTGCTCCTGTTGGTTTGACGTCTTTCTGGGCTGCAAGACCCAAGCTGGGTAAGCCAGAGAGACGTTCATTTTTAAAAGGGAAACTCTGGGGACTTGATTTTAAAGGACAGATTTCTGCCTTCTGTGAGATTTTAACTTTGCTTTTAATTTATTTATTGGGAATTTTAACCTCCACTGGACACTTTTTGTGGATTATTTATTTATGAAAACCTTTAGCATTGTGCTTTTTGAACAATGATTATTTGGAATGGTTTTTAATAAAAGCACTGAGCACCTTTTTACTCCTACCCCTTGTCTGGTTGTATGCTCATCCCTTGGCTATGTTATAGATTGTGGTGGGTTCAAAAGACTTTTGGACACAACAGGAGCGTGGAGCCAACCTGCACTGTCACTGTCACTCTTTATGTGCAACAGTACCAGTTATTATTCACGTTAGGGACATTTTGTGATTTTCTTTAAGAATGCAAAACTACATAAGGGCAGAGTGGTGGCTCTGAGGCTAGGGATCTGCACTGGCATTCGGAAAGTTGCCGGTTTGAATCCTGTAAATGGCAGAAATGACTCCACTCTGTTGGGCCCTTCAGCAAGGCCCATATCCTGTAATTGCTTTGTTCTGGGTATGACATCAATCTGCCTCCAGCTCAGAAAGTAGGTCTTCTATCTTGCAGGGAACACATGGGGGTTGGTGGCAGGATTAGCACTCCAGCCACCATTAAAAAAAAACAAAAAAAAAACTTCAAAGTATTCCAGTGTGGTGCCTCAAAAGGTTTCTCCTTTTGCACAGCTGCACTTGGGTCCCAATTCAGGTGGTTTGTCGTGTGGTGGGTGCAGTAATGTGCTGTAAAATCAGCGCATGCTCCCAACCTCTCTTTCCTCTCTTGTCTGGCTGTATGTGTCCTCATCTGCTATGCTCATCCCTTGGTTACGTTACAGATGGTGGAGGGTTCAAGAGGGTTCAAGATGCTCCTGGACACAACAGAAACATGGAGCTAACCCACTCTGTCACTCTCACTCCTTGTATGCAACAGTACCAATTATTGTTCATGTTAGGGACGTTTTGTGTTTTGCTTTAAGAATGAAAAACTGAAAATGGTTATTTCACAGTAGTTTTCTTTACAGACTACACAAAATAAAGGTTGTTTGTATTTATTTTTAAGTTATCGCTGCTGTGACAAGGATAAGCTAATTAGCTGGTTTCACTTCAGAGAACAAAGCAGACACATGCTATATTTCCACATCTGATACACCATGTAGATAAGAAACCAAAAGAACAAAGGCACTCATGCAGGTGAGAGTGCTCTTTACTGACATTTAGAAAGAAGAAAATGAATATGTCTTCTTGAAGGAATGGAATTCTCACATTAACTGTACATTGGAATGCATGCCATTTAAATAATCAAAATGTTTTAGAACAAGATGAAGGTAACATTATGCACACTGCCTTTCAGGTCATTATAGGCAGTTTGTGTTTTCAGCTCTGTTATTTAATTTTTTGACAGTATGAATTGTTGCTCATATCGCTTCTGTTCTATCATCCATCCATTCAGTATCCAAAAAAAAAAAAATCTCAATACAATTGAATATTCTAAGGAACTGTAAGCCACCATTGCAACATTAAGTGTAAGGTAGCAATCACCCAGGATGGGAGCGGGACCATCTCAGAATACACTCACATGTGTACACCCACCAGTTTACAGTTGCCAAGTAACCTAATAACATACAAACTCTTTATAGCAAAAATACATTTAACTGTGGGATGGCATTTCCAAATCATTTTGTTAAACTTCCATTTCAGAATCAAGCCTTTGCAGCAGTGGAATCATTTTCTTAACTGTAGTATTTTCAGTTAATACATGTTGACAACACAATATCTCTTTGCCATTTCATGTTTAGTGATCTGCCTGCAGTAGTCATTGCTGCTGTCTCATGCTTCAAGTGGCGGGCTGTAAGTCCTGGCTCGGTCCCTGTTTATGTCAAGTTTGCACATCTGCATGAATTTTTGAAAGATTTTTCTCCAGTGATACGTGCAGGAGATGGATTGGTGGCTCTAAGGTGGCCTGGTCTGACTGACTGTGTCCTGCAATGCACTGATGCTTCATTCCTCTTTTTGTGACCCAAAAAATGTGTCCAAAAATCAGTGGAAAAATATTTTCTTGATTGTTATAATGCAGGCAAATCACATCTATCAACTAGAAGTACCCACACAGTCTATGCAACAACACACGTATAATGTAAAATATAATGGATTTTTACATTTGTTGTAGATTGATTATATTTATGTAGTTATATTAATGCATATTTATCATAAAATGTATGTGTATATATATATTATATAGTAAGGTTGCTAAACTCTTTTGGGGCTCACCCCAACGGTACAACACGCCAAAGAGCATCCCAAAGTGTGATTGACGCTTCTATCGAAGAAAGTCTATCGGTTGCCAGGGCAACTGCAGGCTCCCAGTGTAGGAGCAGCTTGCTGCAAAAATAAATCCGAAAAGGTTGTGGTCGTGCTATGAGCACCTGTCGTTGATGGGTGATGCAAGGAACATTGTAAAGGCAGGGAACAGCATTACTTGGCTACTAACATGACCATGACCCTGCCTGATTGCTGTGTCTGCGTATTGGAGAGCGGTAGATCCCGCTACAATAAATAACAGTGCTGTTCCTGTTTCAAGCTGAATAAAGTTGGTTTTGCTAAAGCACTGAGACTTAGCCTCGTGTTTTGGGGTGCATGACAGGGACTCGCACTTCACAGTATGTATGTATATATACATATTTATGTCAGTTTATTGAATTTTGAATATTTATTTTGGGTGGCACTATGGTTACCACTATTGCCACATGAATCCTGGTTCAAATCATGGCTGTTTTATTATCTGTTTAGAATTTGCACATTCTCTCTCTGTCCATGTGGGCGTCCTCTAAAACAGATTAGACTGCTTAATGATTCCCAGTTTGCTGTTGCCTTTTGCCAGATGCCAGCTTCCCTGCAATTAGATAAAACAGTTTTGAGAAGGTTATGTTATGTAATGTTAAGAATATATGTGTGTATATTTATTTAGATTTAATAGATATTTCATATTTACCTATTGTGTTGCTGACTAGGCATTTTACAAATGGAAAAATAGGCATTTATGGAAGACCCTTTGCCATGGCACTCCAAATTATGCTCAGGTACAACCTTCTTGCTTTAATTATCCTTGAGATGTGTCTAGAACATGATTGGAGTCCATCTGTGTCAAACTGAATTCATCTGACATAGTTCAGAATGGTGAATACCTGTGTATACAAGGTCCCACAATTCACATTTCATGCCAGGAGAAAAACCAAGCCATGAAGTCCAGGAACTCTTTGTAGGCCTCTGTGATCAAATTGTGGTGAGGCATAGATAAAACCATTTCTGAAGCTTTTACTTTATCCCAGGAGCATGATGGCTTCAATAATTGAAGTGGAAGAAGTTTGAAAGCACCTGGACTCTTCCTGGAGTTGGCCATCCAGCCAAACTAAATAACTTGGCAAAATGGCGTTTGTGAGGCAGGAGACCAACAACCCAATGATCACTCTAATAGAATTTCAGAAATCCTTTGTTGAAATGGAAGGACCCATTAGAAGGACAACTATCTCAGCAGCTCTCCATTAATCATGCATTTATGGTAAAGTGGCTAGACGGTAGCCACTCTTGAGTAAAAGGCATATGACAGCCTGCTTGGAGTTTACCAGATTGAATTTAAAGGACTCTAAGGGCACAGAGAAAAAAAATTATTTGATCTAATGAGACAAAAAATTAAGTGTTTGGGAAGAACTCCAAGTAACTATGTCTGGTGAAGACCAGATACTGCTCATCACCTGCCTAATACCATCCCTACAGTGAAGCATGGTGCTTCTTAGGTATATGGAATGGGAGATTATTCAGAATTGAGGGAAGGATAAATGCAGCCAAATACCACCTCAGACTTGGGCAAAATTTTACCTTTCAGCATGATAATGACCCAAATCCTACAGCCAAGACAGCTCTGGAGTGGCTTCGGGACAAATTTGATTGTCTTTGAGTGGCCCAGCCAAAGCTGTGGATAGACCTAAAGATGGCAGTTTACAGAACCCTCCCCTTTAGTCTAAAGGAATTTGAGAGGGTCTGCCAGGAAGAATCGGATAAAATCCCCAAATTCAGTGTGCAAACTTGTAGAGTCTTACCTAAGAAGATTTGATTGCTGCCAAAGGGGCTTCTAGTAAGTACAGAATTCAGGGACTAAATACTTATATGAATTTTAGATTTCAGTTTTTTGATTTTTAATGAATTTGCAAACCTTTCTGAAAACATATTTTCACTTTAAGAGTATGTGTTATTGGGTTTAGATTGATGGGCACAATGGCAAATTCCTTTTATATACTTTATGGTAGTTTTAATTTCTCTGGTGCTAATAATGTTGTTCAGATTGTCATCACATTTTTTTCTCTCCCAAAATTAACAGAGAGACTTCAGACCTTCGAAGACTCTTGGATCTTCTTAGTGCTTCAGCAAGCAAACAGCAGGTAACTGCTAATTTATCCACTGCATTCAAATGTTTAGTGATAAAATGCTGTATCATTTCTTTAGTATGGATTTACTTTTCCACTATGTATCCTATTAGTAGATGTATTCTAACTGAGGCCTTGCCTAACTCCTTCAGTGAACTACATTATGCATATGAAGTCACCTCTTCACCTTCCATACTGAACTGTCAAAAAGACAGTGCTACAAGACATGTGACAATAATAAACCTATAAGGTGATCACTAGCTAGAAGTCAAGACAAAAAATGTTGCATATTGAACTTGCTGATGAAAAAGGAAACTGAAGGTAAAGCACTAACAGCTTACTTACCACAAGCAAAGTGAATGTGTGTTGTGGTTCAGAGCTCAGCTTAATAAATCTTAGAAGAAGCACTATCCTAATAAGAACACACACCTGATACAGTATAAGACAGTAAAATGAATATTATTTGCATTATTCTGGTAGTTCTTCTAATTCATTGCTTAATGTTCATTCATACTGATATGCGGGTTTGCACTGCTGTGGGTTCAGGTTCTGTGGAGTTTGCATGTTCTCGTCATATTTGCATGTACTCTGGATTTTCACCCACACCCCAAAGACGTGTCGTGTACTCTGCTTTATTTGACATTAAACTATTCAACATTCTATGATCTGCTTCTCGCAAATGAAAGAGGGCACCGTGGCGGATGTTTGCCGACTTGCAGACCAACCGCAAGCGTTACCTGGTAGGTAACCACCCATACAATCAGACTGTGATTCAGACTACGAATGCCATGAATGTAATTACCCCGATCTACATGCAGTCAAATAAACGAACCACACGCCATGGCGCAATGTAAAGAGGCTTCGCCTTTGATGTTGACGGCCGAGGTTCGATCCCCGAGAGGGGGTGCAGTGAGTGTGTACGCCTGATAAGCCCAGAATTAGGGCGAAACACATGTCGCGTACTCTTTGCATTATATGACAGTAAACTATATAACACCACCAGTTGTGCATGTTGAAACAAGTACATATCACTGCAGGACATGAGATAGGGGTGGGGTCAGAAGTGGGCAGGGTTGGATGACTGAGTATTATCATATATTAACTAGCAATAGCATATGAATCTTGTCAGTGCTTGAGTTAAATCTACTGTCTATGAGTTCAACTGTATCCACAGTTTGTAAAGTGGTATCCAAAATATTTTATGTACACCACCAGTACATGTAAGTACACCATACTATCACTGTCATTTTTTAATTTGACTCACTCTTATATAAATATGTAATAAACAAAGCTTGATAGCAAACTCTTGAAAGAATTGACAAAAAATGTAAAAATGCTCCAACTTTCAAATCTGCTAAGCAAGTCTCGGAAAGCTCCTGAATGACACGGCATTTTCTTACTTGTTCAAACTTGCTTATCCAGTTAATAATTGTGGGTCCAACTAATAACTCTATCAGATTTTTTCCTGGTATTCTTAGGTTAGTCAGATGATGTGCCACATTTTCCTTTCAAAATCAAAAATCAACATTTTAAAAGTCTTTATCTGAGTTTACCCCCATTGTTGGGCTTACCACCTGATTTCTCATGGCCTTAGGGATCCCCATGGAATCCAGGTTCCAGCACCAGTAGTTGAGCAGTAACAGCATGCTTCCATTCTTTCCTAATTATTTCAATGGAGGCAGTTTGAATTGAGGCACCTCTTAGCTTATTACTTTTTCTGAGCTCAAATCTCCATCCATCATTATGTCACCCGAGTAGAGGACCTTCACCTCTTTCTACAAACCTATCTCATTGTTAACACTTGATCTCATCCACTCTTCATTTGAAATCAGCCATTTAGAAGTGAGATTTTCTATGCTCTACAATTTTTGAAGAATGTCACCACTCAAGTTATTATTTCAAGGGCATTCTGTGCATCTTTAGCATTTTTGTAGACAGCATTCTGAAATTGTTTTTTTTTTCTTTTGGTTTTGCTGAAAAAACTTAAATTAACTATTGTGACCTTTTTAGGTGTTATTCTAATAATAAACATTCAGGCTGACCTCATCAGTATCAAGACCGAGCAGTTCTGCGCAAAATGCACATACAGAAAAAGAATTAAGGGCCTTACCACATCCTGAAATGAGAAACGACTATTTTATATAAATTCACAGGACAGAAGATAAATGCTGTGAAGAAAACTACTGCTAAAGTATTTAGTAGAAACAAAATGTCTTTTTGAGCAAAGTTTTAGGTTGCAGTTTAACATTTTAAAGGAGAGTGTACTGCTTTTAGTATTTTATAACTGTTCTTTAAGCTGCTGTAGTGCAGTAACTTCTGCTTGACTATAAGGGAAGTGTTCTAAGCTGCCTTCAATACAGATAGTTTAGGAGAAAATAGAAGAAGCAAAGGGAAGTATGTAATCAGTGAACGGCACATTGCTTTGAAAACAAGTGGTAACAAAAAAAAAACCTGTACTCCCTTTTTTACACTTGTTAAAAAATAACATTTGACTCTGT
The DNA here is from genome assembly GCA_026402145.1 of Polypterus bichir lapradei. NCBI lineage: Eukaryota > Metazoa > Chordata > Cladistia > Polypteriformes > Polypteridae > Polypterus > Polypterus bichir. Next base: position 35,459,360 of record JANRMT010062841.1, read on the forward strand.
AACTTAATTTAAAGTTTTGCTCAGAAATAAGATAACACACATAGGTATAGAAATAAATTATGGAAAAGAGTTGGATGTTTATGTTGAAAATGTCAATGTTTTTCTCATCCAACTCGCTGTTTCCCCAACAGAGATCTACTGGACTTCTGGTTTGTAGGAATATATTGTTGTTTTGGGTATTTAACAATTTAACTGACCATTGCCAACACTCCTTTTTTTTTAAGCTTTTCTGTGGAATGTAGCAAAGATTTTTGTATTATTTCATTTTTCTAAGGTTATTTGAGATGCTGCCTTCTTTTTCTTTTAGGAGTGGTGGCTCTGTGGCTAAAGGTTCTGGGCTGGTGACTTGAAGTTGCCTGTCCAAATCCCGGCAGTGACAGAAGGAATGCTACTCCGTTGGGTCCTTGAGCAAGGCCCTTAACCTGCAATTACTCCAGGGGCAAATAGATGACCCTGCGCTCTGTCCTTAAAACTCTGAGTAATTTGTGGTGTGCAAAAAAGAGAATTTCCCCTTGGGGATTAATACAGTATACCAAAAAAAAAATAGTGCTCTTAGAGAGCTGTGTACAATTCTCAGTTAAAATACAAGTACAGATTATACTAACGATTAAATACAGAACTGGTGCACACATAAAGGCAGCTTTATTAAAGCACATAAAGAAAAAGACTTGGTTACCGAAACTGAACATAAACTCAGACCCTGACTTTTTTTTTTTGTTTTTTTACATCTTCTTGCTTCCTCCAGTCTCGCACCAGTTTCTCAGACGCATCGAATTTTGTTGCAGCAGCGCAGTTACCAATTTCTTTTGCCACTTCAACGACTTTTAACGTAAAACCAGCTTCATATTTCCTTCTGATTGTGTGTGAAATACAAAAAACACAAAACAGTGCAAACGTCGCTTCGGAATAGTTCAGGTATTACCGTGTGGTCACGTAGGCACAGTACATATATATAAAAAAAAAAAAAAAGTCAGTGTTTTTCGCATTTGACTTATACGACCGACATTATAAAATACTGGAAATTATATGGTAAAATCAAGCCCTGACTTATCCACGAGAGAACTTAAATGCAAGTATATAGGGTAAACACAAATATAAACTAACATCTGTCTATCCATTAATTGATGAACTATGGGCAGTTGATAATGGAAGAGGTTAAAGTTGTAAAAGAGAAAGTCAAACACAAAGTCACAGGCCTGCAGACACAGGCCAACTGGTCCTGGGTTTTCCACAGTAGAGTCTGTGCTGAGCCATTCATTCTGATAAGAGAATCTTGCCATCCAATGATTCCTATGCTCCTTTATCCAAGATGACTTTTCTATATGCATGAGTGCAGCCTGGCAGTAGAGCTGTATCACCAAGTGCCACATCATGGTACCAAGAAGAGAAGCAAAGTAGTGGAAGGATAGTAACAGTTTATAAATATTGTGATACTTCTATTTCTGTACAAATGACTAACAAACAGAAATGCAGTACGCACAGCTAATCAGCAGCTCTAGTCAGGGAACACCAGACTAAAATCGTGAGTCTTCAGCCTGGCTTTAAAAGCTGAGACTGAAGGGACACCTCTTCTATAAGCAGGCAGATCATGCCACAGCTTTGGGGCCCTGTAACTAAAGGTTCAATCTCTCACTGTTATTTTAATAATCCTTGGAATCATATGAGCGCTGGCATCTTGAGATCTCAATGTGCACTTTGGTTTGTAAGCAGTGATAAGCTCAGATAAGTAAGAAGGGCCTTGGCCATTTAAGGCTTTATATATTAAAAGGAGGATTTTGAAATCAGCCTTAAGCTTAACAGTGTAAGGTCCTGAGAACTGGAGTTATGTGTCCATACTATATGGGTCTTGTAATAATTCTTGCAGCAGCATTCTGAAATAACTGTAAGTTGTATATGAAATGATTTAAACAGCCAGTGAATAACAAATTACGGTAGGCAATTCTATTAGAAATGAATGCATGAATTAATTTCTAAGTTTTTTGCATATTTAGAAAATGTCTTAATCAAGAAACATGTTTTGGGTAGTTTTAAAAAGTATTTTTTAATGACACTCTACTGTCAAAAATAACACCTAAATTGCGTGCTGATTCAGTACATGCAATAGTGATTCTAACTGAGTTAGTGACAAAATGTTGTTGTGGTCAGCATCATTCCCTCTGATATTCCTCCTACTGAAAATAATTTCAGAATACTGTTTGCGAAACACCACCTACAGTGTTGAGACTGTCGGCCGCCATATTGAACTTTCCAACGTCACTAATTCTTCAACTTCCCGTGTAGGTAGAAGGCTGAAATTTGGCAGGCTCATTCCTTACAGCTTACTTACAAAAGTTAAGCCGGTTTCATTTCGAAATTCTACGCGTAACGGTCATAACGGTCAACAACGTCCGCCATGTTGAACTTTCTTATTTATGGCCCTATCTTCACGAAATTTGGTAGGCGGCTTCCCTGAGCTAACCGAAACCAATGTACGTACTTATTTCGGTGGTATGACGCCACTGTCAGCCGCCATATTGAACTTTCCAACGTCACTAATTCTCCAACTTCCCATGTAGGTAGAAGGCTGAAATTTGGCAGGCTCATTCCTTACAGCTTACTTACACACGTTAAGCAGGTTTAATTTCGAAATTCTACGCGTAATGGTCATAATGGTCAACAACGTCCGCCATGTTGAACTTTCTTATTTATGGCCCCATCTTCATGAAATTTAGTAGGTGGCTTCCCTGCGCTAACCAAAACCGATGTACATACTTATTTCAGTGGTATGATGCCACTGTCGGCCGCCATATTGAACTTTTCAACAGTCTTTGTTACTTATGGGCCAATCTTCAAGAAATTTGGTACACTGGTTGCCAATGCTGACTGAATCCTACTTGCGTACAGTACAGGCCAAAAGTTTGGACACACCTCCTCATTCAATGTGTTTTCTTTATTTTCATGACCATTTACAGCACTCCATCACTCTCCTTCTTGGTCAAATAGCCCTTACACAGCCTGGAGGTGTGTTTGGGGTCATTGTCCTGTTGAAAAATAAATGATCGTCCAACTAACCTGACTTCTGCACAACACAACTGCTGGTCCCAACCCCATTGATAAAGCAAGAAATTCCACTAAATAACCCTGATAAGGCACACCTGTGAAGTGAAAAC
>JANRMT010062841.1:35520145-35579748 GCA_026402145.1 Polypterus bichir lapradei
GGATAGTAATATGTAGCTTAAACAGGGCACATTGCTTATCACGGCCTTTTCTTTCAGTTTCTTACAACTAAAAAAGATGCCCACTTGTGCTCCTAAGTGAATAATCAGGTGCTAACAGGACAGAAAGGTGCCAATCAGAGGAAAGGGGGAGAGGCTTGAACTACAGAATCCACTCCAGTGTGCCCATCCTACCACACAAACACCTACACCAGCGTTGTCAGGTAAGGAGAAATCCACCATTTTTGAGGGCAACCAGGGCCATAGGAGCAAAAATGAAGGGAAGAGTTTCATGGGATAAAAAGAAAGGAGAAAAATATAACAAGGGGGGTATTTCTTAAAAATAAGGGGGATTTTTTTCTTTTAATGGGAATTACCTTTCTTTGGAAACAGGCTTTCATACCTTTTACATCTTCTAAACCCCTAAGTGCTTGATGAAAGCATCATTTAGTAATAACCATTAGCCACCTGCTATTGTCCCACCCACTTGTTTCAAAACTTACATGTAATTGGTCAGGGCTCTGACTGGTCTGGATTGACAGGCCATCTGCCACTCCCAGTGTCATTCTTACTTTTTACTTTATTAGTAAGGTTCAGAGTCCCAGCTCAGCTTGAATGGCTGGTATTAGTTTGTAGGGCTCTGTGAAGTCGTCGGCTTGTAAAGTGTGTACATTAGTAAACATAACTTTATTGCCTTGTTCTATTGAGATTCCATATTTTTACAATTAGGGAATACTTCTGTGATCCTGGGAAATGTGAATTCATTACCAAATAAGATTGACGAATTGACTGTGCTGGTGAAAAATGTCAGAACCTACAGAGAATGCAGCTTGCTGTTTTTTAGTGAAACGTGGCTAACAACTACCATCCCAGATGCTAACATGGAGCTACCCGGGTTTAGCACAGTTAGAGTGGAAAGAGACTCAAGTACCTGCGGGAAGAAGAAAGGAGGAGGACTCGCTCTCTATGTCAATACAAAGTGGTGCAACTCAGGACATGTAAACGTTAAAATCTCCACTTGCTGCAGGGACATCGAACTGTTGGCTGTAAGTCTGCGTCCCTATTACTTGCCCAGAGAGCTTGAACACGTGATTGTTGTTATTGTTTACATCCCCCCTCAAGCGAACGTGGAGATAGCGAGTGACATCATCCATTCCGCAGTTGCTAAGTTACAAACGCAGCACCCTGAGGCACTTGTGCTAATCGCTGGAGACTTTAACCATGTGACGCTGGATAAAACATTACCTGCCTTCTTCCAGTATGTGGACTTTAGCACCTGGGGAAATAGGACTATCGACCTACTGTATGCAAATGTTAAAGACGCATACAGCGCAACCCTGCTGCCTGCGCTTGGGAAAGCAGATCATAACCTGGTTCTGCTTCAGCCTCACTACAAATCAAGAGTGAGGGCGCTACCTACAACCACACGCTAATTCAGGAAGTGGTCCCCTGAGGCAGAGCAGGCTCTGAGAGACTGCTTTGGAACTACAGACTGGGATATACTGCTGGGGTCACATAGTGAGAACATTGAAGAGGCTGTTGACTGCACAACTGATTACATCAACTTCTGTATGGACATTGTAGTTCCAGTAAGAACAGTACGCTGCTATGCTAACAACAAGCCATGGATTACAAGTGACATCAAAGGTCTTTTGAAACAGAAGAAAAGGGCTTTTAAAGACGGTGATCAGCATGAGCTCAAGCGCGTGCAGAAGGAACTACGAGTCCAGCTCAGGGCAGCGAAGGAGCAGTACAGGAGAAAGCTGGAGCAGAAGTTGCAGAATAACAGCATGAAGGAAGTGTGGGATGGGATGAATATCATCACTGGCTGCAGCTCGAAGCGGGGTGCCACCATCGAGAGAGACGTGGAGAGAGCAAACCAAATGAACAACTTCTTTAATAGGTTTGACCACCCTAACCCACTTTCATCTCGGAGTACTGCATCCTCCAACCATCCTTCTGTTGATAACAGCATGGGTGAGACATCCCCACCTACCAATTACAGCAGCCCATGTGAGCAGAGAGCTGAGAAGACTTCGTGCCAGCAAAGCAGCAGGTCCAGATGGTGTATCGCCACGACTGCTGAAGGCCTGTGCGTTGGAACTGGGGAGTCCTCTACAGCGCATCTTCAACCTGAGCCTGGAACAGGGGAGAGTCCCGAGGCTTTGCAAAACATCTTGTATCACCCCAGTCCCAAAGGTATCACGTCCTAGTGAGCTGAATGACTTCCGGCCTGTTGCTCTGACGTCACATGTGATGAAGACCATCGAGCGGCTGCTGCTTCACCACCTGAGGCCACAGGTCCGCCACGCCCTCGACCCTTTGCAGTTCGCATACCAGGAGAAGGTGGGAGCGGAGGATGCCATCATCTATATGCTACACCGATCCCTCACCCACTTGGACAGAGGCAGTGGTGCTGTAAGAATTATGTTTTTGGACTTCTCTAGCACCTTCAACACCATCCAACCTCTTCTCCTTAGGGACAAGCTGACTGAGATGGGAGTAGACTCACACCTGGTGGCATGGATCGTGGACTATCTTACAGGCAGACCTCAATATGTGCGTCTTGGGAACTGCAGGTCTGACATTGTGGTCAGCAACACAGGAGCACCGCAGGGGACTGTACTTTCTCCGGTCCTATCTATCTATCTATCTACTTCTCAAAATGGGGGGAAATGGGCTTGCTGATGAGAGGATTCTGAGTGTTGTGACTCACAGCCTGCAGTCCAGCCAGGATGGTAGGAATAAAGAGCAGCTGGCACAGTCACAGTAAAGAGCGCTGACATTTATATGTTACTAATTAAAATGAAAATCTTAACAGACAAGCAGTTTCATGTCATTTTAATTAGATTAGGAATCTAAAGCAGTGTACTTACCTTCCAATTGCCACTCATGTGTTTTGCATCAACAACCACAGTCTGAGAATTTATTCCATAACCTCCTCCTTTGTGAATTAGACTCTGATGGCCATGAGCATCTGTTACTCTGCACAGCAAAAAGAATATAATGTTGATACTTAAAGGTGTTAAGATATTTAGCATGTATTTTTCATGTTTAATCATCACTGTATTTCATCCAGCCTTCTGTTATAATCTAGGATAGGTAAACAGCATCTCAGGATGGTGTAAAGTAGCCAGTAATACAAGAAACATAAAATGACATTTTGTCACTGCATCATATCATATAATATCATTCTTAACAACAAAATAAACAGCCAGGATCCAGCACATTTCATCTGCCCAGTGTAGCCAGTGATTCTTGCAGCAGCGCTGGGGGAGTAAGGCAAGAAGTGAACATGGTGGACATTATGAGGCTCCTTCACAGGGCACAATCATGGTGCCAACCAGATAAGAGTGTGCTGTGTGCAATGCAGGAACAGGAACCTATAAAGAAAATATTAGTGTAGTTTTAATCAAGTTATTTGCAAAATACAGTTAGGTCCATAAATATATGGACAGAGACAACTTTTTTCTAATTTTGGTTCTGTACATTACCACAAAGAATTTTAAATGAAACAACTCAGATGCAGTTGAAGTGCAGACTTTCAGCTTTAATTCAGTGGTTTGAACAAAAAGATCGCATAAAAATGTGAGGCAACTAAAGTATTTTTTTAACACAATCCCTTCATTTCTGGGGCTCAAAAGTAATTGGACAGTTGACTCAAAGGCTATTTCATGGGCAGGTGTTGGCAAGTCTGTTGTTATGTCATTATCAATTAAGCAGATAAAAGGCCTGGAGTTGATTTGAGGTGTGGTGCTTGCATGTGGAAGATTTTGCTGTGAACAGACAACATGCGGTCAAAGGAGCTCTCCATGCAGGTGAAAGAAGCCATCCTTAAGCTGTGAAAACAGAAAGAACCCATCCGAGAAATTGCTACAATATTACGAGTGGCAAAATCTACAGTTTGGTACATCCTGAGAAAGAAAGCAAGCACTGGTGAACTCAGCAACGCAAAAAGACCTGGACGTCCATGGAAGACAACAGTGGTGGATGATCGCAGAATCATTTCCATGGTGAAGAGAAACCCCTTCACAACAGCCAACCAAGTGAACAACACTCTCCAGGGGGTAAGCGTATCGATATCCAAGTCTACCATAAAGAGAAGACTGCATGAAAGTAAATACAGAGGGTGCACTGCAAGGTGCAAGCCACTCATAAGCCTCAAGAATACAAAGGCTAGATTAGACTTTGCTAAAGAACATCTAAAAAAGCCAGCACAGTTCTGGAAAAACATTCTTTGGACAGATGAAACCAAGATCAACCTCTACCAGAATGATGGCAAGAAAAAAGTATGGAGAAGGCGTGGAACAGCTCATTATCCAAAGCATACCACAGCATCTGTAAAACACGGGGACACTAGTGTTTATTGATGATGTGACACAGGACAGAAGCAGCCGAATGAATTCTGAGGTGTTCAGAGACATACTGTCTGCTCAAATCCAGCTAAATGCAGTCAAATTGATTGGGCAGCATTTCATGATACAGATGGACAATGACCCAAAACATACAGCCAAAGCAACCCTGGAGTTTATTAAAGCAAAGAAGTGGAAAATTCTTGAATGGCCAAGTCAGTCACCTGATCTTAACCCAGTTGAGCATGCATTTCACTTGTTGAAGACTAAACTTCGGACAGAAAGGCCCACAAACAAACAGCAACTGAAAGCCGCTGCAGTAAAGGCCTGGCAGAGCATTAAAAAGGAGGAAACCCAGCATCTGGTGATGTCCATGAGTTCAAGACTTCAGGCTGTCATTGCCAGCAAGGGGTTTTCAACCAAGTATTAGAAATGAACATTTTATTTCCAGTTATTTCATTTGTCCAATTACTTTTGAGCCCCTGAAATGAAGGGATTGTGTTAAAAAAATGCTTTAGTTGCCTCACATTTTTATGCAATCTTTTTGTTCAACCCACTGAATTAAAGCTGAAAGTCTGCACTTCAACTGCATCTGAGTTGTTTCATTTAAAATTCATTGTGGTAATGTATAGAACCAAAATTAGAAAAAAGTTGTCTTTGTCCAAATATTTATGGACCTAACTGTAGATATTTTAAAAGAGGGTGATCTGGTGGCAAAGCAGCTAATGTTTAGGCCAAGAATCTTCGGGAGCTCTGGTTGGCGAGTTGAAAAAGGGGGTGAATGCCATTTACTTCACAGCACAGGAAGGACTAAACATATTTTCTTAATTGAGAAGTATTACTGACACATTTCCAGTATTCAGTGTTATAACAGGTAATCATACACAGTTAAGTGCACTCACTAATAATGATCAATCCAGAAAGCATGGGGCGAACACGGAAATGCCATGCAGACCCTGGCACTGTGAGGCAGAGATAGCAGCTCTTTATTACCACAGTAGAAACTGAAACTTGCTGTTTTCGTCTTGCACCGTTAAGCTGAGCCTGAAGCTGTTGTGCTGTAAGGTGCCTATCACACAAACTGGTGATTTTTGGTCTGTCACGTCTCTTCCTGTCAGAATTATTTCAGTTTCCAATTACCTTTGGATTGTTTAGGGCGCCGCTGTACTCACTGACACTTTGAATTTTTTGGCATTAATAATAACACTCTGTCTCATTTCATTTCTTAATTGCTGTTTTCTTGCCATTGTCACCATAATTTACAACTTTTTTACAGTGGCATATTGTCCAAGTAGTACTTCAGAGGGCGTACTAACACAGTCTGTTCCAACTCTGCCCTAAGACAGACAAAGGGGCTTTAAGTAATCAACAGAAGCTGGGACACCTGTGCAAACTGTTTGCGGAAAGGTTTAATTTTGTTTAATTGCTGCAGAACATCTTTAGGTTATAACCTATTAGTTGTTCTCTGAAGAAAGCCCATTTGTAATATTCTGATATTTCCTTCGGTTCACTTTCTGCTAACCTCAACTTTAAATATAAGGCTCTGGCAGTTTACTGCTTACCTTTTCACCATTTTAGATCATTTATTGCATTTCAACTGATTAAATTTGAAGAAAATCGGCAAAAACTGAGGTGTTCTAAAACTTTTGACTGGTAGTGTATATACTGTATATCCATCCATCCATCCATTATCCAACCCGCTATATCCTAACTACAGGGTCACGGGTGTCTGCTGGAGCCAATCCCAGCCAACACAGGGCGCAAGGCAGGAAACAAACCCCAGGCAGGGCGCCAGCCCACCGCAGAGTGTATATATTTATATTTATATTTATGCAAAACTGTGCTATCATCAGAGGTTAAGCAAGTGGTGAGCAGGTCGTCTTGTTTAATTTTCTTTGTTTGTTTCCTGCTCCTTAATGCATATAAAAATAATGTATTTGTCAACCAGTACTGGTCACAACAGAATGTGGTTTACTCGCTTTGGACTGGTGCCCCATGCTGCTCGGATTGACATCATCTCCTGCAACCCCCTGTTGGTTGGCAACTGCAGATAATTGAGACAAATTAACAAATAAATAACTAGATACTTTCATCTTACAAACATTTTTAACAATCCATCCCCATGTAAATATATCATTCATAAATAACACGCCCACTTTTTTTTATTCTAGAGTCATGTGGTGTCAGAGACCTCCCGTGGTAGCACACACACAAAACAAGACCCCGCAACCCTTCCTCAGAGAACACACTCACAGACTGATAGAGTTTAGCGATGCCAATCAACCCACGTATCTTTAGACAGTGCCCAAAGGGTTCTCTCCACAGAGTGGACAGTCACAGGTTTTTACTTTCATACCTGACACCTGAGTGGCTGAATGGATATTGCCCAGCAGACGAAGACCCCAGGGCCCTTTCCACTCTCTCTGCTTTGAAAACCGGAGTGTTGTACATCTGTGTAAGTCCAGACTTGTTGCCAATGTCATAGGAATGCTTTCCACTACCTGAAAGGAAAAATAAATTACTTCATCATTATTTTTCATTTAATGCTTGCTTTGTCTACTGTAGTGTCTTTCCAGTACCCCAGCAACCTGATCACTATAAGCCACAGGCCACTGAAAAAAACTAAAGTCTATATGCAGGTACGCCTGCCACATTATACTGCTAGAAATAGATATTGGTGTTAGCTGTTTCAGATTAATAATAATAATAATAATCTTAATATTGTTATTAATATTCTTCAATCCTTAGTAACTTTCCAAAATGACAATTTTACCAGAGCTAGAAGACATCTTCTTGACGATTTCTTCTTCACAATATATTTCAGCAGAAGTGTAAAATATGCAGCATACACAGTGAAAGGAAAAACTGCGACTTGCTTTATACTCTCAGCGCCTGGAATCTCCTCCTCTTGGGGAATTTCCGTCCTCACGTGCAGGCACAGTCACATGCAAGTTTAACTGATCTTCGTTCCTTGGTTTTTTTCTGTCACCTTTGAACTAAATAGCTTTTTTTTTCTTAACTCTTTCATTCCCAGTTGATGGTTGCAGGATCTTTATGTCTTTTAGGAAACTGGAGGTTCCTCAGACAGGTCTGGCTAAACAGCCACAAAACACAATGTGCATACAATGATCAAATTCTTAAAAGTAAAGGTGGCAAAAAGCCATCCACATGAAGGGTCCAGATAGAATATTTATTTATTTAGATCCAGCATAGGTTCCATAAATAATAACATATTGGTGAAATTCTGATTTTAAAAAGGTCTTTTGATGCATACAACAAACACAGGCTCAGTTCAGGTTTTCTTGATAAGTTGTATCCTGCTAGGTAGCCTAACATACATTAAAGATTTTTTGTCCACGTATTAGGAATCACAGAATTAATTTCATATGCAAAGACCCTTTCCGAGAATAAAATTGTTCTTTCTCAAACAACAGTTCTACGAGGAGCCACACAACCCAATAAAGTGCCATTTAAGAACCATTATTTTTAAGAATGCGGGCAGAAGTCCAAACTCAGGTGCATGGAGCCGAGGGTCCCTATAGTGTTAACTATAGTGCCATATTTAGTAAGGATTACACAAATATGTATAGCATATTACAATGTGTTGTGGGTTTTAAAATCTGTACATTTTGATTTATATTTCCATTAAATTTTGTTCAAGACAAGACAAAAGATAAACTACATTCAGAACAAATCAAAGCATATCTTTTTCCCAATTATACGTCGCTTTTAAAACAGCCTTTACAAGCAAAATAGGAAGACATGGCAATGGCTCAGGCTATCAATAATAAGGATGGACATCTAATTATTTTACAACTTGGGAAAGGAAGACCTGCCGATACCTCAGAGAACATCAAAAAATTTTATTGTTTGGGAAAATGGACAGTGAATTCATTCATCATATTGACAGCTAGCCAATCAGAATATAAAACAATCACATCTTGCAAAAACCCCCAGTAGAATTTTAGAATAAATATGCATCATCTTAAGAGTGATATCTTTAACTTGCCTTTCTTAAGTAAAATTCTAGAGAAGGCAGTCATTATGCAGTTAAATGACCACCTCAATAAACATGCTATCTATACTAATAAAAGGCAAATCTCTCACTGACTGACTGACTCACTCACTGACTCACTCACTCACTCATCACTAATTCTCCAACTTCCCGTGTAGGTAGAAGGCTGAAATTTGGCAGGCTTATTCCTTACAGCTCACTTACAAAAGTTAAGCAGGTTTCATTTCGAAATTCTACACGTAACGGTCATAACGGTCGATAACGGTCGACAACATCCGCCATGTTGAACTTTCTTATTTATGGCACCATCTTCACGAAATTTGGTAGGCGGCTTCCCTGCACTAACCAAAACCGATGTATGTACTTATTTCGATGGTATGACGCCACTGTCGGCCGCCATATTGAACTTTCCAACGTCAATAATTTTCCAACTTCCCGTGTAGGTAGAAGGCTGACCCCATCTTCACGAAATTTGGTAGGTGGCTTCCCTACGCTAACCGAAACCGATGTACGTACTTATTTCGGTGGTATGACGCCACTGTTGGCCGCCATATTGAATTTTCCAAACATCACTAATTCTCCAACTTCCCGTGTAGGTAGAAGGCTGAAATTTGGCAGGCTCATTCCTTACAGCTTACTTACAAAAGTTAAGCAGGTTTCATTTCGAAATTCTATGCGTAACGGTCATAACGGTTGACAATGTTCGCCATGTTCAACTTTCTTATTTATGGCCCCATCTTCACGAAATTTGGTAGGTGGCTTCCCTGCGGTAACCAAAACCGATGTACATACTTATTTCAGTGGTATGATGCCACTGTCGGCCGCCATATTGAAGTTTCCAACGTCACTAATTCTCCAACTTCCCATGTAGGTAGAAGGCTGAAATTTGGCAGACTCATTCCTTACAGCTTACTTACAAAAGTTAAGCAGGTTTCATTTCAAAATTCTACGCGTAACGGTCATAACGGTCAACAACGTCCGCCATGTTGAACTTTCTTATTCATAGGTAGAAGGCTGAAATTTGGTACTTATTTCGGTGATATGATGCCACTGTCGGCCGCCATATTGAACTTTTCAACGGTCTTTGTTACTTATCGGCCCATCTTCAAGAAATTTGGTACACGGGTTCCCAACGCTAACTAAATCCTACTTACGTACATATATACGTCCATAGCCTGCAGCTCGGTCACCGTGTGAAGCGGCGTTGGGTCCCCCATCCCAACGCCTCCCACGTTGTTGGCTGCCTGCCTATATAAGGCCGTCTGTCGCTCCAGTCTCTACATTCCCTTCCTTGCTTCGCCACGGTATTCACGTCTCCCTGCTGATAACTACAGCCTTTTTATTTAATCCACGGCTTCTCCGCTGTTTTATTGTTCATTTATTACGATTATAGTTATTGTATAGGTATTTTAGACTTACTTTACATTGTTCAGGTACCCATTTCCTTTATCATTCCAACCGTACCCCCATTAACATGTCTATCGAGGTGATCACCATCGATCAAAGAACTGTCACTTACCAAGTGGTTTCCATGCCCGGAGATGGCACCTGCCTTTTCCATTCTCTTTGTTACATATTGCACGGCCATATCAGGCTCACTCTTGATATCCGGAGGAACATTGTGTCTTATGTATTGAATGACTGGGACAGGTTCAAGGTGTGGACTGATGACAGTACAGGAGATAATTATACTACACAGGAGCACTAGAAGAGTGAAATGCTTAAGTGTACCGAAATGGCCAAATATTTTACACCTTTCGACAACCGCCAATGCCTCTTAAACATCTTAGATTCACAGGTGACGATTTCAGTAATGGACACTTTGATGTTTAGAAATTGTTCTGCCCCACATCTTGTTAGTTGAGACTGTTATTTGTTGAACTGTGCTCCCCCTTCATCTTGTCATTTATTAACACACCTGTCAGTCACGTCCCACACTCACCGTGGTACTATAAAAGTCTATGAAACTCACGTAAAGCACGTAGGTCCCATAATAAACATTTGAATAAAATACACCCCATGTGTCTCACGTAGGCACCCCTTTATCTCTTGTTTCGGTCACGTCCAAAACGTATCCTTAGGGTATATAAACCCCTGTGTCTGGTTAGTTGTGGTACGCAGCAATTTGAACCTCTGTCTACGTGCTTCTCTTCGTCTTGATCCAACCGTGGAAATCACTCGCCTTGTAAGTGTCTTTTAAAGCTCTATTGTTTAATGTACACTGTCTGCTATGTATTGCTTTGTAAATTATTCTTTATTGTCTTTGTACACATGTAAATACCTGTATGTTTCTTTTGTATATATTTCAGTTTACAACGAAGTACGTCCAGTAAAAGCCTTCAAGATAGCTCGCTCACCCCTTGTCGTTTTTTATGTGGATGTACCGAGTTGTTTAAGCTCTCTGCGGCCGCATAGTGCGGAGTGAGGCAGAAAAGAAATGTTTAAACTCTCAAAAGCTGGATGTGAAGTTATCAATGAAACTGGTTGTATACTTACAACGCTTGACAGATGCCGAATGTCTCTTCAACACAAGTCCTACAAATACTGTCGTAATTGAAACAAACCATGAAACTCAAACCGATTATGACAGCAACAATCCAAGATGTGAGATTTGAAACAAGATTACTGTTCACATGGCCAACTGTACGTTGCATGCTCAAGAGTAAGCTCAGCGCACAGCTACAGCTTGGTCATATTACAACTGGAGGGCTGAACTGACAACGTGGCATACAAAGAGATCCTTAACAAATAATTATTGGCATATTTTCCCTCAGTTTAAAAAGGTTTAATTTTCTTCTTAATAAAAATTTTAAGGCAGTACTTCACTGCTGCGAAGCGCGGGTATTTTGCTAGTTCTTGATAAATTTCAGTTGGGTTTCAGAACAAATCACAGCACAGAAACTGCACTCGTTAAAGTACTAAATGACTTGCGAGTGAATGCAGACAGAGGCCATTTATCTGTTCTAATCCTCTTAGATCTGAGTGCCGCATTTGACACCATTGATCACAATATTCTTAGAAATCGTCTTAGTCAATGGGTGGGCCTCTCTGGCAGTGTCTTAAATTGGTTTGAATCCTACTTGGCAGGGAGAAAATTCTTTGTTAGTTGTGGTAATCACAACTCAAAGACACATGATATCCTATATGGTGTTCAACAAGGCTCTATCCTGGGTCCGTTGCTCTTCTCAATCTATATGCTTCCGTTAGGTCAGATTATCTCAGGTTACAACGTGAGCTACCACAGCTATGCTGATGACATACAGCTGTACTTATCAATAGCACCTGATGACTCCGACTCTCTCGATTCACTAACACAATTTCTTACTGGTATTTCTGAATAGATGAATAGTAATTTTCTCAAGCTAAATAAAGAGAAAACTGAAATTTTAGTGATTGGCAATAATGGATTCAATGAGGTTATCAGAAATAAACTTGATGCATTAGGATTAAAAGTTAAGACGGAAGTAAAATATTTAGGGGTAACTGTTGACTGTAATCTGAATTTTAAATCGCATATTAATCAGATCAATAGGACAGCATTTTTTCACTTAAGAAACATAGCAAAAGTTAGAGCTCTTATATCATTGAAAGATGCTGAGAAATTAGTTCACGCGTTTGTTTTCAGTCGACTAGATTACTGTAACGCACTCCTCTCAGGACTACCCAAAAAAGACATAAATCATTTGCAACGAGTGCAGAATGCAGCTGCTAGAATCCTAACTAGGAAAAGAAAATCTGAACACATTTCTCCAGTTTTAATGTCACTATACTGGTTACCTGTGTCTTTCAGAATTGACTTTAAAATTCTGCTTATGTTTTATAAAGAGTTAAATAATCTTGCTCCATCTTATATATCAGAATGTCTGACACCCTATATTCCAAATCGTAACCTTAGATCCTCAAATGAGTATCTCCTTAGAATTCCAAAAGCTAAACTTAAAAGAAGTGGTGAGGCGGCCTTCTGCTGTTACGCACCTAAAATCTGAAATAGCCTGCCAATAGGAATTTGCCAGGCTAATACAGCAGAGCACTTTAAAACTCTGCTGAAAACACATTACTTTAACATGGCTTTCTCATAACTTCATTTCAGTTTAATCCTGATACTCAGTATGTTCAGTTCATTATAATAACTATTAATGGTGGCTCTAAAATCCGTACTGACCCCTACTCTGTCTTCTGTTTCTTTTTTCCGGTTTCATTCTGGTGGCCTACTCAAAGCATCATAATGCTCCAACATTGATGGACTAAAAGCCAGAAGTCTACATGACCATCATCACCAAGTACTTCCGTGAGAACCCAAAATACAAAGAGGACTGTTTAATTTATGTTAGGTAGAACGCCCAGAGGGGACTGGGCAGTCTCATGGTCTGGAATCCCTGCAGATTTTATTTTTTTCTCCAGCCATCTGAAGTTTTTTTGTTTTTTTCTGTCCACCCTGGCCATCGGACCTTACTCTTATTCTATGTTAATTAATGCTGACTTATTTTATTTTCTTACTGTGTCTTTTATTTTTCTATTCTTCATTATGTAAAGCACTTTGAGCTACATTTTTTTGTATGAAAATGTGCTATATAAATAAATGTTGTTGTTGTTGATATAGGAAGGAGGGAGGAAGAAGGAGGAACGAATACGTCAGAAGAGAACAGAGCGATGGCAAAATGCGGCTGTCTTCATCTGAACATCAGAAAAGCATCATGAACAACTACGAGTGCTAGATCACAAGCTGCTTGCAACATTCATCCTTGTCATCTTTACTTTTTCGTAAGCTTTTTCTAAACACTATATATATATCCAGAATTTTCTATAAGTCCTATTTTCTATTATTCTTTGTTCCACTGGTATTATTATTATTTCTGTAATAAATAACTTTCTATGCCTTGTCTTAATGTCTATAGAGTGATTGAAATAATAAGGTAGATTTCTTTCAGCACCTGGTGCAGCCAGAGATTTGCCATTACCTCTGTGCTGCGAGGTTTATTAAGGCTGCGAGTGAGAGCTCCACGCAAAAGTAGGGAACAGTATGTAAAATAAGGCATTCTTGGCTGATAAATGGCCTTTGTATGTTTAAATGTATTCTTGGAGACCAAAAGTAATATTTAGGTCTGAGGTATCATTAAAACATATGTTGTTTGTGTCGATAATAAGTAAGTCTGTTGAAGTGCTGAGAGAGTGACAGGCTGTGTGTGTGTCATTCATAGGGCACTGTTGAGTTTCTATGTGTATGTGTATAGCTATGTATGCATGTGTTAATCTTAAGGTGCAACAGTAGATCAACCTGGTAACAAATTTGATGAGTACACTTACCCCTAGGTAAAGAGTAAGTAGAGGGAAATGCCATGATAATACACAATGCTATAATTGTTATTTTTGTTATTGTTATCTTTATTATTTTTGCTATTGTTGTCATTTTAGCAGTGAAGTCCAGCCTAGGGCATTTTGGGAACCATTTAAGGATAAAATAATAAACAACATGAGATAGCAGAATTAAAATAAAAGTTACATCTAGTAAGAAACATTGTTACAGTGAAAAGTAAGCATTTAAATCAGAATGAGAACTGAACTCACTTTACTGGTCAAGTACACTAACTTGTAGGAATTTGTCTGGGTGCTACAAAGGCAACACAAAATATCAGAAAATATGAAGGAGAGAGTTCAAGGTGTGCTGGTATACATTGAAACTGAGTAGAAATGAAAACTGGTCAATTGGAAAGACTGCATGAGGAAAAAAACTGTTCAAATGACACGTTGTTTTAGGTTTTACCAGCCTGCCAGGGAGAATTCTTTGGAATAGGTGGTGTAGCTGGTGAGTCAGATAATAAATATCACACAGAATCAGGAATAGTATTCATTCATTCATTAATTCATTTTCCACCTCTTATCCAAAGCCAGGTCGTGATCACAACACTCTTAGCAAGGAGGCCCACATGTCCCTTTCCCCAGCCACGCTTGCCAACTCATACTGTGGGATCCCAAGGCATTCCCATGCCATCTGGGTGATATAATCCACCCAGAAAGCTCTGAGTCTTCCCCAGGGTTAACTCTCAGCTGGTGGTGCTCATAAAAACCTCCACAGGAAGGCATCCAGGAGGCATCAATAGCAGACGCCCGAAACACCTCAACTGGCTCCTCTCGATGTGGAATAGTAAGAATTGTAAAAAATAAAATTGTGGCTCAACAGGTGGCATCTGAGGATTATGATGGACAGAGCCTGAAGAGTGAAATATACAGGGCAGGATCCCCAAAGCCCAATAATCATTCATAGCCATCGAAAGGACAGTAGGGAGCCTTGGAATGGAAATAAAGCCGGCATCTGAAAACTTCCGGGATTTTAAGTTTATGTGGGACAGGGATGGGCAGTCCTGTCCTGGAGCATCACAAACACTGCAGGCTTTTGTTACGAAACAATGCATAATTTAAAAACTTGTTGGACTGGACGTGATTTTTCTGTGTCAAGATGTTCCTTTCAGGCAGGGGAAACTGGTGGATGCATGGAGTGGGAAGCTTTAAAACCACTCAGTTCCTCAATCTTATCCTTTTTCCTTTCCTTTAAATATTTTACTGAAAGCAGTTATTTATTAGTGAACATAAGTACAGGTGAAAATAGTCAGTAGCTTAGCTCTTGTATTCTGTTTTTATGATGTATGGGTAATTGCCTTCTAGTAAAGAAACCTAACGAACTTGAAATTCTTGGCAAGTAAGTGAATTACAATTAATAAAAAAGTTAAGTAACTACACTGCACAACAATTTTTTTGAAAATTCTTGCTACCTGAAAAGTTTTTGCTGATTGGGACAGGTACCTACTGGGTATGCACAAATATAGTTTTGGTTTTACTGCATCATGTAGGAACTCTGAGAAACAGACATTTATACATTTACTGGCAATAACATATTTAGTCATGTTTATGTTTCGCATAAGCTATTAAATTCAACAGAATTAAAAGTGTTTTGCTCCTGATTTTCTTTTGTATTCAATGTCTGGTGGATCACGTTGCAGTATCCAACTGTAGTCAGCAAGCATTGACGGATTCCAGTTGCCCTGGTATCATTTCTCTATTGTAGCAATGTCCTGGTGAAACCTTTCACCATGTTCGTCACTGACAGCATCGAGATTTGCGGGGAAGAAGTCCAAGTGTGAGTGGAGGAAATGAATCTTGAGTGACATGTTGCACTTCATTGTCTTGTATGCTTTGAGAAGTTTGTCTACCAGATGAATGTGGTTTGGGGCTCTGTAATTGCCCAGAAAATGGTCAACAACGTCTTTGAAGGCTTTCCAGGCAATTTTTTTCGGCCCAACTAACAGATCTTCAAACCGCTTGTCACTCATAACATGTCTGATCTGGGGGTCAACAAAAATGCCCTCTTTGATCTTGGAGTCAGTTATTCTTGGGAACATCTGTCTTAAATAATGAAAACCTTTGCCTTCCTTGTTCAGTGCTGTCACAAAATTCTTCATGAGTCCCAGTTTTATGTGAAGAGGAGGCAAAAATATCTTTGCCGGGTTGACAAGCGATTCATGTGCCACATCTTTCTGTCCTGGAACTAACTTTTTACAGAGTAGCCAGTTCTGTCAAGAATAGTGCGACTCTTTGGCACAGCTGTCCCACTCACAGATGAAACAACAGTGCTTTGTATAGCCGAGCTGCAGTCCTAGTAACAGAGCAACGACTTTAAGATCTCCAGAGATATTCCAGTTGTACCTGCTATACTGGACGTGCTTCAGCAACAGTACCATATTCTCATATTTTCATGTGTGCTGCATAGCCAACAGAAACTGAAGGATAAACGTTGCCATCGTGTAGCAGAAAAACTTTCAGGCTTAACATTGACAAATCAATGAAGAGACACCACTCTTCCGGGCTGTGATCACAACCCAAGGCAGAGAACAATCCTGCAATGTCACAACAGAAACAGAGACTGTCGACTTGTGCAAAAAATTTGGTTATATCATGATGTCGGCCTTGAAACACAGAAATTTTCATACCTGGTGACAGCAAACACCATTCCTGCAGTCTCGAACCCAGCAACTCAGCTTTTGCTTTTGACAGACCCAAATCTCTGGCCAAATCGTTCAATTCAGACCGTGTTATTAGATGTGGATCGCCTGATGAGCACGGTTCAAAATCCGGGTCAATGTCAATGTTAATATCTTGCATTGCAGTTTCTTCATCTGGTTCGTCTAAGGTCCAGTCCTCTGGTGGTTTCAGAATTGGAAAACTGTTGTCATGTGGCACGGGTCTCATTGCTGAAGGCACATTAGGATATTCAATTGACTTCTTGTTTTTGGCAGAGAAACCAGACACATTAGTCGTCATATCATTGGAAAAGCAAACGGCATCGTCTTTTGAGTGCCTCTGAGCCAGGTCAGGCCAGGCCAGACTGACAGCACATGTCGCATAGCAAATGTGAGGCCCCCATTCCTTGTCTTGATCACCAATTTTACAGATGATAAGCTTTCTTCACAAGAGTAGTCATCCAATGTCTCAGAGGCGCAAGTGTATATTCGATACAGATATAGCAGAATGTATCGCAGCTGTTACAACATTGATGAGACATATCACCCAACACCAAAACGTCTATAGCATCAAGCTTACTTACTGTTATATTGCTACAGATACTATACTTTACTATACTGATACTATACATACACACTGACTAGCTATATTAACCAAATGAGCTGGATCAGTGTATGCAAGCCACCTTTATAGCATGCTGAGACAGCGTCAAGCTCGTTCAGAAACGGTACGTGATGGGTAAATTTTGATGTGATATCCGTGATCAGCACCCAAAAATCTATAAGAAACACCCAACACAGTTCAAGAAGGAAAAACTTTGTTGTGCAGTATTATGAAACTAACTTTATTTAGTGTGAACTCATTATAACGAGAAGGTATTGGAGTCATAATTTTATTTGTTTGTGATTTGTGAAGAAATTTTTTAAGCATTCCTCTATATTTATATATCCATTTTATACATATGTATGCTCATATACAGGTTTGAGCAGAGATGACACTCCTCTGGTCATGAGTGACTTCAATGCGACCCCCTGGCACGGACAGGGCTGGCTATCAGGATTGCCTCGGTCCTCATGTGTCTAGCGACCGTGGTGAGAGTGGCTCCATGTTCATTCACTTTGCAAAAGGTCAGGGGTTGTGGATTGCTAGATTCTGGTTCCAGCGACCAGAGCTGCATTGTTGGACTTGGTACTTCAATACTGGTGGTGTGGTGAAGGAGATCGATCATATCCTCGGGGGCAGATGCTGGAGGCTCTTGCACAACTGCAGGATCTACAGAAGTGCCCAGTTTCTGAATTCTGACCCTAGACGTGTTGCTACTCTGAAGATCCAGCTTAGGTCCAGTAGGCTACCACATACTAGGAGAATGAGGCCAGACCTGGAAATCTCTGGGTCCAAAGTTCTTGAGGCCAATCCTCCAATCATCTGTGAATAACCCAATCTCACTGAGATTGCACAGGTAGTGAGCCAGCTAAGGGAAGTGAAGGCTGCAGAGATCTGTGTTATATGGGGTGAACTTCTCCAGTCTGGTGGTAAGGCTGTCCTCCTGACATTGCAAGCTAGATGGCAGGAGTCCCGGATATATGTGCCCAGTGGGAAGCCAGCAGGGCAGGCCGGGAAATGTAGTCACTGGGTGCCACGAGAGTCAAGCTCCCTGTTATAATGGACTTCTGTGTGACCTGGAAGTGCTTCCATCGGGCAATCGCCCTGGCACCAGAGGTACTCCCGGGTCTGTAATAAATGGGACCGCACTCCCTTATCCAGGCGAGTCGGAGCTGGGAGGTAGAGAGGCAACACTTGACTGGAGGAGAGCAGTGCGGTGGTGAGAGAATTATAGTAGAGACAGAAACCTGTATGTTGTGCTTATTGTGACATATTTTGAGGGAATTTGGTAAATAAACAACCTTTATTTGAACCCGGGACTGTGCTTGCCTGTGTTGGCTAAGGTTGGCTCTAGCAAACCCCTGTGACCCTGTAGTTAGGATATAGCGGATTGGATAATGGATGGATGGATGGATGGGATTGTGCTTCTGTGTTCGTGTTGGGGTTTGGGCTTGTCGACGCCCAGGTTTCCATCACACTGTATATAATAATGTAAGTGAAAACTGGAGCACCTGTATGAAAATCATATGGTCACAGGGACAACATGTAAACTCCATATAGATAACAACAGGGCCCACGTATGGTATCTAGCAAAAGTGTTACCCACACCACCAGCACGTCACCCTGCCTTGTTTTTCATTATTTCTCTTTATTTCAGTTATATACGGGAAGTCAGCAAAGTGAAACTGATGATTCATTCCAAAACACTACAATTTGCCTCTTATTACTAAAATATTTAGCACTGCGTTCGGGTGTGCCTTCTAGGAAACATCTTCGGTGCGTTCATTTGGATTGACGAGCCCTCAAAGCATCAACTGCATTTGACTTTCGTTTGTTGTTGTAGTAACCTCATGTCTGAAGACCCCCATCGAGATCAGTTCACACACAAGCCTGGACTTTTCAATCTCACACTTGGCAGTTTTTACTTCATTTATTTGAGCCTACACAGCTTTCCCATCGTTAATGGAATTATTTTCAAGACCACTGTGGGTCTGCCGTCCCTGCCACGTTCTCACCACCTTTTTTCAATCTCAGTCCGTTTCTCCTTCCTTATCCATTCTCCGTCTTCTGTTTTTCATGGTGGTTCTTTTG
This sequence comes from Polypterus bichir lapradei, assembly GCA_026402145.1. Classification (NCBI taxonomy): domain Eukaryota; kingdom Metazoa; phylum Chordata; class Cladistia; order Polypteriformes; family Polypteridae; genus Polypterus; species Polypterus bichir. Next base: position 35,539,217 of record JANRMT010062841.1, read on the forward strand.
CCACTGTTCACGCCTTTAATTCGTCTTACTTTACTTGACATTGCCTTTCTCATGTTTTGTCATCTTTTATCTTCTTCTTTACTCCGTCATTGATGTCCTTCTCATTGTCATTGTCTGTTTTGTTTTTTTGTGTTTCTCTATTTTGAATCTTCCCTTCCACTATGCTGCTTTTCAAATTTTTAACAATGCACACAGGCTCCACTTTATAATGGTTATTTCATTTAAAATGTTAACAGTCATGTGAAAAAGCAAGTACATCCTATGAAATGTTATTTTGATTTGGTCTTCATTTGAACAGTATCCTTATATATAATTTGATACTATCCGTATGTATGGTGTCCGCGTCAGTACCTCGACTCAATACAAGTTAGAACCATGCAATGGGACTCTGCCTCTGTAGTCAGAACATGACGTGGCAAACGCGGACGCAGTATTGCATGATTGGCTAAGAATGTTCGAATGCTACAGTGACACTGCTGGATGGCCGAGTATAGTAAGTCGGTGTTGGTTTGAGCAGATAACTGTAAATTCGGTTGGTTTTTGGAACGTTGGTTTGGTGGGGTGTACTTTCCAGTCGACTGACATGAACCCTTCGACAGCTCCGGAACCGTAAGTAATTTAGAACGTATCGCCATTTGCTTGGTCCATTGAAATCAATCTTTGGGCAGTTCGGTTTTGGCATCCATCATTCTGAGATCTACTGTTATTACTCTGAGTCTGATTAGAGTCGTAAAATACAGTTTGTTTTGAAAATTTGTTTGCCGCAAAAAATCAAATGCGGTGCGCTGAAGAGCTGAGTTCACGTCTTGCAGTCCCGTTTAAACAGGAAGCTCTTCATTACATCGGCCGAAAAGGTCTATTTTAAGCACAAATCAGTGCCATGATAACAAAATCATTTCAAGGACTTAAAAAAAAACAAATAATTCTTTGCAGAGAAAGTATGGATTTCACAAACGAAGAATTTGTAGCCCGATTCGATTGGGCTCCCAGTCGCTAGTCTTTAGATAAAAGTGTTGCAAGTGAAATAAAAAATGAAAATTTGACTTTGTCACAATTTACTCGATGATAAATGAACAGATATGTCATTTCCATCTTTGGAAAAAGTAAGTAGACCCTTTGACGTAACAGCTGCTATTGCCCCCTTAAGTAGGCATCATTTCCCATAACTCCTTAGCAGTCCCTTAGATTGACTTGGAGAACGTTTTTTCCACTCCTCCCCACTGAATTCTCTCAGCTGTTTGAGGTGTCTCTTGCCCCACAGAAAGTTTCAAATCCCCCCACACATCACAAGGGGTTTCAGATTCAGGCTTTGTCTTTCCCATTCCAGAACCCTACATTTCTTTCTTTTCAGCCAGTCTAGTATTTTTAGGGTCTTTGTCATGTTTCAAGGTCCACTTTCAGTTGAGCTTTAATCTTCTGATAGATGTTATCACAATCTCCTCAACCACCCACTGATACAATTCACAGTGAATTCCATGATGGTGAGCTGCCCAGGCCCTGATGCAGCAGAGTAGCCCCAAACCATAACAATTTCACCACCATGCTTTACGGCTGGTATCAGGTTCTTTTAGTGAAATGCTGCCTTTGGTTTTTGCCAAACATGTCTTCTGGTACTGTGGCCAATCATTAAGTGTGGGTTTAAATAATGTACTACAGCAAAAGACACATTGCCATTAATCCCCCTCAAAATACTCCCCCTCACTTCAAACACACTTATTCCATCGTTCATGCCACTTTCTGAAGTCCTCTTTAGTTGCGCTGTCATGGTTGCCTCAATGTTCTGAATCGATTTAAAATGTTTACCTTTCATGGTCAATTTGACTTTGGGGAAAAGCCGGAAGTTGTACGATGCCAGATTTGGTGAATAAGGTGGGTGAGGACACACAGTAATGCTTTTATTTGACAGAAATTACCATATTAGAAGTGATGTGCGACATGAAACACTGTCACAATGGAGAATGAAACCGTTTGCCCATTTCTCAGGTCATTTTCTAAGCACATCGTTCTTAGACGATCTAATAAGCCCTTCTAATATTCAGAGTTTACCGTTGTGTTCCTGGGTACAAACTCAGATTGCACAATTCCATCCATCCATCCATTTTCCAACCCGCTGAATCCGAACACAGGGTCACGGGGGTCTGCTGGAGCCAATCCCAGCCAACACAGGGCGCAAGGCAGGAACCAATCCTGGACAGGGTGCCAACCCACCACAGTTGCACAATTCCATCAAGGTCAAAAAACATCAACATCATCTCCTTGATGTTGGATCTTGATTGATGCGCAGGACATCAATGCAGCCATGACAGTGCAACTAAAGATACTCAAGAAAGAGAACTTCAAGATCTTTTTCAGAAAGTGGCAAGAACGATGGAGTAAGTGTGTTCAAAGCGAGGGGGATTAATGGCAATGTGTCTTTTAATGTAATGTAAACATTCAGTACGTGTACGTCTTCACTTCATATTCACTTCACTTATCCTGATGTAGGTCATGGTGGCAGTGTGCTCAGCTACCCTTTAAACTACAATTTACTTGGCAACTTGGGGAATTACCAGCACTCCAAGGCCAGGTATAATTCCTCCAACATATCCTGGGTCCGCGTCTGGGTCTTCTTGTACTCCTGGCAAGGTGGGCACTCATTGGGCGTTCCCAGACCAGCTATTACCCTGTTAAAAAGAGAGAGCCCAGCAGTCCTGTGTTGAAGCCTCTTATTATCCAACACAACCCAGAGCTCATGACCACCGGTGTGGACGGGAACGTAGACCAACAGGTAAAATCAAACCTTTATTGGAGGATATCTCTCCGTTTTCACTCCCAAGCTCTACTACAATGTCAGTACTTGCTGAACCCTGCCTTGTAGGGCCCGCTCACACACCTTGACAGGAGGCCAGTGTAGGACAGCTAATTAACCCAACATACTGTACACATCTATGGGAACGTGGCAGATACACCAGAGCACACAAACGTGCGGGGAGCAAGCAAATTCCACACGAAGGGTAACTGGTCCATCAATTTGAATACAAGAAGCTGGACGATCGAGACAGCAGCACAAACCAACGTTACACCATGCTGTCCAGTAAAGCAACATTCAGCATATAAAATTACCTTCCTAAAATTACAACAGAAACTTAACACGGCCATCGTAAGCTAACTTCTTATATTTTAATTGATAAATGACTAGATCAAAGAATATAATTAGGAGTCATAAAAAATATATAGTTGTGTCTTCTGTGCATTTTCCTAACAAAATATTCATAAAAACATCTGGAAGACATCTGGAAGATAGAAAACCTCATAAATCCGCTGCTGTAAGACCCGCGGCTTCCTGCCATTCTGAGGCAGAGCAGAATGAGGGACAGCACGCCTACTTCTGGTCCATCATCCTTCGAGATCCTAAATGGCAGTTGTCAAATAAGACATTATAATTTGAGCCCCCAGCTTCCACAAAGTCAGCAACTTTCTTAGACCCCTGGAAATCCTTGGTTTCAATGACCTACAAGAAAAAATAATGACATATAAAAGTCGGTTATCTAGTTTAGTTGTAAGGAGTTTAACAAATGTAAGAACGTTTCAAATTTAAAAATAAAATTACACAGCATATCATGTATATGTTTAGGTGATTTAGGATTTGGTACAAATATAACACAAATAAAGACTGATCGGACTCGACTATGTGAAATTACATAAGGAGTTCAATGCACTGTGGGATGCTTAGCATAAGCTTTATGCAATATATGATATTTAGTATTGGATGATGAGTGTACAAGCTGATATCCTATAACACATATAACCCTTTATATAATTCCAAACCTTCAAGATCTCCAAACCTCCTTAGATTATCCATTTGTCAATTTTCTAAATGAACACTTTTATTACAATTCACATATGCACCAGGCATAAGGAAGACAAAGGGGCCAGTCTATCCCCAGGCATACTTGTGTAGATTAGTATGCCAAATGACATAAAGCTGAAATCTCTGCAAGGTGGTTAGAGGTTACGTGATGACACAGTGGTTAGCCCTGTTACCTCATGGCCTCAGGGTCCTGGGTTTGAATCCTGGCTTATGCCCCCCCGGCATGGTCTGTGTTGAGTCTGCACATTCTCCTCATGTCTGTGTGGCTTTTTACTCTGGGGATTTGGTGTTTGCCCTTATAAAGGGGACATGATAGGTTAATTAAAAAAAGTTTTGACGAGATAAGACAACCTTGTCTAACTCCTCTTCCAGCAATGCAAGGGTCTATTATTTCTTCACCTAGTTTCGCACTTATTGCCTATTCAATACATAGCACTGCTACCAGTCTTTAATCTTTCCAAGCCATTCCTATAAACTTTAAGACATCCATCAGCTTGACCAAATTTAATTGGTTAAAATCGTTTTTGTAATCAAAGAAAACAGACAAATATATCTTACCCATGGTCGACATTTCACTCACTAACGAAACTCAACACTGCCTGTCAGTCTGCCTCTTCTGAATCCATATTGGCTTCTGTTGACGTATTCTGTTAACTGTCATCTTGAAATGAACCTCATATAGAGTTAGTTATTCTGGGTGTAGATGTGTGTGTGACAGTGTCCTGTAACTGATGAGTATCCTGTCCAAGGTTTATTTCCTATCTTGCACATGTAGGATAGTCTCCATTTCCACACAGCCCTGACCTGGATTAAGAAAATTTCACAATGGATGAACAGCCTGAGTGAAAATGCACATGCGCTTGACATGAATATGCAAATTAAATGGACAGAGTGACCAGACTGGCACTTGAGTTGTGAGGCGTAGTGCTGCCTACTGGGCCACCACCCAACCTTTCCAAGAAGCATTATAGTGAATACTGATTTCTTATTCTTCTATCAGATTCATTTTTTTTTTACTCTGATCTTTCCATTGCAAAGATACAGGAGTCAAAGGCCATTCCAGAGGCAGGAGCCAACCCTGGATGATTTACCAGTCCATAGCTGAGCACAATTATGTCCACTTGTACTCTCAGTGATGCCAAGACAATCCACAGTAAACCTAAACTGCACAGGACTGAAGGGACACACACACAGTAGAGGATGAGTCCAAAATGACACCAGTGACTGGACTGCTCCCCTAAGTCGGGCTGCACCAAAACTAAATGTCACATTTGGTACTCAGTCTAACTAGTCACAATACTGAGTTTTTAGCCAAATGTGAGACACCGTTGCTCTCCTGCACTGCAGCTCCTCCTTTTCGTCAGGAACGAATGAAACGCCACACTGCATTGCATTGTGGTGCATGGAAAGAACTTTTAAAGGATTGTACTGGATTGTGTACAAAATGTAACAAGCAGCGGGGTCTTTCTATGAAGAACATCAATAATTTTAAGAAAGCAAAAAGAAGATGGACAAAGGAAGGGAGAAGGAGATTGCATTATATATGGACAAAAAGAATTGGGATGCAAAGCAATGCTGTTTAAACAAGTGGGGCTGAACAACCAATGGCGGTTTAGGAATCGACAAAGCAGCCCGATGCTTATGTTTTCACTGGCTTGTATTTATATTCTTTGTTTATTCTTTGTAATTTTAGGATTATTATTTTTCATGTTTTTTTTATTTGTTTATTTTATTATTTGTGTTCTGTCTCTTTAGAGTGCTGCCATTTGTTGTGTTTTTGTCGGTGTAACTCCAGGAAATGCTGACATCACTTCTAGTGGGCCTTTGGCTTTATATTCAAATCAGAGAGAAAAACTCAGCAGGGGATCATTGATTTTGTAAGGAGTTGTTTCAGGAGTTTCGCCTTTTCTATGGATTCTCTCTTTTTTTGTGATGTGTTTACTTCTGTCTTTTGATGTTGCTTTTCGGATTGTGGACTGGACTTGTTTGCCGCAGATCACTTTTTTAAGCACATCCTTTTTCTCTTTTTTATGTCTTTTTTCTTTTTTTATATTTTTTATTCATGAAGCCTCAATTTTGTAGAGACTCCTGTTTAAACTGACTTTTCAATCCAGACTAATACGGATTTATTTCCCTTGTAAGACATTTTGATATATTTTTGGGTCTTTCATTAAATTTTGAACTTTCAAAGCCAACTCCTCAAGTCAGACTGTTCCTTTGATTTGTTTTTTCTTCTACCCCTGATGTACACTCACTTCTTTTCTTCTTCTTTCGGCTGCTCCCGTTAGGGGTCACCACAGCGGATCATCTTCTTCCATATCTTTCTGTCCTCTTCATATTGTCCTTTTACACCCACCACCTTCATGTCCTCTCTCACCACATCCATAAACCTTCGCTTAGGCCTTCCTCTTTTCCTCTTCCCTGGCAGCTCTATCCTTAGCATCCTTCTCCCAATATACCCAGCATCTCTCCTCTGCACATGTCCAAACCAACGCAATATCGTCTCTCTGACTTTGTCTCCCAACCGTCCAACTTGAGCTGACCGTCTAATGTACTCATTTCTAATCCTGTCCATCCTCATCACGCCCAATGCAAATCTTAGCATCTTTAACTCTGCCACCTCCAGCTCTGTCTCCTGCTTTCTGGTCAGAGCCACCGTCTCCAACCCATATAGCATAGCTGGTCTCACTACCGTCCTGTAGACCTTCCCTTTCATTCTTGCTGATGCCCGTCTGTCACAAATTACTCCTGACGCTCTTCTCCACCCATTCCTTTTTCCACAATCCCCATTACTCTGTACTGTTGATCCCAAGTATTTAAACTCATCTACCTTCGACAACTCTACTCCCTGTATCCTCACCATTCCACTGACCTCCCTCTCATTTACACACATGTATTCTGTTTTGTTCCTACTGACCTCCATTCCTCTCCTCTCTAGAGCATATCTCCACCTCTCCAGGGTCACCTCAACCTGCTCCCTACTATTGCTACAGATCACAATGTCATCAGCAAACATCATAGTCCACGGGGACTCCTGTCTAATCTCGTCTGTCAACCTGTCCATTACCACTGCAAATAAGAAAGAGCTCAGAGCCGATCCCTGATGTAATCCCACCTCCAACTTGAATACATCTGTCACTTCTATCACAGACATCACCACTGTCACAGTTCCCTCGTACATATCCTGCACAACTCTTACGTACTTCTTTGCCACTCCCATAGTTCCTCATACAATACCACAGCTCCTCTCAAGGCACCCTGTCATATGCTTTCTCCAGGTCCACAAAGATGCAATGCAAATCCTTCTGGCCTTCTCTAAACTTCTCCATCAACATCCTCAGAGCAAATATTGCATCTGTGGCGCTCTTTCTTGGAATGAAACCATACTGCTGCTCACTAATCATCACCTCACTTCTTAACCTAGCTTCCACTACTCTTTCCCATAACTTCATGCTGTGGCTCATCAATTTTATTCCCCTGTAGTTACTGCAGTCCTGCACATCCCCCTTATTGTTAAATATCGGCAGCAGTACACTTCTTCTCCACTCCTCAGGCATCGTCTCACTTTCCCTGATGTACGCTCACTGAAGAACACTAACTGAATGTGTTTATTTAACTTTAGGATCGCCAAAACCATTAAGAAAAATGGAAGAACCAGCTTTGGATAGGATGCTAATTCATCACAGGTTAACACTCATTCACACAATTCCACACACATACACACAAAGAGACAACTCACTGTCACTACTTCACCAAAAGCGCACATCTTTGGGGAAAGCAGAGAACAGGGGAGAATCTGCAGACTTCAAACCAACAGGGACTAGACCTGAACTCAAACCCAGTCCTGGTGCTGCTGTTGGGTTTAAACTGAATGATCCAAGAAAAAAGTGTGTACTTTAGAGGAGTACTAAGTGGAAATGTCAATAAAAAGCTCCTAAAATGATTACTATTAATTAAGTAAATTATTACTATTTAATAACTGACCAGTGTCAGCAACTAGGAAGACAGACACCTCTTCTAATTTTAAGTGGCCAAAACACTTTTCAGAGCTTTGGAAAGGGCTCAACTTAAAAAAATGAAATATTTAGACATAAAAGTTTTTCTTACAATAAAAATAGATCTTTTCTGTTTGTAATTTATCGAAATAGACTTACAAATCACAATTTCACTTCCATCTTCTATCCATTACCCCACTTCCTCAACCACATAAAGATGGAAAAATTCACTACATAAAAGACGGAAGTGGCATACTAGGCATTAGGAAGTGGATTGATAAGAGTTATTATGTAGTTTAATATATCCTTGTAATGGTGCTGGTGACATGATACATATTGGTTGGACATGCAAATAAGAATTTCACTGTACACTGCGAACATGGCAATACCAGCCTAGTACTACTACTACAATATTAAAGTGAAAAATGGCCCTAATAAAGATGCCAATGGGTAACATCACCATGCTAGCACAGGGGCAAACTCACTGGATATCCACTAATGCATGCAGTAAAGGATGCCACACAAGTACTGACAACCCAGCCAGAGCAGTACTGAGAACCTGACTCTGCTGGGGCGCTCATGATGTGGAAGGATAGAGGGAGGCAGCCTGCATAGGGCATTGTCCCCCCTGGAACACTAGATGGCAGCTCCCCTGGGTTGTGGCATCACCACGGATTCCCACAGGGCATGTTGGGAATTGGAGTTCACTGCCTCAGCCCTGTTGGGTTCCATGGGTGCCGCCAAGGGGTGCTGAGAGGACTAGTGAGCCCTGCTGTGTCGAGCTCCAATTTCACCCAGAAGTGCTTCCAAGCCACAGTTTTGGGACACTGGAAGTGCTACTGGGTTTTACATAAAAGGAGCAGCCCCGCTTTGCCAGGGTTGGAAGGAGGAAGACAAAGCTTGTTGTGAGGATCAGAAGAGAGAAATGACAGAGTTACAGTGAATTGAATTGTAGCGTGGTTGTGCTTTGAGAAACTCTTCCTCATAAGAGTTTCACACAATAAAAATACTTTGTAATGAGCAAACTTGTGTTCAAATCCATAGTGTTGGGAGTTTGGGCAGCTGCAGTGCCCCCTGGGGACCACAATGCATAGCAACAGCTATGATGACACGCAAACCATGACGTCATTAGGAAGCGTCACTCAAAAATAAATACAGTATAACAGTTTCAAACCTGCCTATTGAAAAATGTGAAAACAAGTTAAAAAATGAACTCATTCAATGAGCAAGAAAATCAAAGGAAAATATGACATTTATTTCTGCAAGAACCTGACAGCTGTGAACTGTGAACAGTGCCACTCTCTCGATAAAATCCTTCATATAAAACTTAAAGGCTTGCTGCTCTGATGTAACATATGCAGCATTTTCCCAGACTAAACAAGATACCTTCAGTTAAACATCTCATATTCTACATTCATCTACTGTATTACTGAATAGTTCATTTGAGCATTTTGAGGGATGTAGTTTATTTTAGCAAAGTCAGACATGTGACAGGAACCAGCTGTCTACTGGGTGCCAGTCTATCAGGGAGCACATTCATGTGCACATCCTCTTTAATTCACATGAAACAATTAAGCTGAGGTCACATTACGCAAATTCTTGTCATGTGGCATGTTAGGCTCGTCAGCTGTAGTTTTGGTTCACGTCGACAGATTACGTCAATTTAGAAAATCGTTGGACATAAATGCTGACTTTCTAGCAGAGATTGTGTTCACCACTTTTGCTGACAGCCAATGACATGTGGCCAGAGAGAATTGGTGCTGAATGAAGGATTATCAGGTACAATGAGTTCAGCTGCAATTTCAGTCCTTTTTGCTATTCTGTCATGGTAAGTAAAACATGAGACAGACAAACTTCAGTTTTGTTTGTGTGTTCCTTATTCATCATCACTGCTTTAAATATGCACTGTACTTCTGGATGAGCATTCATAGGTCGTCAGCTGTCACGTACACAGAGCGCACCACTAAGACTATACGACATGTTTGATTTTGTCGGGGCGAGTCATGGGTTAGTTGCAGTGTGTCACTGGGCATACCACAGACTCTCTAAGATTATATAAATAAAGGGTACAAGTGGAAAATCACTGGAAGAGTTGCTTAATGTGACAGGGCCTTAAACCTAATCTCCTCCTATGGGATGCAGGAGGAAAAAAAAATCTGTATTTGCATGCTAATGTGTATTCATAATGTAATTAGTGATTTGTAAAGTGATAATTGCATTGTACATATGAACTTGTGACAGCACTCTGAGCCCACATTGTACAAAAATAAACTGAAGCGAATTGAAGTGAAAGAGACGCAGGAATAACAGGCAACCTACACACTTGCAGTTACAAAGCCCAAGACATTGGATCTGTGTGGCCGGAGTTATACCTCGTCACACACGAGCGCGTGGGAAGCAGTCATTGGGCTTGGGTGGACACGGTAAGCCGGAGCAGGAGGTGACTGAGTGCACTAAAGATTCTTCTCTCACTCCACCAGATCCTCTAGACAGAAGTCTGCCTAACTCCACCTCTGCTTCCAGAAGACACTCTAGTGCTCACCTCACTTCTGGGTTCCACCTCCTCGGACACACCCCTCCCTCCTCATCCTCTATAAAAGCAGCCACTTTTCCCCAGTCTCAAGTCCCGTCTTGGATTCAGTCTGAAGAGACCACTCAGCTCCCATTAATTGATTACATTGTGTTTATTTTTTTTCTTCAGGAATTGTGAATATAAGAGGTGGAACCCCAAGGCTTTCTTGTATCTCTCTTGGTCAGCTTTCATTTATTACATTCATTCGATCGATGTGTGCTTACCTTCCAATCACTGCTCATGTGCTTTGCATCGACAACCACAGTCTCTGAACTTTTCCCAAACGCTGGACCTTTGTGAATGAGCCATTGACTTCCATCTTTTAGTGTCACTCTGCATAGACAATTGATAAGAAAAGCGTAAATTACTACATTATTAGATAGATAGATAGATAGATAGATAGATAGATAGATAGATAGATAGATAGATAGATAGATAGATAGATAGATAGATAGATAGATACTTTATTAATCCCAAGGGGAAATTCACATACTCCAGCAGCAGCATACTGATAAAGAACAATATTAAATTAAAGAGTGATAACAATGCAGGTATAACAGACAGACAATAACTTTGTATAATGTTAACGTTTACCCCCCCGGGTGGAATTGAAGAGTTGCATAGTGTGGGGGAAGAACGATCTCCTCAGTCTGTCAGTGGAGCTGGACGGTGACAGCAGTCTGTCGCTGAAGCTGCTCCTCTGTCTGGAGATGATCCTGCTCAGTGGATGCAGTGGATTCTCCATGATTGACAGGAGCCTGCTCAGCGCCCGTCGCTCTGCCACAGATGTCAAACTGTCCAGCTTCATGCCTACAATAGAGCCTGCCTTCCTCACCAGTTAGTCCAGGCATGAGGTGTCCCTCATCTTTATGCTGCCTCCCCAGCACACCACCACGTAGAAGAGGACACTCGCCACAACCGTCTGATAGAACATCTGCAGCATCTTATTGCAGATGTTGAAGGACGTCAACCTTCTAAGGAAGTATAGTCGGCGCTGTCCTCTCTTGTACAGAGCATCAGTGTTGGCAGTCCAGTCCAATTTATCATCCAGCTGCACTCCCAGGTATTTATAGGTCTGCACTCTCTGCACACAGTCACCTCTGATGATCACGGGGTCCAAGAGGGGCCTGGGCCTCCTAAAATCCACCACCAGCTCCTTGGTTTTGCTGGTGTTCAGGTGTAAGTGGTTTGAGTCGCACCATTTTATATTACACCATATTTACATTAAGAGATTCCACTTATGTTCTGGAAGTAACTTGGTGCCTTTTTGAATTTGTTATTTGTGAAAAGACAATAACAAGGGCCGTATCAATGTCTGTTTCTTTTGTAATCAGTGTATAGATTTATGGTGCAGAAGAGACCTAAAGGGTCTTAAAATGCATCAACTGACTTTACAAGAATTATAAACTGCAGTTAACACTGGCTGTGTCTGACACTGCTCCCTACCAACTGGACATGAAAACAGCTGTTTAAGCTGTAAGCTTTGACATCATTAGAAAGTGCATTGATTGGACAACACCATAGGGTTTAATTTGCATATTTAAAGTGTACTATGGCTATAAAAGCAGCAAACAAGCCTGCCCAGTGCAGAACTGACTTACTTGCTAGCAATTCTTATTTTTTCTCAATAAAAAAATTCCTTGCTTGCCCTGCTATAAAAAAACAGTTTCTTTCTTCCACAATGCACATAGTGACTTTAAACTAACATGACTTCAATGTAATACATTTTAATTAATTACGGACTCTTTATTATTCCAAGTCATTTGTGTATAGATGTTTTGTATTTGACGAAGCTAACACAGCAGTTAGCAGTCCTAGCTCATGGAGTTTGTTTCCAGGGTTTATGTTGTATGCCTGCTTTCTGTCTTCGTGGAGTCCGCAGGTTCTCCCTGACCTTGTGTGGGTTTTTCCTCCGAGTCCTTTGGTGTTCTCCCCACATCTCAAAGACGTGTGCCGTACACTAACTGGTGATTCTAAAAGGGCCCCTTAATGGACTGGCACCCTATGAAGAGTTGCCTCCAAATAGACTTCAGCCCACTCCATCCTGAAATGGTTTTAAGTGGGTTTGTTATGTTGCATATTTGATAGTTAATGGTCCTTTATCGACTCTACTGGTGTTTCCTTATATTTGGGTGGTTATTTCCGATGTAATGAAATATAATAATGGATTTTGTTTTGTGGAGTAGCAATTTAATAGTAACTCTTTACATTTCTATAGCACTTTTCCTCGCTACTCAAAGTGGTTTAGATAGTGAGTGGGGAGCCACTTCAACTACCGCCAGTGTACAGCATCCACCTGGATGATGCAACGACAGCCATTTTGCTCTGGTGAACTCACCACACATTAGCTGTTAGGTTAGGGTTGAGCAAAGTCGTTCCTGGAGGGCCGCAGGTTTTTATTTCAACCTAAAGGCTTAATAAGAAGCACTTCTTGCTCAAATAACAATTCTGTTTCATTTTTGTAGTTTGAACCCTTATTGCTCATTTTAGTCTTAAACAGCTGTATTCTCTGTTTTTAATTGGTCCTTATTAGCAATAATGCAATTGACAGAAGAAACCAGCATTTCCCCATTTCGCTTGTTTCCATTTACATTTGTGTATTTATCACGCACTATTTGGTTTAATTAAATACTTGGAAGGAAAGTGAAGGAAAAAAGTGAAGGACTGAGAATTAGTCCTCCATTTTAGACTTCATATAATTTGGTTGATATCCTCTGAAGGGAAAAAAAAATCTAGGATACAAGAATGACTTGACATGGCAGAGTTAAAGCACTAACAAGCCATGAAATTAAATTATTGGCAAGGATTGTTTTCTATTTAATCAACTGGGTTTGAACAAAACCTGTAGCTCCTCCAGGACTGACTTTGGCCACCTCTGTGTTAGGTGGTGAAGGTGGGAGAGAGACAGTTAGCTAATTAGACACAGGGGATGATTAGGGAGCCAGAATGACTAGGCCATGATGGGCAACATTGGAATACACCTGACTCTCTACAAAGGATGCCCAGGGATCTTTTATCACCACAGAGCATCAGATCATCAGTTTTACATCTCATCCAAAAGACGGCGCCATTTCTACTACACAGTGTCCCCGTCACTGCACTGGGATCCACATTCAGACCACAGAGTAAGCACTCACTGCTGGCCTCACCAACACTTCTTCAGAGCCATAACCCAAGCTTTTCCTGCGGATACAAACACATCTCTTGCTCTCCAGGTCCAAACCTCAGATATTTCAGCTGAAAACCACATGGACTTCAGAAGATGTCATCCACCTGAAGCTAAGCGTATTCAGGCCCGGCCAGCACTTGCACAGGAGACCAACCAGTAAAAGCTTGGGTTACTCCTGGAAGAGGTGCTGGTGAGGCCAGCTGAGGGAGCTTACCCTGTGGTCGGAATGTGGATCCCAATGCCCCAGTGCAGTGATGAGGGACACTGTACTGTAAAAATGGCATCGTCCTTCAAATGAGATGTAAAACCAAGGTCCTGACTCTCCGAAGTGATAAATAATCCCTGGGTATCCTTCATGAAATGTCGGGTGTATCCCGATGTCCTGGCTAAGTTGCTCTTCACAGCCCAGTCATTCTGGCCCCCTAATCATTCCTTGTCTCTAATTAGCTATCTCTCTGACTACTTCACCACCTAACTGCTAATATGTGGTGAGTGTACTGGCATAATAATGGCTGCCATCGCATCATCCAGGTGGATGCTACACTTTAGTGGCGGTTGACGTGGCTCCCAACTCACTGAGGCACTTTGAGTAGTGAGAAAAGCACAATATAAAAGTAAAGAATTCATCCATTCATTCATTATCCAACCTGCTATATCCTAACTACAGGATCACGAGAGTCTGCTGGAGCCAATCCCAGCCAACACAGGTCACAAGGCATGAAACATACCCCGGGCAGGGCGCCAGCCCACCACAAAATGTAAAGAATTATTATTGTTATTATTATTATTATTGTTATTATTATTGGACGGGCGATATCAGCTTATATCAGTGCTACGGCTGTTTGTATTACTGGCTCAATTCACTTGACCTTTGTTATACTGGCTCATTCATTTTTCACACCATATATGTTAAAGACCATATACCATTTGACAAAACTAATACATTAATGAAATGTAACTGTTAACAAGGGCTAAAACAACACTCTTTGAAGTAATGGTCCTAAAGCGGCACACTATTGGGTTATGTGGTTCCTTGTAGAACTATCCATCCATCCATTATCCAACCTGCTATATCCTAACACAGGGTCACTATTGCTTGACAAAGACCCATTTCATTCCAGGAAGAGTTCTTTGCATATGAAATTGTTGCTGTGGACTTTGAAAAGATCACTAATATGTGGTGAAAAACAGAAATCTTTAATGTCTAGTGTAAGATACAAACAGATCAAGAAAACCTGAACTAAGCCTGTGTTGTTGTATGCAGCGAGAGTCCTTTTTAAAATCATGAACCCGCTGGTATTTCACAAATCTGTTATTGCTTGTTCATGATAATTTTATAACCTGTTACAGATCTAAATAAAATGCTTTTTAGGCCCCTTTACATGAATGATTCTTTTGTTAACCAGAAATGGTTCCCTTATAGCACTGCTCTGAAGAAGCGCTTTGGCACATTTTTGGCTGGAGTTCATATTCTTGTTTTATGTTTTTCATTTTTCCCACATTTGGGTCATTGTTTGAGGTTATGTTACCTTCTGTGCTTTGTGTACTATGTATGTGTTTTATGGGTGGGCCCCACAAGTTGGGGCAATCTGTCAATCACCACCAGGAACTGCCCTCCACCCTATAAATCCAGAGGGTCTCCCATAGTTCCTGGTGGTTCATTCTGAACGTGTCAGGGAGTTGGTGAGTCTGTTGATTTTTTCTGATCAATTGGATTTCTAGATTTTTTTTGCTCCATTTTTGATGATTCTTTGATTTGCTGCATTAGGACCTGTTTGCTTTGGATTGCCTTGTGTCTCCTTTTAGCGATTGTGCTCCATGGAGCTTCATATAGACTGGATTATTAAATGTGAAGAATAAACGTTTTATTTAATAAAGATTCAGTCCTTGCTAGTATTACTAGCCAGTGAGTGACGGCTATATCCTTGACTAGTGGACATTTTTTGATGTGCTTTTGGAACTTATTGGGATTTATGTGCTTTGGGACTCTCAGACCACCTTTGTTTAAAAACATAAGCCATGGAGTGCAGTTCAACTTTGAAAGTTTAAATCAATCATATATCATTGAATGTTTGGCCACTTCATTTCTATATAAAATCTAATGTCTGTTTGTCTGTCTGTATGTCTGTCCGCTTTTCACGAGAGAACTGCTTAACAGATTTAGATCAGATTTTTTTCTATAATTTGCTTGAACATTCTGGTTGATTTTACGACTTCTATCATCGCACTAAGAATCATAGTTCGCTTGTGGTACCAATGTATTTGTGCAAATCCAAGAGAGACACAGCGGACCGAGGGGCGGGGGGCAGAGCCCTCCTTACTCACACTCCACCCTCGGGGCGTACCTTACCTCATCTTAGCTAGCGAACGAGAGAACTACTTAACGGATTTAGATTGGGTTTTTTTTATCATCACACTAAGAATCATAGTTCGCTTGCAGGAGCGATATATATTTACTCATAATCCGAGACAGAGGCTATGGGCCGAGGGGAGAGGGAAGCGCGATGTCAGGAGTGGATAGCCGGTCAGAGCCCTCCTCATTTACACGCCAGCCTCTGTTCAAGTCAGTGTACCTCTGTGTTTTGGAGTGTACCTTGCCGTTGCTTAGCTAGCGATACCTGTTTTATTCTTGATTTTTAAAGTTTGTCCTGATTCACTACTACGCGGGCACAGCTGCAGGGGATGGCAAGTATTAAATATTTAGGTAATGGTGTCTATTGTATCCAAAGAGAATAAGCCTTTGCAGTTTTATTTTATTCTTCTTACCTCACACCTGTGTGGCTCAGTGGTCCTATCTCAGGCAAGCCTCCCATCGCCCTCTGCACTCTATCTGCTTTGTACACTGGGGTGTTGTACAACGCTGTAAGCCCCGATTTGGTGCTTATGTCAAAGGAAAAGTTTCCACTACCTGAAAGAGAATTCAGAAAAGTTCACTCACAAAGAGATCTAATCAGACAGTGCAGCATCGGAGTAAGGTACATCAGAAACACAAACTTGCCACAATTAGTAACAAATCCAATAAAAGATGCTCCTTTTCAGCTGCCCATAACAATGAAATCGTGATTGCTTCATAAGGAAAAAAATATCTCCATTATGGAGAGACATCTCTTAAAAAAAAAAAAATTCTTGGAAGGCTTGGAAGGAGACGAGACGTGATCTTCTCAGTGAGACAAAAGGACAGCTGCTGTACAGGCTTTTAAATGATCGAAGCAGAACATGCAGCTCGGCAGGCGGCAGCAGCAGAAAGACAGCAGCTGATCAGACTGCATCTCCTCAGCATGTGTTCAACATGACAACGCGAGCGGCAGAGACACAAAGTGGCTGGAGCGTAGTGCGCCCAGGAAGGGGATGGGAGGTGGTGGGCAAGCGAAACGAGTAGGAGGCAAAACCCCCTAGTATTATTTAAAGCAATCTTTATTGCAGCATATAGAAACATGTATTCTTAAAGTTGATGGTTTGCACATATTCAAAGAGAATCATGGGCATATATGAAAAAAAGCATTATATACTGGTGCACGTTAAAACATTAAGGGTTACAGTTAGTCTTAGACCATGAAGGAGTTAAGTAAGAAAGGCCACAATTGATTTTAGCATAGAACAGCGGCCTGCCTGCCCTTTTACTTGCTTTGTTTAAAATTTCTGTGAATTAAGGACGTTGTGTTCTTTGAAGGAGGTGAGCTAATGTGCTGCGAGATTTTGTATTAGGAATGTAGGTGATGGGTCTTCTGCCTGAAACACATTAAACAAGTTTCTCTGAGCATTCAGGGCTTAATTATGGGAACACTATAGGCAAGCTTTCATATTAGTGCATATATAGATAGATATATATATATAGAGGTTAAAGGAACATTTAAGTTTATATGTCTGTGTCTCTTTATGAATAAGAATAAAGTTACAGAAGAGTATATTAAACCAGTTTTAAACTACTGTATTTAAAAATTAATTGTTGAGGGCCCGTACTTTTATTTCAAATAGTCAAGAGGCCCCATGCCAAGCTGTCTGCAGCTTATTAGCCCTTAGCAGTGAAGCTGCACGCTACCACCTAACTGGCACGGCTGCCTATTATGTCAGCCTTAAGAGATGCTAGTGCAACAAGTAAACATTAATGGGAATATTGATTAAGCAGTCCAGTTTTCACAGGTGGGTTCTACTGAGTCCAAAGACGTGGTAAGAACTCATTAACTAAAGGCCCTCAATCTTTACTTAGGATTAGGGAGAAGTGATTTGGTGACGCTCACCTCCAGGTGGCAAATACATCCTTTCAGCCAAAGGTATTTTAATAAAAAAAGAGATAGCGAAGCGTAAATTGTTATGAGAAAGTGTGCAACACCTGGTGATTGTGCTGGGCGAGGTCATTATTATTAGAAACCCTGTAAAGGAGAAGATGGGAAACTGTGTGAAGAGGGAAATGTTTTGTGATAAGAAATGTAATAAATTTGGAGCTCACGGAATTCTCGGGGCACAAATCACCTGAATTGAGTCTGTATGTGTGCCATACAATAAAGCTCGATTCTGTGGTCTGTCCTGAGTCTCTGAGTGCCTTCTTAGGGGGCCTACAAGCTTCTCCAGAATGAATAACAACTGGGGTGAAAATTCAGATAGAGGAGCAGTCAGCCCTCCATCACCTTGCTCTCTTCTGAGGTTTCACGTTTTCCCACCGTGGTCATTTTTCAGATGTTCCTTTTGGAGGAGATGGTGTATAATAGTACAAACTTCTGTATCATCATGCATATTTTTTTGACGCAGCTGCTGTGAATTAGCAGACATTTCTTATTTTTTGTGGCTTGATGTAGCAGCTGTACATAGACTGGAGGTTCTGTTTCTTCGTGTGTATGTTTTTGTTTTTGTGTGTAAGTATGGGCTTCTATGTTGTGCAAAAAAAACAAAAAAAACATAAAAACTGGAAAAAAAAACATTGTAGCTTTTGGTTTAAATGCTGCACTAGCATGTATTACATTTCTCATTTGGGCAGAGTTATGAAGCTTTCTTTCTTCTTCTTCTTTTTTTTAAATTTGACACAAGTACAGGGTGCACTTGTACTTGTAAAGATCTCCCACATTTCGAGAGAGAACTGTGCCGACTGTAGTGGTGGTAGAGAGGTGGGGTAGGTCTCATTCGGTAGGTTAGGCTCTACCATTTTCAGTACCCATCATGAGTTGGATCGGTGAACATCGGGGCTTTGTTGTTCAAGCGTATTATGAGAACAACCGTTCTGCGATAGTGACGCAGACAGTGATCTGTACACGCTTTGCGCTCAGTCGAACTGCATCTGTACCAGATCGGAAAATGATTTTGCTAAAGATTTCTAACCTTTGGGCAACTGGGTCCACACTGAAAAGAAAATCACCTGGCAGACCTAGGAGAGGACATGTGTGGTTTCAACAGGACGGGGCCACAGCTCTAATAGCACAACGTTTGCTTGGAGTGTTGAGGGAAATGTTCCCTGGGCATTTGATCTCTTTAAGGGGAGATGTGGGGTGGCTGGCACGGTCACCACATTTAAGCCCATGTGACATTTTTCTTTGGGTATATCTAAAGGAAAAGGTTTTCAAACATCGTCCTCGATCTCTTGAGGATTTGAAGGAAAGGATCAGGCAGGAAATTGACACCTTTACACCTGAGATGACCTGGAGAGTAATGGAGAACTTCTGGGAACGTCTTTAGCAATGTGTGGCCTACGATGGCCTCCACTTGTCTGATATGATTGTTTGATATGATAACTGTTTTTATGTGTTTTTCAGAAATACATACAATTTCTTTTAGCTAGCTTCATTCATTTTTTATACCCCTTCAAAATGTGGGAGAACTTTATGCCCCATCCTGTATATAGCAGCCGTGATAGAGCTGGCAGACATAATGACACACAAAAGTAGAGTTTACTAGTCTCCAAAATGTCCCCAGTAATAAAACTCCCTCTTTCCAAGCACCAAAACACTGAAAGAGAATGAAAAGATAGATGGAATTATTCAAACTTAGACCATAAAAAAGAAAGAGCTGGACCAACTGGAAACTCACAAGAAAAGACAAAGCAAACAACAAGCAACATAGATTCAAGAAATATTCGAAAATGAATTCAAAAACGTTTGGACAATGGCTAACACTAAAGCACACCTAACAGATCGATTGACCTGGCATGGGAAACACCACCCAACATCCCTGACGCTAAACAACATGGAGGTAAAAGGAAAGTCAGTTGGAGTGACAAATGGCCAACATCCAAATGCAAAGATGTGGACGTCACCGAGCATGTAATGGAATGGAACTCTGACCTAAAGGTGCTGATTAAGGTCCCCAAAAACCTTGTTAAATGGGATATAAATCAACAAAGAAAAAAGATCTGTATGGAAAATTCCAAACCTTACTAATAAAATAGAAAAGAAATCAATATTGAGTAGGAGTAAACTGGAAGGCCCCAGTGGTGGCAGGTTTCCATTCTAACCCTTTTCTTAATTAGTGACCTCTTTTTGCTGCTAATTAACTTTTTTTGAATTAATATTAATTTAATTTTTTGTTTAAGATCTGTTCCCCTGAATTTCTTCATTGTTCTTCTGATTTGCTTCATTTCTTCCCTTAAACAGAAATGAAGTGTGAAGTGAGTGAGCCAACAGAAGACCAACTAAGTCAGGGTCTCAAACTCCAAGCAGTTGCTTCATTAGGCTCCGATTCTTGTTGTTAATTAAACCCGTTTTTTTAATTCCATGGCTTGTTGCTGCTCTTATTGTGCAATAGCAGACATTTCCGAAATTGTTGATTTTCTCTTTTCTAAGAGCACTGTTCAAATATTTTGGAGACCTGAGCAGATTCAGCATTCCTGAGACCTTTGCCTTTCTTTATTTTCAGATATTATATGATGGACACCAGTTGTTTTGGCTCGTTTTGTATCTCATTATTGTTTGGCTGCTAATTAATTATAATAATAATAATTCATTACATTTATAATTAAGGTAAAAGAAACACTTAAGGGGTTTGAACCTTCAAGAGCAAGTCAATTATAATGAATTCAAAAGAAGTTAATTAGCAGAAAAAAAGAGGCCACTAATTAAGAAAAGGGTTGGAATTAGTGATGGGAAAATGAAGCCTTGTGAAGCTTTGAGGCTTTCTTTCTATTTGTACTGAAAAAGATTCAAAGCTTTGAAGCCTCAGCCCCAGTGTGAACAGCGACATCTGGTGGTTAACTGAGTTCAAGGCACACTCTCAAGAGCATAAGTGAAGCAGCACTCACTGTTTCAGTCTCATGTCACCACTAAAAGGTCAGAAAAGTCTGTGTTAATTTTATTCTGCTAAGGTCCTTGCCCATTTATACTATTTAATGAATACACAATCATTAGACTTTAAATAATGAATGTATTTCTTAGAGGAGACTTGGCACTGTGCCAGAAGTAAGTGTTCTATCCATCTATCCATTATCCAACCCGCCATATTCTAACTACAGGGTCACGGGTGTCTGTTGGAGCCAATCCCAGCCAACACAGGGCACAAGGCAGGAAACAAACCCCAGGTAGGGCGCCAGCCCACCGCAGGGCACACACACACAACAAGCACACACTAGGGACAATTTAGAATCGCCAATGCACCTAACCTGCATCTCTTTGGACTGTGGGAGGAAACCGGAGTACCCGTATGAAACCCACACAGACACGGGGAGAACATGCAAACTCCACGCAGGGAGGACCTGGAAAGCGAACCCGGGTCTCCTAACTGCAAGGCAGCAGCGCTACCCACTGCACCACCATGCCACCTGTAAGTGTTCTATGTCATCTCTAAATAAAAAGGATAGTAGTATAATGCAGACCTAATGTGCAAACACAAGACACCTTCCAGATTCAACATAAGAACAAATATAACTTGGTTTCAGTATGATGGCTAAAATGAACTGAAGGTTCATTTCAAACAGATTTAAAATTTAGAGAGTTTTAAAAAAAAAAAAAGTTTGAATCTGAAACACTGGACTATAAGGACATACCAGAGTTATTACCTGCTGCAGCTTTACAAGTGGCTACGCAGGTGTCTCAACATGGATGACGTGTTGTTGTTGTAAGACAACAGCAAACACCGCACCTACACAGTATTGTATAATTCACACACAATAATTGTTTAATTTCACTTAACAGTGTAAGAATACGATTCTAATCAGAACATAAAATATAGACCATAAAGAGGCAACATATTCTATCTTATTCGGTGGTATGAGTGCTCCCAAACTTTTGAACGCCGTTTTCCGCTGTTAGTCACCATCTGTCACCAAAGCTCTCCAAATCTCTCTCTCTCCTCACAACCCAACATTGTTGAATGAGAATGATGCATTTTATATAGGCTACCTGTTAATTTAGCGTCAAAGCTGTCAAACCGACGAAGTGCGCGTGAAGCATTGATGACGTTCGAAGCTTCAAACGTCACGGGTCACGTGACAGCGGTGATTTAACACAGTGATTCGACTCACTATGCTTCAGATTGACTGACACAACCTTCAGCGCTTCGTTATTATTTTCCCACCTCTAGTTAAAATGAACCCTCCAGGCCTCGAGTTTGGGACCCCTGGAGTAAACACTATTGAAAGCTTTAAAAAGCAGGAAACAATTCATGAAAAAGTTGCCACTTCTAAGTGTTTTACCTATCGCAGAGAAATGAATTAAATAACACAAGTATGCCATGCAGTGACCATGGAAAGATAAGTATTAATTTGTCCTTTTTGGAAAATGGGGTTTTAATTAAAATAAATTCATTACCCAGTCTTCCTAATGTTAATATACACAAAGGAATGAAGAAAACAAAAAGTGCAATTCAAAGTGGATTTTACATTCCTATGTTTTAAATCAACTGTGAAATAAAATAGAATTAGAAAAAACAGAAACAAATTTGACACAGATTTGATATTTTCAGAGGAAAAGAGGAAGCCTGCCAATATGGCCCAACTGCTAGGTGTTTCTGCAATGTCGCGCCTCAACGGTGGGTTATTTCAAACAGGTCTTGCCGTTGGAGGATGTCTCCACATTCTACAACTGTCAGATCACTATTTTGTCTTGAACCGCTCCACATTCTGTTCCCACCAGTCCCGACTCATCTCTTGTGATCTTGAGATTCTGTCTGCGGATAGAGTATGAGATCCCACTCAGAAGTGTCGTTAAACAATTGAGAGCTAAGAAATGTGCAGACATCCAGTAATATAAACAGTTTGAAGCCAACATTCATTTTTAATTAATTTTGTGGATTCAGGATATCAAGACACATCCATATCGATGTGAATTACTTGCAACATTTATTTGAAGACTCAAAAAAAAAAACCTGATTATGAGCCAAAACTCAAAATGTGGTCACCATTTTCTGCAGTCTTAATGTTGCCTTAGTAGGCTGTACCAGCACACCTTACAACTATTGCATTGCTCATAGACCCAGGACTTGGGTTCGTCGGATATCTGTGCCTTCGCAGGAACTAATAAACAACTGCATTCTTATAATTCATTGTCAGGTACTGAATATAATTACCATTAACTGAGTAATCCCACAAAACTAGTTGCTCACGACCTCTAAAGATATAACATGGCGTTTTCCTGCGTCGCGGTGGGCCAGAGCCTCTTCTGCCAGTACTCAGACCAACACAATGACAGGACCCCAATGACCCGCCGAAGCACATCGCGCACTCTCGACCGGACTACACGCCTCAGCCGAGACGCGCCGCACCGCACCACCTTACCGTCCCACTCCGAATATACGCGCCTATGAATCGAACCGGCGTTTGCTTCAGTATGACCGGAGATGCGCTGCTGTCTCGTCCGTTCTTGATTCCTGCCTTGCTAACGATGTTATCGGAACGGACTTCTCACCCTTGAAAGCGTATTTCAATGATGGCATAAATACTTCGACTTCCAAACACCGACTTACTGAGAAATTAACATACGTCGTCTTACCAGATTTAAAAGACATATTCCGATTGATCCCAGTGTCTTCTGCGCTGAAGAGCACAATCCTGTTCTGTACGTGACAAATGATGGAATATCTGGTAATACTGGAATCTCAAAACTTAATACTTCGTGCCACATCCCACAATTCCAACTCTCCACCTATTCCTATAAACAATAACTCGACGCGCGCGCGAGTTGCAGTACCAGCAAAAAGTCAAGGGGCGCATTGTGATAAAGTCGGAACGTGACGTCAAAGTGTCTGTTTACTGTCTACATGTGACAGAAAGCCGCTATGCGGATCGTACGGGATTGATGTGCGTGCCTCGATCTTTAAAGAATGGTTCGATGTGGTGAAGCAAAATGCCGACATACAAATGCATTCGTGGTGTTTTTATATTCAAGCGTCGCATATTCTCCATCGTAGGCCACATTATCTCTGAAAAGGATGGATGTTTAATGATTAAATCAATCAATCCAGGGATACGCCCATTCCGGATATCATTGGGCACGAAGCAGAAACAATCCCCGGACTGTGCATCAGCTCACCGCAAGGTGAATACAAACACTCGCATACACTAGCGTCATTTTAGCATCAGCAAATCTCCAAACCTGCATATCTTTGGAAGGAAACTGGAGCATTCATTATTTAAATGAAGGTAATGCTTTATCTGTAAGTGATATCACGTATACATCTCAGGATTCTAAATGTGCACAGCGCTGGAATATCATAAATGTAACATGTTCTGTGTGGCGATTGCTGCTGTCAGGTCATGACGAAGCCCCAAAAGCACACAGTGATTAACAACTGGGTTAGTTTTAAGATGACATTTACGACGGTCTAGTTCAATGACAAAATAAACTACGAGGTTAAAGTGGACATTTCGAAATTTAAGCCGAAATATCCACTTCAATCACAAAATACAGCTTTTCACTCTGTCCCTGACTTTTTTTCTTAGTGGCTCAAATATGCTGCCGTATATTCTGCTTCTGATGCGAAGTTGCAAAAAAAAATAAAGACGACACAGAAAATGGGTGAGACCTTTGTGGCAAGGTGTCCTCCGAATTTCAAGTGTGTTTCGGGCAATTCCCAACACATTGAAGCCGAACCTGTTCTCACCGTGATGAGATCTCGCACTGCCCCCTGGTGGAATCTACCAGATTTATGTAAAGTAAGCACACAAGTATAAACAGGACACCGCTTGTGCAGCAGTAGCGTCCACAGGCGCGCGTTAAGTATAAACCCGACCTAACACATACTATAGGGGAACGTAAATGTAACTATAGGTATTGTTTAGGTCTTTTGAGTCACGTTCACCTTTTAACAGTGTGTATGCCATATATGAAATCCAACATACATAATACAGTTTAATTCTCAGGCCCGCGTAGTGTAATCTTATCCCAAATTTGCTCCCCGAGCACGAAAGCAGGAACGATTTCCCGTCTGCGAATGACATCTAGTGGCGTCTTCTGGGATTGCATCACTAAATTGTCCCGATGTGTCACACTCCCACTTTTCCGGCAGACGGTAACATTCATATACAAAGTTCCAACCTGACTGATTATGATACAAGTTGCAGTGGCCGAGGCTGTCATCGCAGGGTTAGAAATAAGCTGCTCCGACGCACCGCAGGGCACACGAGCTCCACAAAAAGGCCACTTCAGACTCGCCAATGGGTAACCTAACCACATTTCTTCTCGTGAAAGCTAAATCGATTTAAATGTATTTCATGCTATTTGAAAGCCAAATTATATCTTCCAATTTTATTCTTGTAATCTAGTTTAAATGTAGCGACGGGTTCAAGAGAGGTACAAGGCATCGCATGGCTCACCGAGAAACAGCGCTGAGGCCACAGTTAAGGAAAGATGTTATCTATCAGGGAAGAAGGCTGAATACACTAAATACTACGCAACACACATCTGTGATCAATAATCTGTCAGTCAAGTAATCAAAATTAAAGATGTCACTTCTCAATTACGCAGGGCACAATTACAAGTACTTGAGGTCTGCAACAATGACAGGCTGCGGTCTTGTAACACAGAGGCAGTGTGGCCTCATTTTACTTAGGAGACTGCGTCCCTGCCTACAAAAGTAATAAAATGCTAATTTCAAAGTGTCGTCTGTATATTGTATGTAAATTTAGGGTACCCAATGAAGTAATTTTAACATTTCAAGCACATCTGGTTTTAGCAGCGGGTTACATTTCGTGCTTAGTTCCATTAAAATGCAACAACAACCTGAAAAGTTCAAAATTCTGAAGCGCTGGTTCCGACAAATCTTGCGACTCCAAAGTGTTCACTGAGTCCCGAGGAGGGGTCGGAAACAAATAAATGCCGAACTTTTCTGAGCACCCGGCGGATTTATCCGGCGCACTAATGGTACGTCTCAGTCAACAGTTCGCTCGGTAAAAGAGATGGTAGCGTTAAAAGATGCCTAAACTGTGAGTATCCGCTGGATTCATCATTTCCTCGCTGTCAACAATGGCGTCGGAGGCTTTCCAAGAGACACCGTCAGTGATTGACCGCTATTTCACCCGCTGGTATAAAACAGGTAGGCTGGTGTTCTGACGATTTATGCTGCCTTATCGAAATATGCTGCAAATATTTGCACGTCTAAAAGTCGAAATGAACATAAGCTTTTTATGGTATTTACTCACTATCAGCCAACGTTTTTTTCCCTAAGATTGCACAAACCAATCATCACAGTATTAGACCAAAAAACAAACAAAAAACCAACAGATTTAAAATGGGAAAGGCATTGGATTTTGTTATTGGATACGTTGTCTCCTAATGGCTTAAACGACAAATAATAATGCTAGTCTGTTTTGATTAATTTTTGACTTGTTTTAGAGGTGGTGCAGTGGTACCGCTGCTGCCTCGCAGTAAGGAGACCTGGGCTTGCTTCACGGGTCCTCCCTGCGTGGAGTTTGCATGTTCTCCCCGTGTCTGCGTGGGTTTCCTCCGGGTGTCCACAGTCCAAAGACATGCAGGTTAGGTGCATTGGGGATCCTAAATTGTCCCTAGTGTGTGTGCTGGCGCCCTGCCCGGGATTTGTTCCTGCCTTGCGCCCAGTGTTGGCTGGGATTGGCTCCAGCAGACCCCGTGACCCTGTGTTAAGATATAGCGAGTTGGATGATGGATGGATGGACTTGTTTTAGAATAAATGTATACTGAGCGTGCGCAGTACAGCTTTGGCGCCCGTTTCGATAAGTTGCTTGTTCGATGGAACACCAGATTTGCAGTTAGACGGATATGTG
Organism: Polypterus bichir lapradei; assembly: GCA_026402145.1. Taxonomy (NCBI): domain Eukaryota; kingdom Metazoa; phylum Chordata; class Cladistia; order Polypteriformes; family Polypteridae; genus Polypterus; species Polypterus bichir. The sequence goes on from JANRMT010062841.1 coordinate 35,565,956, forward strand.
CAACGTTCAGTTCAGTTTCAGGTTATTATAATTACTTGGTATATGTATTTTTGTATTATTCTACATGTATGTTGTTTTAATATGTATTTGTCCAGATTTTGATTAAAATTGGAACAATTCAAAATGTACAAGGATCTGACAAACTCCTTGCATGAGAATATATTAAATTGTAGAATATTTTCTGATTATTTTTTTATTAAGACAATTTTAGAACAATTATTCAACTTAAAATGATCAGTCAGGTGCATCTGTTTCGGTTAAAATTCTCCAAAATGTTTCCAGAGTACGATCCAACCTGTTGCAATTGAGCTCCAGCCTCACTGGGTCACATGTTTTGGGCCTGCACCAAATGAACATCATTCTGGATCAAAGTCTTTAAATGCCTATCAGCCAGCCTTGGTGTCACAATCCCTCCTAACCCACTAACAGCAGTGTTTGGTGAACGTGTGGATGTGCTTAAACTGGAGAAGGACAAACAAACTGTTACTGCCTTTACTTCACTACTAGCACGCAGACTTGTCTTGCTCAGCTGGAAGAATCCTAACTCGCCTCTTTAAAGTCAGTGGGTAACTGTTGTTCTATACAATTTGAAATTGGAAAAAATCCAATTCTTATTTAGAGGATCAATGCAAAACTTTAAAACCTGGCAGGATCTAATCAATAAAATTTTAGAATACACATTTAAGTTAAGGAAGTGGGTTCTCTTCCCTTTTTTAATTCTGCTTATTAATTTTTCCGGTACTTATCTATTACTGTGATGTTTTTCTATTATCTTGACGCAAATCGGTGAGGCTGCCGTCTCCACTGTGTCACGCATGTGCAGCACACCATTCATTGAAGGATTTAAATGGCTGTAGAGGACCAGATGAATAATGTTAATGGGGTGTTGACTGTTGCTTATCTCAATCTTCAGAGAGAAAAAGGACAATCCCTGGTGCTTGGATCTTGAGTCTATAAAATGGTTACTTAATTTTTGGATTTTAAATAATTAGACTGGCCTACCCCAGCCACAAATATTAACCTTAAAGTTAGTGGGGGTGGAGCATAGTTACCTATGGGTCCCTAATGTTAATGTCCCCTTTGGGTGCCTAATCTTAAATTTTCCTACTCTGGCTTTGTTTTTAGAGTTCCTAATCTTAAATTACAGTTGTACTTGAAAGTTTGTGAACCCTTTACAATTTTCTATATTTCTGTATAAATATGACTTAAAACATCATCAGATTTTCACTCAAGTCCTAAAAGTAGAAAAAGAGAAACCAGTTAAACAAATGAGACAAAAATATATTTGGTCAATTATTTATTAAGGAAAATGATCGAATATTACATATTTGTGAGTGGCAAAAGTATGTGAACCTTTGCTTTCAGTATCTGGTGTGACCCCCCTTTGCAGCAATAACTGCAACTAAACGTTTCCGGTAACTTTTGCTCATTCCTGCACACCGGCTTGGAGGAATGTTAGCTCATTCCTCCGTACAGAACAGCTTCAACTCTAGGATGTTGGTGGGTTTCCTCACATTAACTGCTCGTTTCGGGTCCTTCCACAACATTTCGATTGGATTAAGGTCAGGACTTTGACTTGGCCATTCCAAAACATTAACTTTATTCTTCTTTAACCATTCTTTGGTAGAACGACTTGTGTGCTTACGGTCATTGTCTTGCTGCATGACCCACCTTCTCCTGAGATTCAGTTCATGGACAGATGTCCTGACATTTTTCCTTTAGAATTCTCTGATATAATTCAGAATTCATTGTTCCATCAATGAAGGCAAGCCGTTCTGGCCCAGATGCAGCAAAACAGGCCCAAACCATGATACTACTACCACTATGTTTCACAGATGGGATAAGGTTCTTATGCTAGAATGCAGTGTGATCCACGTGATCTTTAGCAAACTGCAGACGAGCAGCAATGTTTTTTTGGAGAGCAGTGGCTTTCTCCTTGCAACCCTGCCATGCACACCATTGTTGTTCAGTGTTCTCCTTATGGTGGACTCATGAACATGAACATTAGCCAGTGTGAGAGAGGCCTTCAGTTGCTTAGAAGTTACCCTGGGGTCCTTTGTGACCTCGCCGACTATTACAGGCCTTGCTCTTGGAGTGATCTTTGTTGGTTGACCACTCCTGGGGAGGGTAACAATGGTCTTGAATTTCCTCCATTTGCACATAATCTGTCTGAGTGTGGATTGGTGGAGTCCAAACTCTTTAGAGATGGTTTTTTAACCTTTTCCAGCCTGATGAGCATCAACAACTCTTTTTCTGAGGTCCTCAGAAATCTCCTTTGTTCATGCCATGATACATTTCCACAAACGTGTTGTGAAGAGCAGACTTTGATAGATCATGTTCTTTAAATAACACAGGGTGCCCACTCACACCTGATTATCATCCCATTGATTGAAAACACCTGACTTGAATTTCACCTTCAAACTAACTGCTAATCCTAGAGGTTCACATACTTTGCCACTCACAGATATGTAATATTCAATCATTTTCCTCAATAAATAAATGACCAAGTATAATATTTTTGTCTCATTTGTTTAACTGGTTTCTCTTTATCTACTTTCAGGACTTGAGTGAAAATCTGATGTTTTAGGTCATATTTATGCAGAAATATAGAAAATTCTAAAGGGTTCACAAACTTTCAAGCACAACTATAGACCTTTTAAACTCTGTGTTTACAGACATGTTCAAATGTTCAATGACCAGAAAGTCAAATGGAGTAAGTTTTCTGTCTTGTGTCACGATAATAGAAAAGTACCATTTTTCCTACTATTAAAGTTTTACTCTGCTGGCCTAGCTCTCTTTCTCATGGGTGGGGGGTTGACTTGACGTGAACTTAGTTTTGTAAAATTTGACTTGCTTGTGTGGAATATTATTTGAATTTAATAAATTAAATAAAATGTTAAAAAAAGGCAATTTTAGAACTGCATAAGTGACCCCAAAGAAAGTAAAATGTTATATTTTCAGCTCTATCTATTGCTGACATTTTCAGTAAGGTCATAGTTTACAAAACAAATACAGGAATGCTTTATTGTTTATTGACTAATGTTTCCAATGTTCCAAATTAGGATATTTAAGAAAAACAGAAATACTCAGAGAAAAATCCATACAGACATGTGACAACGTACAAACGGTGCCCAGATTCAAAGTTCACTTTGTATGTTATGCATGTGTACTAACTTGCTGACTTTGTTAGTGTGTTTACACTGAAGTGTTACTTTTGTGTACAGTAGATGCAGTTTTTCTGTTACGTTGCTCAAAATGCATACCTGCTTATCCTTTGAGATTGCCAGTGCGGAACATGAAGTGTTCTCAGGTAGTTACAACCATACAACATATTTTTCACAAATTGTTGTCACAGTGTTGGTCCCACCACCTTAAACAGCAGTCAGTGTGGTGTAGTTGTTAAGACTTTGGACTTCAAACCCTGAGGTTGTGGGGGTTCCAATCCCACTCTTGACACCTTTACGTGACCCTGAGTAAGTCACTTCACCTGCTTCTGCTCCAATTGGAAGACCATAAGAAATGTAACCAGACGTATCATAAACGTTGTAAGTCACCTTGGATAAAGGCGTCGGCCAAATAAGTGAATGTAAATAAACACTAAGAAACTGTTTAATATACCCGTTGCACCATATTGGACACAGTTATACTGAAGCATAGTGGCCAGGACGGTAGCATCCGCTTGTACTTGTTAAAATTGCACCCTCTGTAAATCTGCTTTATTCAGTACAGAGTTTGACTGCAGCTGTGTCACCACAGGCGACCCTTTACATTTACATTTATTTGCTTTGCAAAGCAGCTTTCTAAGGAGGTCAGCATAATCAAACACCAGTCTGAGGACAGTTTAGGAACAAGTATTACAAGACAGGGGCACAGACTTGATCACCACAAGTGAAAAGCTCAGAGTAAAATACAAGTAGTTGCACAAACCTAACCAGTAAGACAGAAATGAACCAAATGGGAGAGTCCTCATTAAACACATTGAGGTGAGTCACTAGTTTAGATGGAGGTGGGCAGCTCATTCCACCAGCTAGAAGCTACACCTGAAAAGAGTCTGGATTGAGCTTGGATGACATGCACTGTTGACATCATGACACGGTGTTCATCGGCAGATCTGAGTGGATGAGAAGGAGCACAGGAATCACAGTTGTCTCCATAGACGTTGGTGCTGACCTTCTAAACATTATGTAGGCTTGCATCAAGGATTTGAACTTCATACATGCTGCTACAGAGAGCCAATGTTGTAATCTGAAAAGAATCCGGGAAGACTTTGGAGCAAAACACCTGCTTCTGTAGATCAAGAAGACCAAATGAAGGTGGTTCCAGCATTGTCTGCTGGGGAAGACCCAGGAGCAGACTTGGGACAGGCGGAATAGATTACATTTCTCAGCATGCCTGGAAATTCTGTGGAAGTAGGACTGTTGTCAGGGATAGGACATCCTGGTCTGTCCTAACTTCATATGTTGCCATGACACAGTGTAGAGGTCCATGTGATACTTCATTTTCCATTCCAGTCCTGCTTGTCGCAGAGCACATTTATGAATACATGCGTGTATCCATTGATCGATACCTCCTATTTCTCACTATTTCCTGACCGGTTTAGACTTTTAGATGCATTTTTTTGGGATGTGACTGGACCCCAGAATACCTGGCGCTTACCCACTCTGACATGGGAGATTTGCAAATGCCACACAGAAATGTGCTATGTCTAAATTTGTGGCAAAATGGCCAAAGGACAACAAGGTTAATCTACTGGAGTGACCATCACAAAGCCCTGACCTCAATCCGATTGAAAATTTGTGAGTAGAACCGAAAAAGCCTGTGCAAGCAAGGAGGCCTACGAACCTATCCCAGTTACACCAGTTCTGTTTTGAGGAATGGGCCGACATTCCAGCAGCTCATTGTAAGATGCTCATGGATGGCCCCCAAAACATTTGGCTGGAGTTAAACAATTTAAAGGCAATGTTACCAAATATTAACAAAATGTATGTCAACGTGTGATCCACTGGAATTGTGATACAGGCAAACAAATGAAATACTCTGTCTGTGAACATTGGTGGAAAAAATGTCTTTTGCCCTGCACAAATAGATGTCTTAAATGAGATGCCAAACTTATAGTTTAATATAAAACTATAACAGAGGGGTTATAAAGTGAATTTTAAAGAATTCATCCCAAGTGTATGTAAACGTCTGACTTCAGTTGTATAAGAAGTTTGTTCACATGGTATCTTCTTCTTTTATTGAAAACACTATTGTTTAATACCTCTTTAGTTTTTTTTTCTTAATTCTTTATAAAAAGTGAAGTTTCCTTAGTTGTTGCCATACAGTGCTGTTTAATTTAAATATGAGGTTGATTATGAGCTTAAATATTTGTTATATATTGAAGGCCTATGCAGATATTTTTAAACTCTGTGATCCTAATCTATTAGTTTACGTTGAACAGACATATAATGTGTGCAATCATTTTTGATTTTTATGTAATGGCCAAGTATCATGCAAAAAGTATTTTTGTAAGTTACAGGAAAAAAAAAAAAAGACTTGAAACTCGTACTAAGACTGAGTGAACTTCATCTAATCAAATATAAAAAAATATTTGCATTGTACTTCAATTTTTTTTAATAAACCCTTAATTGTACATTTTGCTTACCTTTATTCTTGCTTTGGTGTTTTCTTTTGGCAGATTTGAAGAACAAAGCGTGTGAAGATCATTGTGTTCTTCAGCATTCTAACAGGTGTGACTGAACGTACATAACTTCCAATTTTATACTTTAATCAAGAATTTTACTTGCTGTTTGCTTTGTTCTGATGCCTAAGTAAAACTTGATGGTAAAAATCAAACTAAATTCAATTATATATTTTGTGTTATACGGAATGTTAGCAAGCAATAATAAATGCCTTTGAAAAAAATACAATAAACGTATTCCCACAATTCCTCCGATTTTAGCTCTGAGCAGAGATGAACTATTTCTGTGTTTATTGTCTTAATCCAAATAATGTGCCAAAAGCTTTGAGTCAACAATTCTAAGCTCAGTTTTGCCAGTGGGTGGAAGAAGTGAACATATTTTGGTGTACAAAATGTAAGTTTCAGAAACGAGGTTTATGTGTATTTATTTATTTAGCAGTTGAATAAACCTTGAGGTGTCTGGTGTATTAAGTGTTTTTGGTAGGGATGTATGTGAAGTACAGAAAAAATATAATAGTGTGTTTCTTTTTTGCTAAGAAAGGTAAGCACTTCAGAATATTCCACCTTAATAAAAATGGGTTAGGAAGAAAATTTTAAAAATAGTCAAAAAAGGTAGAGGAAGGGTAAAGAATGGTAATAGAAATACCAAATAAGGGTCTAAAAATAAGAAACTTGTTCTTAATGGGCCTATTCTAATGTCCACCTTTTATATGCCAGTAACAGCAGTATGGTAGCGACTTTGTTGCATCCATTCAGGCCATGTGAACAAGGTTTATAGCTGTAATGCTAATGTCTATTTTCACTCATCCATTGCCCACCATAGGAAGATAACTATTTTTATATCAGTAGCACTGCTAGTATAACATAATAAGAGAAAATATTTTTTACAGCAGTTGGTATTTGCCCACCTTGTATTGAATGCTTGTCCTTTGCATTGATGCAAACCCACACTTTGGTCAATTTATAGCTGCCAATTAATTTTAAGATGGATGTCTTCGGGATATAAGGAGTATCTGGAGAAAGGGTTACAAAGACAAGTGTGCAAACCTCACACTGACGGTGACTGGTACAGCAGCTGAACCCAGAAGGCTGGACCCCAAGACAACAGTGCAAACTCCTATGCTGCCCCAAGTATGAAAATGAAAGGGACAAATGTGCTTACTCATCAAATATAGTAAACCTGAATACAAATGGATAATTCCTTACTTGCATTATTCATGTTATTAAACACAGTTCAAAATGTGTCATTTTTTTAATAAGTGAAGAATCTGAATGTCCAAATAGATTAATGAAGCTTCCCTTTGTATCTACTAATTTTTTTTTTTTGAAAGAGGAGACAGATTCTTGACAGTTGATTGCTTTGCAGTGTCGGTTATTGATTAATAAGATACCCTCAAATGACTTATAGACTGGAGATAAGCAAGAATGCATGGCCTATTGAAAGGCATTCAATCTTCAAAGCCGGGTCAAAAAGTTAGCAGTAAGCAGAGATGCTAAATGATGATCCCAGACTATCAATATAGCAGAAATGCAGTTCCCAGGAAATGTAAAATACACAATTTAGGATGAGTGCAACACAATAGATAGTCATCAATTTACCTTATGCCTGTTTTTCTTTCTGGCCAGCTAATCAATTCTGTTAATTTCAAACATATTTCAGTAGCTTTATTGCTGGTTAAACCTTGTGCCATATTTTTATCGTGTTTTTTTTCTGTTGCATGAAATTCTATAAAACCAGTTTAACTGAAATCTGCCTTCTGCCAGGTAGCACACTGGTTCCTAAACCTTTCAGTTGATTTGTTTGAGACACACAGCGACTGTGTAGGCAAAGCAATGTGCCATAAAATGCAACACCAGAAACGACCCTGAATGACATGCCAGTCTCTTACAGAGCTCCATCTTTCACAGACACACCAAATCACATCAGGCCAGTTTAGGCTCACCAGTTAATATGATACATATCTCTGTGAGATATGGGAAGAAGCTGGAGCAGACAGGGAGTAAAGGCAAACTCTACATGGACCATAACCATGAAACACATCTGGGCTGTTGTGAGCTAAAATACAATCATTCATGTAATAATTAATTGCCATTTGCATAGAGCTTTGTGGAAACTGCTGCTGCTCTTGCAAAGTGATAACTTTCTATCTTTCAAAAGTGATCATTCTGATTATTTTTTTTTTAAATTTTGACTGCAATGAACATTTGTATTTAATGATTTTATTGCAAAGTCCACCATCACCAAATAGATGCACACAGAAAGTGCATTTGTGGTAATTGTGATGATCTTGTACCCATTTATCATGTTGGAGACTCCTACTCCCAGCATTTACTTTTGTTGTTTGGTGTTTTCAGGCCATAAAGAAGCAGCAGACTGGATCATCACTTGTAGGTGACATCCGATGATACCACGAAGCATGAACTTCTGCTGTGTGCCATCCATAAAAGCTGCCTAAAGTGCACTCCAGTTAGGTTTTTCTCCTGTCCAAGGGAGAAAGGAAAACTTGTGATGCGGCAGCACAACGGCCTATTTTTTGATTGGTCATTTCTCCACTGGGGGGGTGGGGGCTCTGGTCCTCCCATACCCACCATTTTCCAAATAAGTGTGAGGGTCTTTGTGCCATGGTGGTATATGTATACTCAACATGCACTTAGATTCAGTATATCAAGGCTTACCACCCAATATTATAAAATCCTTTAATTTTGTTTGCATACCTGACACATCTTCAAGTAATAGACAGATATAGAACTACATTTGTCCCCAGGGGAAAAAAACTCTTTAAATAAATAACCTAAATAAGTGATGTTACTATTCCCCATTTTTGCCTTTCACTTGGGAGAGATTGTTAGTGTACCCTAGTCAATTCTGATTTCATGATTTATTATTAATAAAAATCAGTGTGTATTTGACCATGACAAAGTAACCATGACAAAAGGAACAAGAGAGTAGGGTGAAATGACACCTTTTATTGGCTAACAAAATAGATTACAATTGCAAGCTTTCAAGGCAGCGAAGGCCCCTTCATCAGGCAAGGTGTAACAAAGGGGCCATCGCTGCCTCGAAAGCTTACATTTGTAATCTATTTTGTTAGCCAATAAAAGGTGTCATTTCACCCTACTTTCTCCTGTATCAATCTATGGCTAACACGGTACAACACTCTACTGAAAAGGAACAAAGAAAGCTAAATGCTCAATTTTGACTGATTCCCCATCGCCCTCTTGTGGAGACACAGAAAACTGCGTAATATATACTGAATTCACTCTCTTGGAAGTTTTCATGTGTATGATAAACTGTAAATACTTTTTATATAAGTACCTATATCTGTTACAGCCTGTCCTGGGCCCGAGCAGCTTCAAGCAATTTCTTGATTTGATGTCCATCCGTGTTATTAACTAATCTTTTGATATAACAGAAGGTTTGTCAAACATTTTCTAAATTACCGATGTAACCTTTACTTGCATCTAAAGTACTCACCTTAAAGATGCTTATTGCTGCTAAGGCTTTAGTACACAGAAGTCCATTCAATTACTTTTTTTAATCAGTTGAATTAAAATAAAAATTTTCTGTTAACAGCAGACAGTTAATATTGAGGTGTCAAATACCCAGACAGCTTTGCACCATGTTCATAATTAAGCATGCTAACAAATCTTTTAAAAAAGATCAAAGTTCTGATATTGAGAAGTTCTCATTTTTTCCCTGTGTTTCATAAAATAATAAAAAACAACATAACAAAAACTTACTAATAGGATTTTCCTACAAGGCAGAATAAGAAAAAGATGTAGGAGAATTTAAATAAAGTGGCATATTCCATTAAATGCAAATGCAAAACCAAATCTCATAAAAAGACAAAACAGTTTTATCAAAGGATTGTCAAAACAAAAAGAAATTGTTTTGGATTAAAATGTTCGTACATTAGAGCATTCTTTGAACCTCAAGTTGTATTACTTAGTACGAGTCTGTCTTGAGACAGACGGTGAAATGCTGAGCTGTCTATGTTTGTGACTGCTATCTTGACATTTTAAGAAGTTCTATTACAGTAGTACACTGACCATTTAACCATTAATAATAAATGTAATTTTTTTTACAAGACTTAATTTGTTGTAATGGTACGGTAGGACCTCTGGTTTCTTACCAAATGTTTAGGAAGTGCTGAACCATTGAATGATACTCATGTTTTGTGGTGCTTTGTAGATGTTGCTACACAGGATAAGGCATATTTCTCTCTACTCTGTAGACTTTGTCTTTGGAAACACTAATTTAGACACCTGATGTAGAGTTTTAGTTGGGCATTCCCTCTTTTACATTGAGGAAACTACATTAATGTTAGGAAGTTATTGTGTTATCTTTCAATGGTATAGTTTTAAATATCGGAACATAGCTAAAATCCATCTGTTCATTAAGTCCTACCAATCGATAAATCTAAACTCAAATGACAATCGACACACATCATATATGAATCTGTTGTCATTTATTTAACAAAAAATAAATGAATGTGTAACAAGTAGCAAAATGGAACCACCTTTAGTAGCTAGTAATTTTCTATTTGTGTCTCAGTCTCTTGCATTGTATTGGAGGAATTCTGAGATTTTGAAGATGCTTGTTTTTATTGTAAAATGTCAGAGAGTGGACAGAGTGTAACCAGTTAATTTGTGTGCGATTCTTAAATAACTTTGTTTTATTGCTATCAAAAGAGTGCAACTCCTTGTTGTATGTCCTCAACGTTCATAATCTCTTTTTGTTGGTTTCCTAACCCTTGGGGTACTGATGTCTGTGTTAGTATTATGTCCTAACGTCACGTTAACCTTTTGTCTATGTAGTAATTGCTTAGTACTTCCTTGGTTTGTCTCTTGTGTCAAATTCAGCTTGGAAGGCTAGCCTATTTATTTATTTTAATTTTTTTAGGCTGACAATTTTGTGTGTTCATTGATTTTTGTGATGTGTATATAAAATCAATCTTATTGTGTAATCTTTGGTATGGAACATGACTCTTCAAGTATGCTTTGAACACTTAAGCAGTTGTATGTTTAGGTATTTAAAACATGACACTCAGAGTTTTGCTAGTAGTGAACCTAAACAGAAATGGCATAAAATGTAATAAATCCATACTTGGATGCTGTCTTCTGTCATATTTACATACACACACTTGCCTATTCCATATCGCATTTGGCAAATGACATGTACTAATGAAGAGAGAACAGCACAAATACAGTGGATATAAAAAGTCTACACAGCCAAAAAATAGCAGGTTTTTGTGCTGTAAAAAAAATTAAACCAAGATCAATTATTTACAAACTTTTCCCACCTTTATTATGAAATTGCAGTCTATATGAAGAAGGTTAAAGCAAAGCAAGAAGCATTTGGGGAGGGGGGGGACTCTAAAACTTGGTAAACCCTGGTTGCTCAAATGTTCACACCCCAGAACAAAGACTTTGTTGAAGCACCTTTTGTTACTGAATTCACTGTTGCACTGAACAGTGAAGTTGCTCTTCATCTTCAGCCTCCTAATAGACAACTGAAATTTTTGTGCCAGAATCAACTGGTATTTGAAGTTATTTAGGATTCCCAACCCCTTGACTAAAGCCTGAGTTCCAGTTGAAGAAAATTAGGCCTAAAGCTTAATGCTGCCATCGCCGTACTTGACTGCAAGTATGGTGTTCCTTTGGTGATGTGCTGTTGTTTTTGTCCCAAACATACCTTTTGGAATTATGGCCAGAAGGTTCAACCTTAGCCTGATCAGACCATAAAACATTTCTTCACATAGTTTTGGGAGGACAGATTTTTGGCAAAATCCAGCCAGGCTTGAATGTCTTACTTTTGTCCGAAAAGGCTTAAATTTCTCTGCCCTACCCCATAGCCCAGGCATGTAAAGAGTAAAATAGAACTGTTGTCATGTGCATGGAGCAACCAGTGCTTGCCAGAAGTTCCTGTAGTCTCTTTAATGTTGCTTTAGGTCTCTTGGCAGCCTCCCTCTCCAGTTTTCTCATCGATTTTGCAGGGATGCCCTGGTCTTGGTGGTGTCGCTGTTGTGCCCTATTCTCCCCTGTTGTTTGATTGACCTCACTGTGCTCCATGCTATACCTAATGCCTTGGATATTCTTTTGTACCCATGTCCTGATCGATACCTTTTAAATGACGAGTTCCCCTTTGTGCTTTTTGGAATATAATTTTTGCAGAGGGTTGCAGCCAGGGACATGTCCGGATAATCCTACAGGTACAGCTGAACTTCATTTGGAGGCAATCAGAGTCACTTTAATCAATGGCAGCTGTATACTAAGTACTATTTAACATGAGATTGTATCTGATTGGTTAATTTTGAACACAGACATCTCCTTAATTTTAACTAGGGGGCTTTGCCCCCTGCTCACTTTCCTCACCAACCCCCTGACACACCCTACACGCTAGCCTCTTTGCGGTTCTGCCACTTGTGTATGGGGATGTGGATGTACAATTTAAACTGATTTTAATTTTCATGTGAAGTGTTACATTTGCATCCACGTGACATATGACTGCCTGTGATTGCATTTCATTTCTTTCTCTCTATTAAATAAAAAAACTTTTTTGAATGTTTGGCTCTGAGATTTGTTAATTGTCTTTGTAAAAGCTATTCTAACAGGAAACTGTTAAAAGTGTTAATACGAATAGCATATCAACATCTCCTTTGTTGTCTAGTGTTATCTTTGGGAGATGTACTACTTTACCTTTCTTGGATACATCCTTCTTTCTACAGTAATTTGTGCGGTGGAAGACTGGACAGTGTTTTAGATATTCTTCGTGATATTGTAAGTTGATGTTTTCATCTTTTCCATGATCACCACCAATTGTTTCAGCATAGTCTATTGATACACATTTAACCAATTTGCCGTGTTACAGATCAACATTTTTGGCATAAATTCATTTGACTTCATCGTTTCTTGGTGCTAGGATTGCCCATGTATTCATTTTTTCTGTTGATAACCCTTGTGATGAAATTCTTCAATAAGATTTGGGCATAATACGTCTTCTTTAATTGGGAACTTAAAGTGAGGAAAATGTTAAAATTTATAAGAGCTGAGAATGAAGGAAGTGTGTCTGACAAAAGCATTCACAAGACTGAGAGCGCAATCAGGTCTTGTCAGAAAAAGGTTGCAAGGAGGGCGTGACTTTTAAAAATATCATGGCAATATTCTCGCCTTGTGGGACTTGGAAAAAATCTTCTCCAAAAAGTCTAGTCTCCTAAAAAGTCTCGTTGCGTTGAAAGATTTTTTTTTATATAATAGAGACATGTGGGTTGCACAACAAGGGGAGGCACAGTGGTACAGAGGTAGCACTACTGCCAGGTGACCAGGGTTAGTGTCCTGGGTCCTCCCTGCATGGAGTTTGCTTGTTCTCTCCCTGTGCATGGGTTTCCTCAGAGTGCTCCGATTTCCAAAGACATGCAGGTTAGGCGGACTGGCCTAACTAAATTGGCCCCAGTGTGTGGTTGGGATGTGTGTGTTTGCACCCTGTTCTAGCTGGGATAGGCTGCAGTACCCACTTCAGGACTAAGCGGGTTACACAATAGCAGACTGACTCGACCCTTATGCAACCAGGTTTTTGTAACTTTATTTTCTTTCATAAAATATTTCTAGTTTGTTTTCACCATCTTTATACAGTTTGCAATTTTACATGAAAGACGGAAAATGCTCCGATAAGATTTAACTTGGTGGTTTCTTCTTTTTTTTTTTTTTTTTTTTAACATCACAAAAAACTGCCATTTTAACACAGAATTGGAGATAATTTTGTTTTTATATCCACCATACGAAAATGTGAGCACAGCATGTCAAAAGACTGACCAAACATTTACTTTCTTCTGAAATGACTGCATACCATTCACTCTTACATTTTATGCTTGTAAATGAAAAACTACTTAGTTGCCTTAAGGTCAGTATATCTTTAAATACTGAGTGATGTCTGTAGAATGAATAATGCGTTGCTTGCTTTTTCTGTCCTATTTTTACACAATATAAATGACTCCGTCATCTCCAGTTAAGCATGCAAGAGAGAGTAATTATGAGAAGTCTCTTCAAGGTAAATAATATAAAGTGCTTAAAAGCAAATATTGTAAGCAAACAAAGTGCAGACAGTAAAGAAAAT
>JANRMT010062841.1:35584748-35618478 GCA_026402145.1 Polypterus bichir lapradei
GAGGTCCTTAGCACTCTGGAGAAGGTTTTTGTCCAGGATATCCCTGTACTTGGCCGCATTCATCTTTCCCTCAATTGCAACCAGTCATACTGTCCCTACATCTGAAACACCCCCACAGCATGATGCTGCCACCGCCATGCTTCACTGTGGGGACTGTATTGGCCAAGTGATGAGCAGTGCCTGGTTGTCTCCACACATACCGCTTAGAATTGAGGCCAAAAATTTCTATCTTGGTCTCATCAGACACCTGAAGGACTCTGAGATGGTGAGAAATAAGATTCTCTGTCTGGGAGACCTAAAAATGGCTGTCCACCAATGTTTACCATCCAACCTGACAGAACTAGAGAGGATCTGCAAGGAGGAATGGAAGAGGATCCCCAAATCCAGGTGTGAAAAACTTGTTGGATCTTTCCCAAGAAGACTCATGGCTGTATTAGCTCAAAAGGGTGCTTCTACTAAATACTGAGCAAAGGGTCTGAATACTTAGGACCATGTGATATTTCAGTTTTTCTTTTTTAATAAATCTGCAACAATTTCAAAAATTCTTTTTTCTGTCTGTCAATATGGGGTGCTGTGTGTACATTAATGAGGGAAAAAAATAATTTAAATGATTTTAGCAAATGGCTGCAATATAACAAAGAGTGAAAAATTGAAGGGGGTCTGAATACTTTCCGTACTCACTGTAACATTCCTAAACCCCCTTAATCCAATTCAGAGTCCTGGGGTTTACCCCAACAGTTCTGGTGCAAATCAGGAACCAGCCCAGGACAGGGTGCCTGTCCGTCACAGAGCTTCTTGAACATTCTATTAATCAGGTGGCCGGATGTTCCAGACACACACAAGAGTGCATATGACCCCTGACCCTTAACATGCAAATTGTGGAAGTACAGTTCCCTTTTTTAATTTGTTCACCCTTAATTAAGAATAATTTGGCACATGAAAACACTTTGTATAACTGGAGTAAGTTTTAGTTCATTTTAAGTACAAAACACAAATTTCACAGATAACAGAAGACTGTATTCAATCCAGCGCATTTTCTTATACATTAATTCTGATTGTGGACAATTTTGTTCATAAATTCTCAAGTTGTTTAACAAAAAGAGGACAAGAGACTCCATCAAAAATAAATCCTTTTAATCTTTTTCTTTTTTCCAGCCATCCACAGAAGGTTACATTGCAGTAGTTCTGCCAAAATTTGAAGAAAGCAAAAGTGTCACCCAGGGACTGTTAACCCAAGCAGAATACGACGACATTCTGTCACAACGAAGGAGGATGAGCAGCCCTGAACCGTGCTGATGGTGGGACTGTGAATCACGGGATTGTAATGGTGAAACTGGGCTGAATGGGAGGTTTTAATTCTGGGAATTGATGATCGATCAGCATCTATTTGAGAGAATGCTTAGGAAGAGGTAGAATATGTATTTATTTTTTTTCATTAGCAACTTTATTAAAAAATGGTGTACCGATATACTGTATATATACACAAATGTCTTACATATCCATAACAAATAGTTTAATTGTTAAGATAATGTAAAAAATGCTTGAAAAATAAATATGGCTGATTTTTCTCTGCAATACAGAAGATCACCTTTGTTAATAATTTGCTATGAAGTCAAGGAAGAGTTAAGGGGAAAAGTTTGTCAGATTTGATTTCAGACTCATTCTTACAATTTCTGTTTTTTATTTCCTGACGCTTTTCATCCAACAGAAATACACAGTATTTATACAGTAGTTAGACTCACAAGGTTAAAGAACCCTATGACATTAGTACTAAAAGTCAAAAAGCAAACTTTAGCATTTCAGGACAGCTTACGTAGTAGTTAATTTAAACAGAAAATATAAATAAAGGCTAACTTCTGAATACTACTCAAAACTTTATTCTGTATACACGGCCATCAAAAGTGTGAATTCTAAAAAGTTACAAATAAAGTTTTTGTGATTTTTTTTTTTTTACCTCCTTTGTTACCTCCTCTGCACTGCGTTTTCATTACTATGCCTCATGAGTCCTCACTTCTTTGGATGTCTGTATAACTTACACAAGGGACATAATGGGCGTCTATATATTTATATTAAAACATCACTTTACACAAAAATAGTACCAAAAACCTCTTGAATAGAAGGTAATTCTGATCGAGTATCATACAGCCATCTGAGGCAGTTCCCAAAAAGTTTCCAGGAGTCTGCCTTAGTAATATTCAGAAAGATTTACTGAAGGGCACTTTCTGTTCCTTAGCTGATGTGTAGCACTGTACGTGTTACCCCATCAGAGGACTCTTGACACTTGTGATATGTGCACAAATAAAATGAATGCAGGCACCCAGAAAAAGTTCTTAAAACATATATTGTGCATTAAACCCCTGCCTTTATAACCGTTTACTCTGCTTCTGCCTCCGTTGACAGACACGAAGTGGCAGATATAATCCAGCCATGGCCACAAAAGTTGGCCATTTGATTAAATAAAGAGTAATGTGCAGTTAGATCCTTCTGAGACTACATGGTTTAAATTAGTGAATAACACTTGCTGCCTCGGTCTTCCTACTTTTAACTACTGACAGTATTAATAAAAAAAAAAAAAAACTGTTATAAATACACTCATGCACAAGTAGGGTCTTTGCTTCCTTGGAACGTTTAAAATGAACCTTTTTGACTTCACTGGTAGGCATACGTTTAATGAAAGTGACCAAGCTGGGGGACACAGAAGCATATTCAATTATCTTTGGGATCAGTTCATGTGCCAGCATCGGAGAACTGCTGGCCTGTTACAAACAAGAACACCATCTACGAGAGCGATACTGCCCGGTCAAACCTGTGAGTGATTCTTTTGTCAGACAAACACGAATACCCAAGTCTCCCTGGGTTTCTCAGTCAGTTCTCATCACTGCTGCAGTGCACCTTCACTTGCTTTCTAGAAACGTCAGACTGGCCATGTGATGTTCCAGGGACTTCACGCCAAAGCCGTTTGCGGTCTTCTCACTGAGCCTGTCTTCGTTAGCAGGAGTGTGAAACTGGTTTTCACCCCAACTCTGAGAAGACTCCAGGCTGCTTTTCTCCAATTTATTCTGAAAAACAGTATTTTTCTTTCAATTATTTTAGTATGTGTCCATTGCATATAAATGTTACTATAAACCAGTGGCTATCAGGTCCTCTGTGTGTGTGTGTGTGTGTGTGTGTTTTTATTGAAATCAGTTTCACAACCTGTGTGTCCTTCTTACTATTAAATGATGTCATTGTTTAGTTATCTAACCTGCAATTACTTTTTAGAAATCCATAACTATATGCACACTTTGTGTAGCCTTAAAATGCTAACACTTTAGTTTTAAAGTTAACTGTGTCCAAAGGCTGGCGATTAGCAAGGAGCACCGCAGACGTCTTTGATTGCTAAATACTTGACTGCCATTTTCAGCTGCCTGCTCATTAAGAAACATTTTGTGTGCAAAGAAGTATTTGCTCTCCTTTAGCGTTCACTGTTGTCAACATTTGGATATGATTAAGAGAGCAAACTCTGTAATATGTACTTACTTACTCCAGCTGAAATCCTGCGCGTTTTGCTTAAAACTTAATGAAGTGAGACCTAATGTTTTTCTATACGTAGAATAAAACCTTATTAAAGCTGGTGCAAATGGGGGGAAAAAAACCAAAAACAAAATCTGTGCAGCCCCCTCAGCTAAAATAACTAAATTGATAAAATGTCCCACCGTACAATTATCGCTATCAAGGAATTTTGTTTTTGTATATCATCCCCAACAATTTAAATGTTCTAAAGTACCAACATTTTATTTCAGTCTTAACAATTTAGATAGTAAACTGTTATAAACTAAAGAGGAGAACTTTATCTGCTTAAAGATATTGTATTTGGGAGTTTTAACAAGGTAACACAGGTAGTTTTTGTACATGTGTATGTCTTAATTTTTCTAAACCAATTTTTATTTTCTAATTAATTATTTTTTATTTTATGAACAACAGTGTAGCCTAAAGCCTTAAAATTGCATAGTTTTCATTTACAAAAAATACACAGCTCAGAGTTTGAATTTCATACATGACAGGGAGGGGATTTCACTTCAGGGTAACAGCAAATGGGGGCATTTTATTGAGTTTTGAGGGATTTCAGCGTGGGGTTTATAAAGAAAGATATCGTGGGCCACCTGATTTATCTCAATGCATGCACGTGCTACATTTATTCACTTAGTTTCTGTCTTTTAACTGAAAAACAGTGCTGTTTAAAATCGGTGCTAAAAAAGGCAACATTATCATCTCTTTGCCACATGATGTAGTGAATATCAAAATAATTCAGATTATTTTTATTTGCACAAACTCTTTTATAAGATCACACTTTTCAAATCAGGTTTGTCACTTTGTCATGTTTGTGACATTGGCTGTTTGGAGGGCACATCAGCTGGTTAAGAACACCAAATTACTGAAGAGTAATACTTAATACAGAAGTCAAATTAATGTGAATTTCAAATGTCACACCCCTGATGCTGTGATGGTCTCAATCTTTCCCTTTGTGCCCTTGTTGTGCCCACATAGGTGATCAGAGTCTGCTATTGCTTATGGCGGTGTATTAATCCACAGTTACTGAATTTGGCCGACTGTAATTGCAGAGATTATTTGTAACTAGAGACAGCATCGCATTTCCCTCCTGTACCATTGAAATAGGAGTCATGTGTGCTTAAGTCAAATGTTAGATTATTAGTATAAAACTATTCTGGTTTAAGAAAAAAAAAAAATAATGAATGTTATGAATGTAATGTTTGCCGATTCATTTCAGTAAATAAGTATGCCATATCAGTAGTCAGCACCCCCAAGAATTCCGCTCCTCAGAATTTATGTACTTCCTTTATCAATGTAGAGATTTGCTTTGTGCTTCAAAACATTAACACACATCTGGCCAATGTAGAAGTTTTAGAAACACTAATTAAATACATTTTATTCTGAAACAATGTGTTGTCTGATGTACAAAAGGTCAAAGGTTGGGTTCAGTCTTTTGTTCAGTGCAGCCAGGATAGGCACAGAATTCCACTGAAATGGAAACACAGGTCAGAAAATGGACAACTGTACAGGATCCCCTGTGATAACAATCCGAGGATTAATGTAAAGCTTCTGCTCGTTTATTGTGGTTCTGTACGGCATTATATTAAAATGCAAATAATCTCCCCACACACTGAACTCACTCAACTGAAGATTGGTCTTAACAATCATAATTCTCAAAGCATTCACGAATCATGTAATTTTATTTTGCAACCTACTCTAAAATGCCATGAAAGATTCATAATACAAGCCTCTTTTTGCCTTAAAAGTGTAGTGTAATTTTTTTTTTTTTTTTTTTTTTTAAAGTTAAACTGTGCAGGTCTTTTAAATAAGCAACCGTGCCAAACCTCAAGGGCTTCTTGAGGTGTAACTGCAATCACAACAGCTTCTCTCTCTCTCTCTGTTACCTTGTGTAAAATAAACAAACACTTTTTGGTGGAGTATTAGTTTAACTGGCAGTTCTAAGTCAGCCCAGAGTGTGACTGTGGGCTTTTACTGGTACAATATGTGCCTTGCAGGAGACCAGCACCCTGTCCAGGAATGTTTCCCACCTTGTGGCCAGTGCTGTTGGGATTCTCTATGACCTCCAAGACCCTGAAAATGCTTAAGCACGTCTGAGAATGTACACATGCATGCACGAACTAAGACGGCAGTGAAAATGTTTGTCTAAAGTCTGTTTTTTTAGCACAATTAAATATTTACCTTCACATTAAAACCTACAGTTTCTACTGAAGGTGGGTATTTTAAACTTTTATTTTTTTTTTTTTTAATAAAAAGGGAAAGCGTGGCTTTGGAACAACCCAGGAGCATAAATGGTTTAAAGTAGCTACAGCCAGACAGTTAATCCTCCTCATCAGAGCCGTTTTATCTTTGACAACAGCCCTGCGTGAACGGCTACAGAAGTGACCAGCCAATACCACAATGCCCCTGCTCTCCATGCAATCCTTTAAATATTTACTGTCATCAAGCAAACATTGGTTATGAAATTAAAATGAAAAAACACAACAAATAAGTGAGCCTGACAGCCCTGGTCTGCTCTAGGAGAATCCACAACATGAGGTATTTCTTACCTTTCTGATTATTTTATTGCAGAGTGGAAGGATGTAAACAATCACATTTATAATGCTTTTGGTATTCTGAATAGATGAATCGACCTAGGATTAAAAGAGGACCAAATACAATAAGGGATACGATGATAACTCAGTTCTTATCGTATACTTTAAAGTGTCTTCCTTTCTATATGTATGATTTAAAAGGATAACTCAAAATACTTTTATAAATATTCATCCTTATTTTATTTTGTAGTTTTTTTCTTGATTTATTTATATTTCAATGGCACAACCAGAAAAACCTTGCATGGTTATAGACCTTGTTTTTATTCACATAGTCATCAGGTAATACGTATAGTTTTATAAAGAAACACTTAAGCTCCACATTTCACACACAGATGGAGCTGGATGGCTGGCACACTCCCTTTTATCTGCCCATCTTGCTATTATTCTACCTTCCACATGGAGTGTGTCATTCATGAACCAAAATGTTTATTAAATTTCACTCATTAAGCTAATTTGGTCAGTTAATCACTCCTTTGTACCGCTACCACAGTACAGCTAGTTTTCCTGCCGTGATATCAGTTTCAACAAAATAAATACAATTAAAGGCGTTAAAATTGATACCTTAAGGAAAGTGGCATTTTTTCCTTGCACAGGCGTTTTTGCACTTGCATGGAGTTGCTGACACAGAACCACAAGCTTCTCCATCTCTGGTGCTAAGACCACTCTTTCATTGTCACGGAGCTGAAAGCAAATTGTAAAAGGTAATCTTTACTTTAACAGGCTTCAATGCGAGTTACTCCTGTCTTTATTTAGGATCAATGTTCATGTTATTCAATTGATTTTAAACTCACTTATTATCGGGGAATGCAAACACAGATTTTTTAACATGTTTAGGCTATTTAAGGTTGAACACTATTTAGTAAATAAACGAGGTTAGTATCTAAACCCCATAACAATGCAAAGCCTTCACGACTCTATAACTTTGCACCACCTAATCAAATCAAGTGTTGGAACAAAATGACATTAAATTTGACATTAAGTTTTAATTTCCATAGAGATATTTACCGATTCTAGTTGGGTACAAGTTAGTAGTTTTCTTCTCAATGACTGACTTCCAGAAATGCTTATAGTGACTGACTATCAGTGAGCTCACTTAATGTCTGTGAGAATGTCAGCAAACTGCAGACAGTGCTGCAAAGCATTTGTGTAACTTTGCTGTAATGCAGCTGCTCTAGTGCTGACATTTCTGTATGGTTGGGTCTTCTTGCTTTTGCTTTGGTAGAAAGTAGAGAACGTCATGGCCAGACACACCCAGACCTACTCTGCAATGGTAAGCACCACAGATGTTTTCATAAAATTTATCCAGTACGCTGCTACCCTACAGTAATAACTGTAGTTCACATAAACGGAAATCGCCCACCATAAATTTAAACGAGTTACGTGATTTGTGTTCCTGTTTTTGTATGGCTTAAAAAATTCTTGATACAACAAACTACTTTAACAAAGACGGGAGATTCAGATACATTATAATAAAATATCAGTAATATAGTAGGGAAAAGCAATTTAAGTCAGGCTTAATTACTGGAAATATTTCTGTCTACAGTGCTAGAATTTAGCATGGAGTAAGGTGAGGTGAAAAATGTTTTGCCAGGAAGGGTGGAAAACACAACATACCTGGAGACAAAAAGCTTGCAGTGAAGAATTCAGTTTATACCCCTCTTCAGCAAACACCTAAAAGAGTGACACAAAACAAACAATCCTACATTTGTATTTACACCAAGCAAAACTGGCTATGGTCTTAGACAAAGTTGGTAATGAAAAAAGAATATGGTATTAAATGTCCATTTTTTTAGTAATACATCAGTTTCAGTTTAAAGTTATAGAAATGCAGACACTTACAGTATAAACATACATTATAAATGTTGCCTTGGTATCTCTAGAAGTATTTTTTTTTTTTATTTTCAGATAAAATATCAAAATACATACAAACAAAACAAACCTATGGTATTTTTTTTAAGAATTCTGGAAGGACGCTGTAACTGTAAACATTTTGGTAATTTAACTCCAAGGTCTGCAGGGTTAGTCCTGGAGGTTTGTAGTGGCTGCAGGTTTTTGTTCCAACCCAATCACTTAACTAGAAGCCAATCCTCTCCGGTTTCACAGATCCTGTTTAGTTTAACGGCCAGTCAGTGTTTTCATTCTGCCATATCTTGTATTGTTAATTTGTTCCTTTCTAAGGATATCATCCAAATGATTTGTAGCCTGAAGCACATGAGTAATTCTCACTCCCCTCACGTTTTTCTTTTCAATTTCCTTCCAAATATTTAATTAAAAACACGATAGTTCATGATGAATACACAGAGGTGGAAATTGAAATATGCTAAATTAAGCTTTTTGTCATTTACATGTTATTGCTAATAAGGGGCATTTAAAAATAATGAATGCAGCAGTTTAAAATGAAAAAATGCAATTAAGGGTTGGGAATCTTATCAAATGAGACAACTAAAATGAAGCATAAAAATGTTGCTTGAACAGTAAGTGATCAACTTCTCATTAAGAAATGGGGTTTGAATAAAAGCCTGCAGCCACTGCAAGCCCTCCAAGACTGATTTTTGCAGACCCCTGCTATTGGAAGGCTCATTGACTATTTTTCTTAAATTAGTTCCATTTTCAGAATGCTATGATATATTAATGTTTACATAAATGTTTAGATTATATTAAAGTTAAGATGCAATTTGCAAGTTGTGTAAAACATTTTTCATAAATACAGCACGTTCCAACTGTGCATTTGGGAATTGTACCAATACTATGTAAATGATGTGAGGACGACAGATCCAAGTAATACTCATAGGACACGAGCTGATGCACTTAAAACTAAAGAGACTGACAGAAATTCACCATCTTCATAAAGTCAATGTCTCTGAGAAGATCTCCGAGCCCAGTCCTCTCCATTTCTTTTAAGATTTCGATAAGGCGCTGATTTGACTCAAGTGCTTTCATAAGCTCTGCACACGTGTGCTTGAATGACCTATGGACACCACACTGTAACAGACTGCACAGCTAAGATGTACTCCAGATGAAAAGCAGTGACTACAATCAGTCTTAAATAGAACGTTTCTAATATAATACAACAAAGCACAGCCCAGAAAGCTAGACTTTTTGAAAAGGCATTAACATTGGTTTTCAGTGTTACATTTAATATACGAATAATCACTTGAACATGGTTGTACACTGTACATGGTTAATTAAAAACATTTTCACATTTAGTTCATTTGGTGTGTTTTTTTTTTTTTCCAAACTCTGTCTGGCATAATTTCCGTAAAGTCTGTTTGTTTAGGTGGATGTGACTATGCCAATCGCACTCTGATGCAGATCAAAACAAATGAGACCCTTTTGAAAAGGTGGACTCGGCACAATACTAAGGCAAACCCTGGAGCAGTTCAAATGTTGTGTGAAAGTGATCTGACACTGGACTGATCTAACTACATGAAATTCTTTATGGGTAAAATTCTGTCACCCTAAGTGTCTGCTGTCAATAATTAGGGAATCTCATTCACAGCATAATGAGTCGTGGGTTAACATGGAGCATTAAAAAAAAAAAAAAAAAATACACACATAGATAAAAAACAACTTGCACAATTACCAGTCAATTAGAGCACCAGATTCAGGATTCACGGCATCACTCGTGCAATTGGAGAGCAGTTAGGAGGACTTGGAGGAGGTGTAAATACAATTGTGATATTGTTATCAAAATACAGAGGGGATGAGAAAACAATAGCAGTGCCCTGTGAGATGGATGATCAAACCCCCTAATTTTACACCATGAAAGTAATGCGCACAGGTGGGACGTCCTCTCGACGTGATCATTTTTCGGGTGTGATGCAGATATGAAGGCAGAGTTACTTTGATGAAAGTAGTAAATGTTAGTCAGACATTCCAAAATGAACATTATTAACATATGTTTAAAAGACTTGAGATGGTAGACTTGTGATTTGAGATACAGTGCATCCGGAAAGTATTCACAGCGCATCACTTTTTCCACATTTTGTTATGTTACAGCCTTATTCCAAAATGGATTAAATTCATTTTTTTCTACACACAACACCCCATAATGACAACGTGAAAAAAAGTTTACTTGAGGTTTTTGCAAATTTATTAAAAATAAAAAAACAGAAATCACATGTACATAAGTATTCACAGCCTTTGCTCAATACTTTGTCGATGCACCTTTGGCAGCAATTGCAGCCTCGTCTTTTTGAATATGATGCCACAAGCTTGGCACACCCATCCTTGGCCAGTTTTGCCCATTCCTCTTTGCAGCACCTCTCAAGCTCCATCAGGTTGGATGGGAAGCATCTGTGCACAGCCATTTTAAGATCTCTCCAGAGATGTTCAATCGGATTCAAGTCTGAGCTCTGGTTGGGCCACTCAAGGACATTCACAGAGCTGTCCTGAAGCCACTCCTTTGATATCTTGGCTGTGTGCTTAGGGTTGTTGTCCTGCTGAAAGATGAACCATCGCCCCAGTCTGAGGTCAAGAGCGCTCTGGAGCAGGTTTTCATCCAGGATGTCTCTGTACATTGCTGTAGTCATCTTTCCCTTTATCCTGACTAGTCTCCCAGTTCCTGCCGCTGAAAAACATCCCCACAGCATGATGCTGCCACCACCATGCTTCACTGTAGGGATGGTATTGGCCTGGTGATGAGCGGTGCCTGGTTTCCTCCAAACATGACGCCTGGCATTCACACCAAAGAGTTCAATCTTTGTCTCATCAGACCAGAGAATTTTGTTTCTCATGGTCTGAGAGTCCTTCAGGTGCCTTTTGGCAAACTCCAGGTGGGCTGCCATGTGCCTTTTACTAAGGAGTGGCTTCCGTGTGGCCACTCTACCATACAGGCCTGATAGGTGGATTGCTGCAGAGATTGTTGTCCTTCTGGAAGGTTCTCCTCTCTCCACAGAGGACCTCTGACAGAGTGATCATCAGGTTCTTGGTCACCTCCCTGACTAAGGCCCTTCTCCCCCGATTGCTCAGTTTAGATGGCCGGCCAGCTCTAGGAAGAGTCCTGGTGGTTTTAAACTTCTTCCACTTACGGATGATGGAGGCCACTGTGCTCATTGGGACCTTCAAAGCAGCAGAAATTTTTCTGTAACCTTCCCCAGATTTGTGCCTCGAGACAATCCTGTCTCGGAGGTCTAAGGCAATTCCTTTGACTTCATGCTTGGTTTGTGCTCTGACATGAACTGTCAACTGTGGGACCTTATATAGACAGGTGTGTGCCTTTCCAAATCATGTCCAATCAACTGAATTTACCACAGGTGGACTCCAATTAAGCTGCAGAAACATCTCAAGGATGATCAGGGGAAACAGGATGCACCTGAGCTCAATTTTGAGCTTCATGGCATAGGCTGTGAATACTTATGTACATGTGCTTTCTCAATTTTTTTTATTTTTAATAAATATGCAAAAATCTCAAGTAAACTTTTTTCACATTGTCATTATGGGGTGATGTGTGTAGAATTCTGAGGAAAAAATGAATTTAATCCATTTTGGAACAAGGCTGTTGCAACAAAATGTGGAAAAAGTGATGCGCTGTGAATACTTTCCGGATGCACTGTATATTAAATAGAAGTTAAGTTCATATGGTGGCTGCTGGAGAGTAAATGGGCAAACTCAACTGATCCATCAACTAACTGAAGCACATCGGTGTGTGCCCTCCACAGAGCTTGCCTTCTTTTGTACACTCGCTTATTGAAATGTGGCCTTTTTGTACCATGTGTAGTAGCACATTATTTTCAATTAGTTGTTTGATAACAGACTTTTTGCTCATAGAGTTCCATCCATCCATCCATTATCCAACCCGCTATATCTCAACTACAGGGTCATGGGGTTCTGCTGGAGCCAATTCATAGAGTTGTATTTGGTTAATAAATCAAATAATTATAGAAAATGCAACTGTTGCCGACCCCCCGTGCTATTTTTTCCCCAGAAAAAATCTGTTTCTGCCCAATGAAAGAAGTCCATGAGATGACCCAGGGTATTTGTTGATGTTTAGTTTGCTTCAAAGTTTTGCAGTGTGAAATGTAACCAAACTGTAACACTTTATGATTAGATCATTTACATAATACCAGCAGAATTTGCAAGGTGCTTTCAGGACATTTTAATATTCATGCAGTACAATACTTTGTTCTTGCCCATGCAGTTTAATATCCAGGAAGACAAAAGAACAAAATGTCTGAAATCACAGCTGGACTCGCCATACCTGGAAAGGATTTGTACAGGCATTGGTGCTGTCAAAACCAGCAGATCTAATGATACTTTGGACATATGAAACCGTGCTGAAAATCTGTCATGGAATCTGGTAATTTGTCATCCCTTGTCATGTATGCTGCCATCCTCAAGGGGACAAGATCCAGCAACTGCAGTCATAATATGTGACATTTGAGAAATAAGTGTATTGTGCCGCCAGCTCTAATTGAAGTACTTTTGATCATTTTTTCCATAGCCGTATAAGCTGCACAAAACACTGTTAGGAACTTCTGGCAAGGCACTCTCGTGTATCAAATTCACTACTTTTGAACCCAGATCAAGGTTCCTTCTTAGTGCTCATTGACGTCACCAGGTCCCCTTGCGCTCACATTCCTGCTTTTGACTAGAGACACATGAGATTTAACTTGATGATGACCTGAAGATCTTCTGCTCCTGTAATGTATGTGCTATTTTAATTAAATTGTATGTTTATTTATTAAGTTTATTATTCACCTGGTCATGGCCTGGCAACCTTAAAACTGATGAAATGGGTAGCAATAAAAGAACTATAAGAGAGGCTGCCTTAAGTAAAGACCTGATAAACAAAGAAGAAGAATAAATGGGCAAATGGTCACATAGTTTATTATGACACATTACAATGAAAAATGAACATGTCCTTCTGAGTCTGTGTGAAAAGCAGACTCAAAGCAATGTCTGCGGCAGCTGAAAGACAAACCCTGTACTGCACTGTAGAACATGTGCTCCTCTGAGGCTCCTACAATGTGCCGTACATTAAAACGATTACCTTTATTTTCTGCAAGTGGAGATGTATTTTATTTTTCACGTATTGAGGTAAACAGTCAATCACTACAATAGATACTATCTTAAGTTAAAACATAAGATGTAAACATATGGAAGACTTTAAATGTGAGTTGTCTTACGGACACACCAAGATCATTCTAGTTAGTCCAGCAGCTGAAGGTGTTTTTTTGTGATATATCATGTCACACTCATCATACAAAGGGGTTTAATGGCAATGGGGACATCATTTCTTTGCTTCTATTTGGTTTGAATTTTGGAATTCTGTATCACTGTCCATAGGACCAGTTCAGGAAGCAGCTGTTGCAACAGTGTCCTCCTCAATCTTGACTGCTTTCTTTTAAGCTCTGCTTCAAACACTGTTTATGACGCTACACAAGTGTGGAAGTCCATATGATTATTTAGTGCTGCTCACTTTTGTTTGCCACTGAGAGCATCCTGACTCAGACACAAAAGCCCGGGACAGAGAAGGCAAGAATATGTGGTACATACAGCACATAGTGTCATAACATACCCTTTTCTAAAACTGCTTGATTCTAAACAGGGTAGTTAGGGGGGCAGCAGGCATCGAGCAGAAGGCAGGAACAATGCCCTGGACAAGGTGCCAACTTGCTACGTGGTAAATATGTAATATTGTGAGTGAAATATTTAGTTTACAAATAAAAAAGTATTTACCCATTGGAAGTTTTCACATTTTCTTTTTATGTAACACTGAATGACAGTCAAAAACAAAGCCAAACAAACTAAACCGAAGTACCAGCTGTGATATGGGTGGTTAGTTTACCCTTAGCCAATGCTGCAAACACATATGTAATTGGAACATGACAAGAAACTCGGCACAAGATCATCTCAGATCTCAGGATTAATCACACATTAAAGTGCTGTCACCAAGTTCAAAGTGGCAATTGCAATGAAGAGTTTATTTTTTGTGCACACACAATAATGCTCCAAATCACTGCCACCATCACCTTTACACCCATAAGTAATGGCTATGGTACGCATATTTAAAG
Source organism: Polypterus bichir lapradei (assembly GCA_026402145.1). NCBI lineage: Eukaryota > Metazoa > Chordata > Cladistia > Polypteriformes > Polypteridae > Polypterus > Polypterus bichir. Next base: position 35,598,907 of record JANRMT010062841.1, read on the forward strand.
CACAAAAGATGCCACCAGTGTATAATTACTAAGAAATGAGGTGTGTTTTTTAGTTAAAAGTGAAAGCCTGAAAATGTCAGAATTATGGTGCACTTTCCTAGAAGGAGACACCCACAACACTTTATCACAGTAAAGATTAACAGGTCACCTCTGCATCTTGACTGCCAAGATAAGGCGCACGGTATATGAATTGTGTGTAGAAATTCACTGAGGTGCAGCGTGAGCTCTGAATGAAGTCCAACTTAAAGAAAACGGCAAAGTCCAAGTAACAAATCACAGGGAATAGGCCCCCCTGACAACACCACAAATACTGCAGCATGTGCAGTGGGAAGGAGAGCACTGACCTAAGTCTAATAGCTACACAGAATTTGCTCAAGTATTGAATTATAAAAACAGTGAGGCTTTGCTTAACACAAAAGCAAGTATATCTAGCGCATAAATGTTATTAGTTGTAGCATTAATGCAAGGAGACAATATATTGTTTACTTTTTTAATAACCTATTGATCTCTGGTCCTTCTGGAAGTGATGCCTTAAAAGCTTATTATTTTTAATGATGCTCCTGACAAAGCCCACCGATAATACAGATGAATTATGCACTGACTGAATTATCTATCAAGGATAAAGCTTACCTCAGCTTGGTGAAATAAATCCTGAGTTGTCTTCAGGAGGCCCTCCCCTCTAAATCAAAAAGACAGAGAATGTGTATGAAGCATCGGTTTAATGTTTGTATTGCTGATTGTTTAGAGAAAGTGATGAACACAATGCAAGCACACTGAACAGATTCATCATGTTGTGACAGACCATCTTTAAAACGATCTGTAAATTGGCCATAATTAATCCAAGTAACAGAAAAAATACATACTGTACAGTAAACAAAACAACCACCGTATGATGAGAACTGAGCACAGTTTTCTGACGTATTTGCAATATCATTTTCAGATATACAGACATGGAAAAATTTCTTGGTACCTTTACAGCTCATTGAAAAAGTGTAAAAATGAAAAGTAATTTTCCCATGTATACTGCGACCTCCACAATGTTTAAGACAAAGACACATTTTTCCTTGAACTACCCATCTGCTCCACAGTTTAAAATTACAAATCAAACAATTCAGATGTGATTAAAGTGCCCATTACAGACTTTCCTTCAAGGGGATTTGGATAAGTTTTGGGCACACTGTGTGAAAATGACATCACTTTTTCTATGTTTCAGGGCATCACAGCACTGGCTGGTATATTAAAGCCATCATATTTAGTCCTTTGTGACATATTTGTTGCATGCAATGACTGCTCAAAGTCTGTGATTCATAGACATCACCAGGTGCTGAGGATCTTCTCTGCCGATGCTCTGCCAAGCCTCTAATGCAGCCATCTTCAGTTCCTTTTTTTTTTCAAAGGCTTACCCCCTTCAGCTTTCTCTTCAGTGTATGGAAGGTCTGCTCAATTGGATTTAAATTAGGTGAATGACTTGGCCATTCAACAATTTTCCATTTTTTAGCTTTCAAAAACTCTTGTGTTGCCTCAGCAGTGTGTTTGGATCTTTATCTTGTTGTAGAATGAAGCGCCATCCAAGGAGATTGAAGGCAGTTACTGGAACTTGAGCAGATGTGATGTTTCTCTACACCTCAGAATTCATTGTCCCACTGGTTTCAGCAGTTCCATCATCGATCAAGTGAGATGTGCCAGGAGCTGTGAAAGCCATACATACCCAAGCCGTAACACCCCCCAGCACCATGTTTAACTGATGAGGTGCTATGCTTTGGATCTAGTGGTTTACATCCGGCATTGTGGCCTCTGTATTTCTGCTCATGAAGTCTTCTGCTGATAGTCATCTCTGACACATTCACATCGGCGTCCTGAAGTTCTGATCTGTCAGGCATTTGTTTTTTGTTATCATAGTGAGGATTCTTTTGTCATCAGCAGTGGAGGTCTTCCTTGAACTACCCATCCCTTTTTAATTACTCAACTCACCTGTGTGTTTTTTTCTTCTTAATGAAGATTGTGTAATGTGCATTTCAATCACATCTGAATTGTTTGGAGCAGAAGGGTAAATCAAGGAAAAATGCGTCTTCGTCCCAAATATTATGGAGGGCACTTTATCTGCATGCCTTTGATATGTCAGCAAGTATAGCAAAGAAAGTATAAAAAGAGATCAAATATTGCTTATTCTACAAATATATTTTAAAAATGGCCTTGGTACATTTGCTGGTACCCCTAGAAAAGTTAATAAATACTGTAATTGGATTAGAGTAATTTTTCAAGCTAGCTGGTTTTCTTGAATTCATATCACACATGTCTCCAATTGTGCAATCAGTCATTCAGCCTATTTAAATGGAGAAAAGCAGTCATGCTGCTGTTTGGAATCATTGTGTGTCCCACATTGAACATGGACCAGAGAAAGCAAAGGAGAGAATTGTTGGAGGCGATCAGAAAGAAAATTCTAGACAAGCATATTAAGGGCAAAGGCTATAAGGCCATCTTCAAGCAGCTTGCTGTTCCTGTGACAACTGTTGCAAACATTATTAAGAAACTTAAGGTTCATGGTTACGTTTTGGAGCTGTTTCTCAGCATCTGGCACAGGTGCCTTGAGTTTGTGCAGGGAACAATAAAATTTCAAGACTATCAAGACATTCTGGAGTGAAATGAACTGCCCAGTGTCAGAAAGTTATGTCTCAGTCACAGGTCATGGATCGTCCAACAGGATAATGAGCCAAAATACACGCACCTAAGAATGGCTAAGAATAAACATTGGACTATTCTGAAGTGGCCTCCCATGAGTCCATTTGAATCCTACTGAATATCTATGGAAGGAACTGAAACATGCAGTCTAGAGAACACAGCTTTCAAACCTGACATAGCTGGAGCAGTTAGCCAAACTACCAGTTGACAGGTGCAAAAATCTCATTGAGAGCTCCAGGAATCACTTGTTTGCAGTGATTGCCTCTAAAGAGTGTGCAATGAAATATCACGCTAGCTGTCTCATCACTTTTGTCCATGTCATTATTATCTGTGTTATTACTTGAAATATTTTGTTGAATCAAAATTCTAAAGCAAAGTTTGTTTTTTGTGAAATTAAGAATAAGCATTAATGGGTGCCGACTGCTTTCGTCAGTTTCAAGTTATTTCAGAGACAATTGTGGGTTCTTCTTTTTTTTGTTCAAATTTGTACAGGTCTGTATCAATATATGCAAATATTTTAAGTAGATATTTGACTAAAATCAATCAGAATACTACTAAGTTGCTTATACATGTACATATCATTCAAAGTACAACCCATTTTTTATTATTAGCTATGCAAGTGATGAGAAACATTTTACAAGTAACATAACTACTGTTACAAAGTTGAAGAATCTCAATGTTATCTTTGAAGTTATATTAAAAGATAAGTTTAGTATTTTTCAAGTTAATTATTTTTTCAGTTATAGTGTATATTTATTTGCCACATCAAATTGTGTTTAAAAGTGATCCATATTTTATAAACGTTTAAAAATAACTAGTCTACTCTTGCATTTTAGATTTGAGCTAAAGGGTACCGGCTGTGCATTGTACTTTGCTGCTAGTTTTCCTCTACGACATACATTCAACTTGAGAAGTCACTGTAAAGAACAATCACTTACTGTACATTCTTACACTATACAGAAGCATATTTTGTTATTTTGCAAAAATCATGCCTGCTGCCATTAGACTGATAAAGTATGTATGTGCTTTGGTGGTCTAATGAAAGAAATACTGAATACACACGTGACATGCAATTAAGTAAGAAGAACTGAACAGACATTATAGGCTTACATTTAGTTTTAATTAGGTTGAGGTGTAGTACGGATGTTTTAGCAGAGGCGGAGTGATCATTCCTGCTGCGCAGAACTAGGTTCTGCATGGAGTTTGCATGTTCTCCTCATGTATTTACAGATTGGCTGGTAGGAGTGTGTATTAATAGGTTTAGTCACCCAAAAACACTGTCCCCAGTTCATATACTCAGCACGAGCAACTCATCATGTGTTAAAAAATTTAATGATTTGTTTGTGGCACTTCAATCTGTCTCATTGTGGTTGCGCTCTATTTGCACCTCAGCATTATTCATTTATTGAGGATTTTTTTTTTATTGTGCATGTGCATGAACATGCCATGGAAAGTGTGACATGCATACATCTTAAGGCTTTTATTAAAAACATACTGCACTATTATCAGTTCAGATTTATTGTTACTTTTACAAAGAGTAGGCAAGTTATTTTTTATAATTTAAAAAGTATGCTTCACTTCAGAAAGCAATTTCAAGTAGTAAATTAATATATACTATGATTATGAAGAAATAACTTTGACTTGAAAAATACCAAACTGTAATTGTGCACATCTTCCCTGACAGAAATCAAATGGGGAAATGTAATATTTCTGAATATTTAGAGTCAAACAGAATAAAATGGCACCATCAATTTGTTTCCCATAATAAATGTATTTGAAAAACAATAAGATTTAACAGAAAAATAAGAATACCACAAATGTGTTGCTAAGTTCAAAATAATTTCAACCATAGGTAATTAATACAAAAGCTATTTTTCTTGCTTAAAGGCTGTATTACAGCAGAGTGATAAATGTTGTATACACCAGGAAGAATTGGTTCTCAGTGGCCTGCCAGACTACAGTCCCCTTAAACTGCTGCCTCCTCAGTAGCATCAGAAGTGTGAATTCAAATAATGTGACTAGAATTTACAAATATGTCATTAACTATACTGTATGCCTCATTAAAATGGCAACATTTATCTTTCAACTGCACTAACTCAGCAATGAATAGCAGCATTTTTTTTGCACAGAGGACACAAAATGTATGCATTTGTAACTTGATTTGATTTTTAATCTACACTGCCTTTTCAAGGAAATTATTGAAAGACATAAATACAAAAAATAAAACTGTGTGTCCTACTTTAACCGCAACCAATTTTAACTTGTATTCCACAATAGAAAATTACACACCATTTATATTGAAGTTCTGAGTAAGTCTCCACCTTGGTTGCATAACATAAATTTTTAATTGCCCAAAAGCCTTTTACTGCTAAAGGCAGACATACAACAAAGCAATTACTGCTGAACTACTGTGAGTTAATTATCTTTTAAATCTGAACAAACATTTTTTGGCGCATGGACACACTGTGGAATAGGCTAATGTACTAATTATTTAAATATGTACAACAAGTATTTTATCTTTAGGCAGTACAGCTTACCTGGTGAATAAATACATTGAATATGCCATACTGGACATACACTGGCTCTGTCGGACAATCTCATGCTCCTGGTCCTCCCACTTCTCACTTTCTGAATCCACGTCAGACGTCAGAAGCCTCAGCTCCAGTCCCAGCTTTGCTATAGTTGTCTGTTCCTGTATATATGTCAATTTTGTCTCAGCCAGTGGAAACTTTCATGTTAAAATGATCACATTTTAAAACTACTAAATGTAAAAGATGCCGTACCTCAGCATCCAGCTTGACAGGTTTTACCATTTTAAGATTTGCTGAATGCTTCTGTGAGAAAAAAAATATAGTGATTACAAACACAAATGTTATAGCATACTGAAACTTCTTTTAATCTAAATTTTTCAATGTCCTTTTTACAGGTATATACCTCTGTTTAACCTTTGCACGGTTTTAAATCAGCTCGAGAAACCATAAGTAAAAGCACACATTCTACAGGGAGGAAAACATGATGTATGTCACACAACCATAAAGGAAAGAGCACATTAAAGAAAACATCAAGATAAGCAACCTCCTCCACCAACCTTTGTTTCTTCCAGGATGCTTTGTTCTAAAAATTTCATCAAAAACAAATCCGAGATCTTAAACTAAAGTATTCTGTTCACAAATTTATTTCTGTGTGGGAGTGTTAAAGAAAGTGGGGATGCATTAATTCTTGGTCATACATTTGCACAGATTAAATAAAGACTTGAGCCTGCTCAAATGTGAAACACGAGTGATACAGTAGGTATCCTGCCACCAACACTTTTTTATTTTAGTAAGTTACATGTGAGAATTTTGGCAGCAAAATGTACCACTTATATGAGAATTGTACATTCTACATTATAGCCAGCATCATTTAGTGTACTTTACAATCAATATCTACACTGATCAGCCACAATGTTAAAAGCACTGCTAGGTTAAGTGAATAACATTGTTTATCTCTTTACAATGGCACCTGTCATGAGGTGGGATATATTAGCCAGCAACTTAACAGTCAGTTCTTTAATGTAATATGTTAGAAGTTGTAAAAATGGGAAACTTAAGGATTTGAGTGACTGTGACAAGGGCCAAATTGTAATGGCTAGACAACTGGGACAGAACATCTTCAAAATGGCAGGTTCTCATTATGCAGTGACTGGTAGCCACCAAAAGTGGTCCAAGAAGGGATAACTGGTGTACCGGCTACAAAGTCATAGGCACCCAAGGCTCCTCGATGCATGTGGGGAGCGAAGGCTAGCCTGTCTAGTCCAGTCTCACAGAAGAGCTACTGTAGCACAAATTGCAGAAAAACTTAATGTTGGTCATGAGAGAAAGGTATCAGAACACAGACTGCATATGGGGCTGAATGGCCACAGACCACTCAGACTGCCTATGCCAACCCCTATCCACCACCGAAAGCCTCAACAATGGGTACATCAGCATCAGAACTCGACCATGGAGCATAAAGAAGGTGCCCTGATCTGATGAATGACATTTTCTTTTAGATCATGTGGACAGCCAGATGCATGTCTGTTGTTTATCTGGGGAGGAGATGGCAGCAAGATGCACTATGGAAAGAAAGCAATTCAATAGAAGCAGTGTGATGCTCTGGGCAATGTTCTGCTGGGACACCTTGGGTCCTGGCATTCATGTGGATGCTACTTTAACACTTTCCACCTTCCTAAAGATTTGTCGCAGTTTTGTTGCATCTCTTCATAGCAAATGTATTCCCTAATGGCCTCTTTCAGCACAATAATGCGCCTTGCCACACTGCAAAAACTGTTCAGGAATGGTTTGAGGAACATGGCAAAAAGGTGTTGACTTGGTCTCCAAATTCCCCAGATCACTGTCTGTGGGATGTACTGGAAAAGCAAGTCCAATCCATGGAGGGCCCACCTCACACCACACTTATAGGACTTAAAGGACTGGCTACTAATGTTCCTGGTACCACGCAACACCTTCAGAGGTCTTGTGGAGTCTATGCCTTGACTGCTCAGAGCTATTCTGGCAGCACGAGGGGTACTTACACAATATCAGGCAGGTTGTTTTAACATTGTGACTGATTGGTGTGTATTTCATTAAACAAAACCTTCTATGTAATTCATTTGCTTTAAACAGTATGACAAGTTATTTTCAGTGTTGTGCACAGAATGATCTTTATGAGAATACTAATTTCAAAAGATTTGACTACACAAGTTAGTTAACTTGATCAGCAGTATACATTGATCCTAGTTGTAGTTTCCATTCCAGTTTCCTTAAACACCAGGATATACCCTACTCTTTACAAAATATGCCTGGGGATCTTTAATGACCACAGAGAGTCAGGAGCTCAGTTTCATGTTTCATCCAAAGGATGGTTACATTTTTACAGCACTGTGTCCCCATCACTGCACTGGGACATTGACATCCACATTCAGACCACAGGATAAGCCCCCCTGCTGTCCTCACCAACACCTCTTCCAGCAGCAACCCAAGCTTTTCCTAGATGGTCTCCCATCCAAGTACTGGCTGGGCCTGAACATGCTTAGCTTCAGGTGGATAACCTGTTCTGACTTACAGATTGTATGACTGCTGGTAAAACTTTGTTAATAAAACATACGTATTGTTAAATATGTCTTTTCTCCTAGCCCTAAAATATTATAATTACACTAATTTTCCTTTTGTGTGTCCCAAATTATTTTCTTTTTCATTTTTAAAATTTTACTTTGAATTATCACTTTCCTTCTTTTCTGACTTTATTAACTTTCTATCTTTTTACAGTATTATCTTGATTTGTGGTGTATTTTTATTTCTTATATTTGAGCCAAGTCTGAATTTGTCCAGTTTTTATTCAGCTGATTTGAATCTGCTTAATAACGGTAATTAAAAAACCTCTGTATTTATAATTAAATTAAAAAGGCTCACATACCCCTGGTCTAGGCAATGAAAGGTAGGTTCTCTTCTCTCCTACAAATACAAAAACAAAATTGATAAGAAACAAGTTTTCTATTTTTCTTTAATTAATAAGTACATGTTGTTAAAGTACAAGTAAAATACTTGTCAAGAAATAAATAGCCAAAACAAAATAAAATAAAAGAAATTTCTTAGTTTTCTTATTTATTGTTTTTATTTTGGTAATATAACAATGGTGATTTGAATGGAGATGGTTTCATGCTTTTTGTCCCTTTTCCAAATATCCAGCCCAGACTGCAGCATCATGTATCTTGACTGGCACACCATATGTACAAAATGACCTCCATTTTGGGTATTTTAAAAGCAATGATCTTCTGCTTTTCTACAGTTTCATTCATTTGTCATAGCTCAATCAATCCTTTCATTATCCAAGTTTTAGTCTTCTGAGATGACGGGCCAGGACCAGGAGGTCTGCAGTTATTCTAATTTACCCTAATCCTCAAGTACCATAAGATATTGCTTTGATGCCAGTGACACAGCTAGGAACCATCCTGTTACAATCTTTATGAAAACATATTTTATTTTCACTCTTCAGCAATACCTTTTATCTCAGATACAAAATGCAGGTAAGGTACAGACATAACATATAAATTTGTCTTATTACATCTTAGTGGTTATTTTCTATATATCCCATGAAACTAAACTGGATTAAATGCTTAGAAAAATGATGGCATTATCAATTCATCTATCTGTCCTATTTCTGAACTTGCTTTTTTTACTTAAGGGTCGTGGAGACCAGACTCTAATCCTGCACCCTTGGGCACAAGATCAAAACCAACTATGAGCATGCGCTATCACATAAGCAAACATGGTCCAGTTTAGAGTCTAGAGATAAACTAATACCCAAGCAGATATGAAATAAAAAGCACAAACCTTCCCAGGATTCAAAACTATACTTTAGGAGCTGTGAAGAACTAACCAGTGTGCCACCCTAAAACATGGTCTCCAACCATTTATCCATCCATTCATCTAACTTCCCAACTCCCTTACCCAGGCAGGGTTGCAGGGAATCTGAAGCCTATCCCAGCAATCACTGGGAGCAAGAAAAGAAAACATTTAAGACAGAGTACCAGCCCATCCCAGCGTGAAAGTGCACACACACACACAGGCCATTTAGCAACACCAGTTCACCTTTGTGTGTCTGTGTGAAGAAACTGGAGCACTTGGAGAAAACTCATGCGGACAATGGGAGATAATGCAAACTCTGTGTAGGGAGCACACATAATGTGAAACCTGTCTCCTTTTTTCAAGGCAACAAAAAATTAACAAAATACAATTTATTAATCTTCATAATTACAGTAGTAAAGATGCCACTTTGTGGATTAAGCTTCCCAGATTTGAATTCTATATCTAGTTGTTGTCATTGAGGAGTCTGCATTTTCTCCCTATATCTGTTGTTTTTCAACTATTAGTTGTTTTATTATTTCATTTATTACTGTTATTTTAGCAACAACGTTTGAAACAGCAGTTCAACATGGAGTGCTATGTTTTTTTTCAGTACATTTTGTAAAACGATTGTTTTTAACTTACCTTATTTTTTAATGAGCCAAATGTACAGTTTAAACTTGAAATTTAGACTTATTTGGTTGGGATATTTGTGTTATATATATAAAAAAGTCAACTTCAGTTAATGTACACACATTATCAAGTGCAGTCAATTCATTTTGATGTATCAGTAATCAGTAATTAAACATCTCTCTTTCAAAGATGCCAAACTTTAATCACCATGACATTATACATATTTAACTCACTTCATTACTGATTAATAAAAAAATAACAGAGAACACAGGATAGACTTGTGTAATTATTAAAATATATAATATTTTAATATTATATATTATAATATATACAGTATAATGTTACCTTTTATTCATGTTATACTAAACCTTTACTATTTCAGTCCCTGCTCGCCAAGTACTGAATGAAATAATATGATGCCAGGTCTTCTGGGCAGCATTTAGCACTCATCCATATAGAGAGAAGGCTTCTTTATAAACTGCTACTTGTGACAGTCTGGTGCTTAACTCTATTTTTTATGTGTGGTTTATGTTATGTTATTCAAGGGTTAGTTCAGCCATTCATTCAGCAAACCAATAAATATACTTTTGGGAACAATTTAAAAGTGCTAAAGGGCTCTGGGCAGCTGTTTCCTGGCCATCAGAAGGGAAATAACATATGCAGAAGTGTTCTTTTCTGCCTCAGTTACATTTTTCAGACTATGCACACTGCATTGCGCAAAGGATGTGATTGGAAAGTATAGTGAAAATGCTTAAATAAATGAAAATGTATCAAGTTAATTACTTGGCAGTGCTGCTGTTGAAGCCAACTGTGGATACCACAGAATGATATGCTGGGCAGAAGTGATGTCTTTGAGCTCTTAGGAGTAAATATACATGTGACTCTGGTGTTTCTGGGCTGCCTGATTAAACGTCTTAAACATTTTCAGTGGAATGCAGGAATGAATTAAAGTCTAATCTTGCTTCCTTTGCCATAATGTCCTAAAGAAGTGTTGCATTGGGTTGATAACAAGTATTTGTTTTTAGCTAGGTGCTTTGTTATGAACAGGTATTTGACTAAAGAGTCACCTTATACCTTGCAAATTATTGAGTACATTCAGTTTTTTAATCCACTACAGATAATAATGGCTGTAAAGAAGAATTTACATTCAGGTTAACTTTTCTTTTCAATATAATAAAATTTAAAATGCTTTATATTTGAATAGAATGAATGTTCTTTTTCTAAGGCCCATAATATTCACAGTCAGATTTTTGCTTTAATGTATGCTGTGGACATTACTTAACTTTTTTTGTGTTGGATTACATGTCAGATAATTTTATTTGTGGAATGTGCACATTTTTGTTGATAGAAGCCCAACAGCTACTACAGGTATAATTAGTAAAGTTAATATGATAACATATTATGGTCAGCACCAACTACTTATATGTGAACAGTATAAAATATATGATAGGCATGAATGTATATATAAAAAAAAAATCCTACCTCTGCGCCCCTCAAACACATCATTGATTTCCCGCAACAGTACAGACATGTCACTTAGCTGAGACTCCCAAGCTTCACAAAACACCTCCAAGTTTTCTTTTGCAATTTTGCTAGATGGATGGAGTGCCAGTGTCTGAGCTGCTGAGAAAATCTATAAAACAGTATGGGGAACAAAAACATTTAATAAAAATATAAAAAACAAAGGTAACAAAATCTCTTAACAAAAATGTACAAATAACAAATAGCTAATATGGGTAACACTTAGCATGTTTCCAAAACTTCAAAAACCAGAGAAACTTCATTTCTAAAATGTCATGTAAACCCTTATTCCGGTTACAGAAATCAGATTGTTGGCCTTTGAAACCTGATTAACAGATGTAGATTTCTCGGCGAATAACCCAATTATTTGGCCACGTAAACCCCTAACTGGGTTACTGTTAAGGATTTTGTAGCCTGCACATGTCTGTTGCACTCAGTCAGTCTGTGCATGTAATTGCTTTGTACACACAGGCAAATGTTTGGGGAGTCGCATTATTCCTTCTCCTGGTTGAAATAAGCTGGCTTAGTATTTTAGAAATACAGTGATCCCTCGCTATATCGCGCTTTGACTTTCGCGGCTTCACTCCATCGTGGATTTTAAATGTAAGCATATCTAAATATATCTCACGGATTTTTTGCTGGTTCGCGGATTTCTGCGGACAATGGGTCTTTTAATTTATGGTACATGCTTCCTCAGTTTGTTTGCCCAGTTGATTTCATACAAGGGACACTATTGGCGGATGGCTGAGAAGCTACCCAATCAGAGCACGTATTACTATTATTACTTGGTCTTACAGGCCCCGTACTCGCTTGGTTCAGTTCTTATTTATCAAATCGATTCCAATATGTACAGAAATGTGCTGACAGTACTCCATCATTATACACAGAAGTTCAATATGGTGTCCCACAGGGCTCAGTACTGGGACCTTTACTGTTTTCACTTTACATGCTTCCACTGGGATCTCTCATTAGGAAACATAATGTTAATTTTCACTCGTATGCAGATGACACCCAGTTATACCTTTCATTTAAATCAAATGAAGTTTCTCCGATGTTGTCTTTAATTAGTTGTGTTAGTGAATTAAAGGAGTGGATGAATGAGAACTACTTGTCTTTAAATACAGATAAAACAGAGATGTTAATTGTTGGAGGGAATGACGTTGATCACAGCAATATTTTGTCGACATTTAACTCAGTTGGAATCCCAATTAATTTTACTGAATCAGCCCGCAATCTAGGAGTTATCTTTGATTCTAGCATGTCATTTAAAGCACATATTACAAAGTTGTCCAAAACATGTTTCTTCCTTCTTAAAAATGTTAGGAAATTAAGGCGCTTTCTAAATAAACAGGATTGTGAGAAATTAATTCATGCATTTATCTCTAGTAGGATTGACTACTGCAATGCGGTGTTCATTGGCTGTTCAAACTGTTCTTTATACAGCCTCCAGTTAATCCAAAATGCGGCTGCAAGAATTATTACAAGAACAAGAAAATATGAACACATAACTCCAGTTCTTAAATCCTTACACTGGCTCCCGGTTAAGTTTAGGGCAGATTTCAAAATCCTTCTTTTAACATATAAAGCATTAAATGGCCAAGGTCCGGCTTACTTGTCTGAACTTATCATGACTTACAAACCTGAGCGCACATTAAGATCTCAAGATGCCGGTCTGCTTATGATTCCAAGGATTAATAAAATAACAGTGGGAGGTCGAGCTTTTAGTTACAGGGCCCCTAAACTGTGGAATGGTCTTCCTGCTTCTATAAGAGATGCCCCTTCGGTCCCAGCCTTTAAATCCCGGCTGAAGACTCACTACTTTAGTTTAGCATATCCTGACTAGAGCTGCTGATTAACTGTACATACTGCATCTCTGTTGTTAGTCATTAGCACTAAAACATAAGTAACATGATAATTATAATTGAATACTAACCCTCACCTATTCTGTTTCTGTTCTCGGTACTCAAATGTGGCAATTGGTGCCACGGCCCACCTGCCAAGTTGTTTGCCTGCCTATGGTAAAGTCATCCCTGGTGGAGGATCACAGGAATCATGGGAAAGAGGGGCCCTTTCATCGGATTGGCTGGCCGAGCAACGTTTCAGCCGTGGAATGGCCAAATGGGGAGGCAGCTTGACGGATGAGGTCTCCAGCACTCTAAAAATATCAAAATCTTATTATGTGATATCATCTACTGTTAAATTCTGCTCTGTACTTCTAAAATTTTTATTATTATGCTGTATTAAGGATTTGTTCTGTTCTGTGTATTGTATTGTATAGTGTACTGCCCAGAGGGGACTGGGCGGTCTCATGGTCTGGAATCCCTACAGATTTTATTTTTTTTTTCTGTCCCCCCTGGCCATTGGACCTTACTCTTATTCGATGTTAATTAATGCTGATTTATTTTGTTTTCGTATTGTGTTTTTTATTTTTCTATTCTTTATTATGTAAAGCACTTTGAGCTACTGTTTGTATGAATATGTGCTATATTAATAAATGTTGTTGTTGTTGTATTGTATTGAACCCCTTTTTTTGACACCCACTGCACGCCCAACCTACCTGGAAAGGGGTCTCTCTTTGAACTGCCTTTCCCGAGGTTTCTTCCATTTTTCCCTACAAGGTTTTTTTGGGAGTTTTTCCTTGTCTTCTTAGAGAGTCAAGGCTGGGGGGCTGTCAAGAGGCAGGGCCTGTTAAAGCCCATTGTGGCACTTCCTGTGTGATTTTGGGCTATACAAAAATAAACTGTATTGTATTGTATTGTATTATATATAGTATTACTATAACGCCTCAATGATATACGATATGCTTCCTGCGCGGTGCTTCGCACACTTAAAAGCTCTAACAGCACGTATTGATTTTTGATTGTTTGCTTTTCTCTGTCTCTCTCACTCTCTCTGACATTCTCTGCTCCTGACGGATGGGGTGTGAGCAGAGGGGCTGTTTGCACAGGGGCTTTTTGCTTAGAAGATACAGACGCTCCTCTAAAAAAAACTGAAAGACTACCTTCACATTGATCCCTTCATTGCGGCCACTTTATCACGGTGCTTCGCATACTTAAAAAACCAACAGCCCTATTGATTTTTGATTGTTTGCTTTTCTCTCTCTCTGTCTCTGTCTCTCTCTGACATTCTCTGCTCCTGACGCGCACTCCTTTGAAGGGGAAGATAAGTTTGCATTCTTTTAATTCTGAGAAAGAACTGTCATCTCTGTCTTTTCATGGAGCACAGTTTAAACTTTTGACTAAAGGGTGTTTTTTCATGTCTAGAGGGCTCTAATAATGTTAAAAAACATATTTAGAAGGTCGTAAACAGGTTTTCTATGCTCTAACTGCGAAAATATTAGATTTATAAATAAAGAATCCTACTTCGTGGAAATTCATTTATCTGTCTGGAGCGGATTAACCGCGATAAACTAGGGTTTACTGTATAACTGTGCAGAGAATATTTATAAACAGTGTGAGAGAGTTTCTAAGGGCTTAAAATATATAAAAATAGCCATACAAACATATGGTTTCTACTTCGCGGATTTTCACCTATCGCGGGGGGTTCTGGAACACAACCCCCGCGATCGAGGAGGGATTACTGTACCTAAATTTATGTTGATTAGCTGAACGTACAGTGCTAAAAACTCTTGAGATCAGTAGGCTATCTTGTAAAAAGTATTTTTTAAAATGACGAGTAATGTAACATATTTATCTTACTGAAGTAAAAATAAACGTGTTATTATTATTCCAGCAGCACTGGGTGTAAGGCTAAAAAGGCACATGTGCCTGGTCCTTTGCAGGGCTCAATCACACAGCCAAGCAGAAAAAAATGTGCTGTATGCAACCCTGTAACAGAAGCCTATAAATAAAGCAGCAAATGTATTTATAAAACACAAAAAAAGATCATAGGCGTGATGCTTATTTTCGGATTCATGGTGGTTGATGATGATATTTAAGTCAGTTTAATGAGGTTGAAGTGTTTTGACAAAGGAGAAATTCCAGAAGATTACTTGCACATGTAAACATGGATTATTAATAAACCAGGTTTCTACCTTAACCAGGTTATTCACCTTAAAATGATTATGTGTGTTGCATGTAAATGCACTGACTGAAAAAGCGTGCAAGAACAGTAAGAATTATTTTCTTAATTTTCTTCCAATTAGACATACAGTTTCAGCTCAGATGATTTATTTTCCTGGACAAATTTAGTCTTTACCTATTTCAATGTTTTATCACAATGCAGAAGTTATTTTCGGTAAAACGCAGTATTACATTTTTAAAGCCACTTGCCACATTCCCTGTTCACCAGGAGAAAACAAAGAAAGGGAAAGATTAAATATGAAACAAAACTGATACAGAACTATCTAAAAAATAAGCAATCGCTCAGCATGTTTAATTATGTGAGTACTGATACAGTACTTCCAGAGTAAGATTTTTTTGGCAGTTCCTGACAGATGGCATTTAACTTTTTAAATTTAAAATAAAAATTAACTAAAGCATGACATTAATACAGTATGTGTTACTGTAAGAGGGTGGAATGCACATGGGTTATCATAAAAAAATTCACAATAGATTGTTCAATAAATATATGCTCTAGTGATATTCCAAGAGGAGCGATTAAAGGATTAGGGTCCTTTAGGTGTCTCCTACATGGGTCTCACTTTTTAAACACATACATGCTAAGTGTTGACACATGGTAGACTATATCATCATATGCCAAAAGAACAATATTCAATAATAAGCAAATCACTCCCACATGGTCTACTGACTCATCTCAATAACCGTGTTTTTGGGAACAGAATATTTCCAGAGTTAGTGCGGCTCCTACATGCTGGCTGGGGCACAATGACCAAGATCTTCACAGCGAGAAAGGTCTAAGAGAAATGTTGTAAACAGTGGAATCTCTTCAAGGTCTTCACCTAAGCAAAACATTTGAGTCTATTAATAGACAAGGACTTTGCCTGGTATTAAGAAAGACATTAAGAAAGGTTATTAAAGGTGGGGGCAATAGGACCAATAAAGGATAAGTCCTTGCTACACTGCTGTTCCAACATCTAGTCCAAGATGCTGCCAGTTGCCTACACGGACTCTGACCTGGAATTTCAGCATTTTTTCCCCCCTGTTGACCCCTAGTATTCACTGAGAATTTCGGGGGAAGTGATTTGAGTCATCCTCCATGCTAATGACTGCGTGCTTCTGCTCTACACTCATTAAGACATCTGACACTTGTTTCACCTAAATCCTGAAACTGTTTTATGATTTGTGGTCAGTTTGAAGAATTTGGAGGTCATATTGCAACAAGATAATAAGACAACAACCTCACATACTACTACCAAAGCTGGACACAATTCCCAAAGCTCTGGAGAATTTCTGGAATCTTGCCAGCAGATATCAGTTTGCATCTTGCCAAGGTCAGCTTTGTCCCACATTCATTTTGCTAGTCCTCCAAAATCAAATACAGCATACAGCTAAAATGAACAGTGCTGTCAACAAAACATTCATACCACTTACTTTGTCCTATCACTGTTAATTGTGGACTTGCTATTACTGTAATACAGGGAAACCTGATCAGTTTGACATCTAAAACCTCTGGCAAATTTCCCATGTTCGCAGGCAGGACAAATTCCATATAGTGAGGTTCAGAACTGAAGTATCTCCAATAATATTCACAGTTCATGTTTGTAAGACAGGCCATGTCACTCAAATGGATGACACTTGCTTCCACAGTCAATTTGCGCTTGATTTTGAGGTGGCCAACAAGCACACCTAAAGGATATACTGTACGTAAATGCTAACCCGAAAATGTGTGGTGCGGAATGCAGTGAATATAAAGGGCAGAATTATTTCTGATTTCTACCCAATTGCCAGGAAATACATTTTCCAAGAATCTCTAACAGGATTAATTAGGTTAGAAGGAGAATATACATATTTAAACATCCTAATTTTAACATCTTAAAAATATTTTGATACATTAGGGTTATGTTGTATTCAGGTACTTAAAAAGTGCCAAAAAACACAATTTTTAAAATGGTACAATACCAGAATTTCAGTGATTTCGATACCAAAGTAAACAGTAGCGTTGAAAGACCTTGTGCTCAGATCTTTGTTCTTCTGCTCTCTGATGCACTGCAGACTCCAAGTGGGACAAAATCCACCACCTCCCTTTTCGATGCACTAGGGCAGTATTTCTTGAAACATTTTTTGTCTTCTTGTGACACAATTTTGCCTTCTTTGTCTCTTTCAGACCCAGAACCATCGCTAACTGTCATTCCGGGAGTGGGGGGTCCCCCTTAGAGAACCTTCACCTACTGTCATCATTATCCTTTGAAGAATCACAGCAACAGGTCAAAGTAGAGAAATGTTGAAGCCTTAAACTGTCCGCAACAACTCATTGTAAGACACTACACAAACTGTATGCGACCCATCCCCATTGAATACAGTTGTGAGTCACAACTCTGCTCATCTGCATACAAGAATCTGTACACTAGAGAATTTAAAGGGGAACCATTATCATGTTTGATGACATGTTGTGTCATATTCAGCCCTTAACATTAAGCACCCACATAAACCAGCCTCTCACCCATGTAACCAGCCTTTCTAACTATCCCTGCATCGTTAGAAAAAAACCCAGTGCAGAGATGTTAAGTATAATATAAAGTAACATTTAACCACTCCCTAACCTTTGAAGCACTTTACACTCCACAATGGCCAAACTCCTCTCTTTCAGTCCCTACCTAAACCAAAATCTGTTCAATGTGATGGAGACCACCACAGTTTTTAACCATAGATTTTAGCAAGGTTGAGAGGCGTCTGTTTGTGCAAGGGTGGGCAGGGAACGCATGAGCTATCCATTATTTGCTTTGGTACTGGTACTGATGTTTAAAAGCTGGTATTGGTACCAAAGTCAAAATTTTAGTACCATTCCAACACTACTATACAGTACTGAATGTATACAGTATAAAAACAGTTTACAATACAATAATTAAAACTACTTTGGAGTCACCAGCTCCTAATAATATGAAACATTTAGGAGCCAAGTGACTTTTTGTCACAAAAATAATGAAATCAAAATTGACACAAAAGATAATATGGAGCTGTCTTTGTTGTTTTGTCTTGTCAGTTTGTCCTCTTTTATTACCTGATTCTTGCACTCCTTGATATTGCCTAACCTCTGATGGCTGAAGGTTACTGTTACACCCACAGAGCAGTGACTGCTATACACAATACACTTTCTTCCCCTCACATTTCTTTGCTATAGTCTGTCATGGCTATGTAATTGCTCTTCTATGCTTACTTCAGCATGTTTCCTTTTATTTCCATGTGAAATACATCTGACAAATGTGTCACAATGCAGTCTTATTATTAGTTGTCTTTGATATATTCAACCCTTTCTTATTGATTAGCACAATTTAAAATTATGCTAATTTTATTACAAATAGCAATTCTTTACAAGCAATAGTATAACACACACTGAACGTTACTTTCAGTTCTTACATTTTTCTCTGTTTTTTCTTCTTCTCTGGCTTGAAACATTAGCAGACTCACAGACACTTTCCTGAAGTGACGTGAACCACTTATAAATTTAGTTCTCACCACAAAATTTTCATGTGCCTCAGAACAAAAGTCACAATGCACTGCTTGCTTCTCTGTATCATCTCTTAGGTAGACAAACCTTTAGAGCCATGATGTTTTAAATTTTGGCTGTAGATTTACCCTGGACTTATAATTAATTTCATGTGTTGTTCAGCGAATTTGACACTATTAGTAGACTGGCACTTTAAAACTAAGCTGCTTAAATCTACTGCGGTGAGTTGGCACCCTGCCCAGGATTGGTTCCTGCCCCGCGCCCTGTGTTGGCTGGGATTGACTCCAGCAGACCCCCGTGACCCTGTGTTCGGTTTCAGCGGGTTAGAAAATGGATGGATGGCTGGATGCTTAAGTCTAAAGTCAGATATTTTGTGTTTTGTCATTATGACAAGTGAGGATATGCGCTTGATCAACTACAACAGTTTTTTTGTTAAGATTACTGATGTTAATGTAATAAAAGAAGTAACATGATTCCAATAACATCAAAGTATAAAACATATCTTTCAAAAAAACACAACTACCAAAATGCTTTTTGTATTAATATGCAGTATAAAATGAGAAGTCAAGCAAAATGACACCTTTTATTGACTAACTGAACTGATTATTTATTGGCAAGTTTGTCTTAATACCACATATAACAAATTAGGAGGCAAAATAATTATAACATTTTTACCTGAGGACCAATAACCTGAAATGTGTCTTCAGCATGAATGCATGTTATTTCCAACGGTTCAGTTCCTGAAATGTGTCTCAAAAGCCGGCAGGCCTGTGGAAAAAAAAAATAACATTTATTATTATTTTAAAGGGGA
>JANRMT010062841.1:35633785-35705541 GCA_026402145.1 Polypterus bichir lapradei
ATAGATAGATAGATAGATAGATAGATAGATAGATAGATAGATAGATACTTTATTAATCCCAAGGGGAAATACACATAATCCAGCAGCAGTATACTGATACAAAAAACAATATTAAATTAAATAGTAATAAAAATGTATGTAAAAGCAGACAATAACTTTGAGTAATGTTAGCATTTACTCCCCCGGGTGGAATTGAAGAGTCGCATAGTGTGGGGGAGGAACGATCTCCTCAGTCTGTCAGTGGAGCAAGACAGTGACAAAAGTCTGTCACTGAAGCTACTCCTCTGCCTGGAAATGACACTGTTCAGTGGATGCAGTGGATTCTTCATGATTGACAGGAGTTTGTTTAATGCCTGTTGCTCTGCCACAGATGTTAAACTGTCCAACTTTACTCCTACAATAGAGCCTGCCTTCTTAACAAGTATGTCCAGGCGTGAGGCGTCTTTCATCTTTATGCTGCCTCCCCAGCACACCACCGCGTAGAAGAGGGCACTTTCAACAACCGTCTGGTAGAACATCTGCAGCATCTTATTGCAGATGTTGAAGGACGCCAACCTTCTAAGGAAGTATAGTCGGCTCTGACCTTTCTTACATAGAGCATCAGTATTGGCAGTCCAGTCCAATTTGTCATCTAGCTGCACTCCCAGATATTTTTAGGTCTGCACCCTCTGCACACAGTCACCTCTGATGATCATAGGGTCCATGAGGGGTCTGGGCCTCCTAAAATCCACCACCAGCTCCTTGGTCTTGCTGGTGTTAAGGTGTAAGTGGTTTGAGTCGCACCATTTAACAAATTTATTGAAGCATTAAAATTAGCCAGTATAAGCAGTATAAGAAAGCCTTCTGAATATAACTCTGGAAAATGAGAATAGAAATAGTCTCAAGTTTTTTACTTTTCCACAGAAATATTATAATGTTAGTTAAGCTAACTGAAAGTCACTTTTTATAGTTTTCATGAAAATAAAATTATAGATCCTTTATTCAAATCAGTTATTCAACATTCAATGCCTCTTATTTCAATACTGACCAGACCTAACCCTTTCTACCATTTGAGAACCTGGTTACAACACAAAGATTTTTCATTTTTATATACAATATTTTTATTTATGTTTCTGGAGCATAAATTATGAATAGTTTCTTTTTAAGCAACAAGTTATAAATTAACTGCTAATCAAACGACTCATCCATCCTTCAAATGAATTGCTTTTCTGAAGCTGGTTTTTCACTAGAGGAGCCCACTCAAATACATATTCACTCTCACCTACATTACAGCAGTCCAAATTAACCTAGTAGGTACATCTTTGGTGAGGGAAACCAGAAGAAAAAAAAAAATAAAAATCACATGAACACAACATGAATGCACAGACTCCAGCCTGTGACTGAGCCAGAAATAAGATGTGAGAGTGCAGGCCAAATTATTATGTTATCTGGTGGCACTACAATCTAGATACCTAGTAATGCAACATGGAACATTATAAATTTAACCATACTACATCTATTATTAAACAGTGTTCTAAATATTTTGAAATAAACACTACAGTAAACAGTAAAGACACAAGACAGTAGAGACAGTTCAATAAATGTTACATGCTTTAATGCTAAATTGCTAGATACTCAAATGGAAAAGTATTAAGAAAATCACTTTTAACCTTATTGATGGATTATCAGTTAAAACAAGAATTATTACTTAGGTAGATCATTTTTCTTGGGTTTAAATTCACAGATTGATGAAAAAATGGAAATGATGCTGAAGGCGGAGAAGACCAGTATGCTATTAATAATAGCTACTCTGAAGCATAACCAATTTGAGACAATGAAAAAGGCAACTTTAAAAGAGAAAATAAAAAACATTTACAACTGACTATTCTACATTCTAAAGCTAGAAATGGGAGATGCAAGAAAATCAGCAGAATGTTTAAGAACATCAAAACAATTTTGACAAGAACAGGCTTTTGAGCCCAGCAAGTTGTCAGTGCTAAATAACAATTAGCATACCAAGTAAAACAGACTAAAAACTACATTACAATATGTATATTTAAACAACATTTTTACCAAGTTATACATATTTAGAGATTTTTTTTAAAAAGTTTCATGTTTATGTTTCTTTAAACTTCAACTTGGTAAGATATATATTTAATTATTGACAAAGCACGTATAAAGTACAGTGCATTAGCATTGATGTAATTGCATATAGATCTCCTGTTTTTCAAACTGTCAAGTGCTTAATGTCACTAAACACTATTCTGTAAGCAATGCTTGTTATATTTTTGTGCTACCTAGGTAATACATTTTAATTTATTTTGTTGGCAGTAAATATTTTTTGAAATTGAAACAGCTAATGAAATTAGACATAAATCCTTACACAAAATATGTGTCTACTTTGTGGAACACCAGCCATATTTGCTGCTGAATTCTGAGGCAACTATTTATAATTAAGACTTTGACTATCATATCACATAGTTGTGTGAGTGGAAGTGCATCCTGAATGCAAATTACAAAAAAAGATTAATAATGTAAAGTAGCAGAAAATCTAGTAAACATACTAGCCTTTGATATGAAAAGAAGGAATGACTACTAATGTGACATGCAGCAAGTATTGTTAAATTATGTAATGTTAATACCAAGAACTACAGTAAAATTAATATATTTCTCCCCTTCATCTGGTGTGACTAAGTCTTTATTTCACAGCTAAAATTGGCTTAAATTCTTTTGTGGTTTTTAAACAATAAAACTGTTTATTTCAGGTATTAAACTTTGGTAGAGCACCATCCCAGTTATTCTTAAAAGTATCATTTTTTTTTAAACCAGATATTTAGAAAAATGTTTAGAGGAAAACAGTTAAGCCACTAATTACTATAAAACTGTCAGGCAACAGAAGAATTTAAAGTT
Source organism: Polypterus bichir lapradei (assembly GCA_026402145.1). Taxonomy (NCBI): domain Eukaryota; kingdom Metazoa; phylum Chordata; class Cladistia; order Polypteriformes; family Polypteridae; genus Polypterus; species Polypterus bichir. The sequence goes on from JANRMT010062841.1 coordinate 35,636,675, forward strand.
GCATTTTAAGATATTATTTTAGTCTTTTTTTTAATTTTATTGATTTTATTGTAATCATTCCATACAAATAGATCAATTTTTTCAAAAAATAGGATTTTAGTCTTTTTTTCATTTTAATATCAATATGTTCTCACCTTAAACTCTTTAATTCCAGTATAAATGCTAACAACTTGGACCTCCCCTTCTCCACTGGTCCGTGAGTCTGTGACGATCTCAATCACCTGGTCCAGTGCCAATCGCATGCGGTGGAAAACACCATCTTTATTAATTCTTGCAGATTCACAGTCTGGATGCCGTAAGCATGTCTTTAGAATGACAAGTGGCACATGAAAAAAGCATTAGAAACATTTGCTACACATCTATGAAAATGTCAGGTCTTAATATAACAGCAAAAATATACTGATAACCTAATTTGTAATTTAAAAAAAGTTCCACAAATTAAAATCAACAATACAACATCCTCCTCTTATTAGATTAAACTAGCAAAATACCCGCGCTTCGCAGCGGCGAAGTACTGCCTTAAAATTTTTATTAAGAAGAAAATTAAACCTTTTTAAACTGAGGGAAAATATACCAATACTTATTTGTTAAGGATCTCTTTGCATGCCACGTTGTCAGATCGGCCCTCCAGTTGTAATATGACCAAGCTGTAGCTGTGCGCTGAGCTTACTCTTGAGCATGCAACATACAGTTGGCCATGTGAACAGTAATCTTGTTTCAAATCTCACAGCTTGGATTGCTGCTGTCATAATCGGTTTGAGTTTCATGGTTTGTTTCAATTACGACAGTATTTGTAGGACTTGTGTTGAAGAGACATTCGGCATCTGTCAAGCGTTGTAAGTATACAACCAGTTTCATTGATAACTTCACATCCAGCTTTTGAGAGTTTAAACATTTCTAAACATCAAAGTGTCCACTACTGAAATCGTCACCTGTGAATCTAAGATGTTTAAGAGGCATTGTCGGTTGTCCAAAGGTGTAAAATATCTGGCCATTTCGGTACACTTGAAAGTGACAACCGAACAATTCAGCGGCAGCCATCAACTCACATGCAGATGCATAGGTGAAGGGCTTAAGCATTTCACTCTTCTAGTGCTCCTGTGTAGTATAATTATCTCCTGTACAGTCATCAGTCCACACCTTGAACCTGTCCCAGTCGTTCAATACATAAGACACAATGTTCCTCCGGATATCAAGAGTGAGCCTGATATGGGCGTGCAATATGTAACAAAGAGAATGGAAAAGGCAGGTGCCATCTCCGGGCATGGAAACCACTTGGTAAGTGACAGTTCTTTGATCGATGGTGATCACCTCGATAGACATGTTAATGGGGGTACGGTTGGAATGATAAAGGAAATGGGTACCTGAACAATGTCAACTAAGTCTAAAATACCTACACAATAACTATAATCGTAATAAATAAACAATAAAACAGCGGAGAAGCCGTGGCTTAAATAAAAAGGCTGTAGTTACCAGCAGGGAGACGTGAATACCGTGGCGAAGCAAGGAAGGGAATGTAGAGACTGGAGCGACAGATGGCCTTATATAGGCAGGCAGCCAACAACGTGGGAGGCGTTGGGATGGGGGACCCAACGCCGCCTCACACGGTGACCGAGCTGCAGGCTATGGACGTATATATGTACGTAAGTAGGATTCAGTTAGCGTTGAGAACCCGCGTACCAAATTTCTTGAAGATGGGCCCATAAGTAACAAAGACCGTTGAAAAGTTCAATATGGCGGCCGACAGTGGCATCATATCACCGAAATAAGTACCAAATTTCAGCCTTCTACCTACACGGGAAGTTGGAGAATTAGTGACGTTGGAAAGTTCAATATGGCGGCTGACAGTGGCGTCACACCACCGAAATAAGTACGTACATTGGTTTCGGTTAGCGCAGGGAAGCCGCCTACCAGATTTCGTGAAGATGGGGCCATGAATAAGAAAGTTCAACATGGCGGACGTTGTTGACCGTTATGACCGTTACGCGTAGAATTTCAAAATGAAACCTGCTTAACTTTTGTAAGTAAGCTGTAAGGAATGACCCTGCCAAATTTCAGCCTTCTACCTACACGGGAAGTTGGAGAATTAGTGACGTTGGAAAGTTCAATATGGCAGCCGACAGTGGCATCATACCACTGAAATAAGTACGTACATCGGTTTTGGTTAGCGCAGAGAAGCCAACTACCAAATTTCGTGAAGATGGGGCCATAAATAAGAAAGTTGAACATGGCGAACATTGTCAACCGTCATGACCGTTACGTGTAGAATTTTGAAATGAAACATGCTTAACTTTTGTAAGTAAGCTGTAAGGAATGAGCCTGCCAAATTTCAGCCTTCTACCTACACGGGTAGTTGGAGAATTAGTGACGTTGGAAAGTTCAATATGGCGGCTGACAGTGGTGTCATACCACCGAAATAAGTATGTGATGGTATGTACTCACATACCATCTTTTGTGCCGTCTATTTTTTTTTTTTTTTTTGCAACTTCACATCGGCAACATAAATGTATAGCGCTGTATTTGAGCCACTGAGAAAAAATAAAAGACACGGTGAAAACGTGTATTTTGTGATTAAAGTGAAAATTTCGGCTTTAATCTCGAATTGTCCACTTTAACCTCATAGTTTACTTTATTATTAAAGCAGATCATCGTAAACGTCATCCCAGTTTTTAATCGCTACGAGCTTCTTGGACCTGACAACAGGTAAAGTAAAAAAATAAAAAATAGACGGCACAAAAGATGGTATGTGAGACTTTTAAAATGTATAGTGTCATTACGATTGGGAATATGCGACGCTTGAATATATAAGCACCACGAATGCATCTGTATGTCGGCATTTTGCTTCACCACTTTGAACCATTCATCAAACAGCAAAGCGTGCACATCGATCCCCGAAGGATCTCCATAGAGGCTTGCTGTCACATGTAGTTAGTAAACAGAGACTCTGACGTCACGTTCCGACTTTTAGCACACTGCGCCCCCCCGACTTTTTGCTGGTACTGCAACTCGCGCACGCATCGCGTTCATTTCTGAGGACCTGCTCAGAGGACTCGTGAAATGAACGCTGGGAACGCGTGGCAGCCATGATGCGGGTGCATACGCGTTCTGAGCGTGAAGTATAAATCGGCCCTAAAACTCTGATTAACTGTGAACCTGTCGTTTTGTTACCATTGTACCTTGGAAGCTGTTAAAAGCATCATAGTGCACTTTTCAAGGACTGCTCTGGCTGCTGCCATTCTGGCTTTCTTCTTTTCATCTTTTAAGTCCTGGGAAACAAAAGAAAATAATAAGCCTGAGCAGAAGTGCTTTTTCTGTCATTCTTTGAGCATCACAGATATATCTGAAGTTTTACATATTTTAAACAAAACAGCAAATTATATAATATTTACCACAATTACAAACACATAATGAAGAATCACAGATTTAGATAGTGCTCTGCTGTGGTGTTTAAATGATGATTTCTGAGTGTAACAGTGGTGGACTACAAGCAACTGGTGCTGTACAAACTACTACTGATTTTTAATATAAAGTTACTACTGATTTGAAAAGATAAATAAAAAAAAAGTTTTACTGACATTATCAGGGTTTACAATGGATGACCATTTTTTTCTAAAACACTTCGCTTCCAATTTCTTAAACATCATTATGCATTATCACAAAGCACCTATTTTCCAACCCATTCATTATGTTTTGCTCCACATGCACTAACCACAACAGGCAGATTTTCCAAAACATGTGATTTACTAACTCAAAACAATTCTCTTTCTCAGCTTTTCACTTATTATCTTTATATTCCACAGAAAAGCTCAGAATAGCCACCTGATAGTTCTCATTTTACTGCTTTCAACGTTTGTTTCATGTTATGCTATCAACAGCCAAATGTTTTTCCCACACACCATGCTCTCTTCCATAACCTGCATAAACATTTGCCTTCAGTGTTATGGAGGCTCCATTACAAGTCTGATCAGGGGCAGGACCTGCAAAAACTTTTGTGCACCTCCATGTTCATTTCACATCTGGCCTAATTAGCAGGACTTTCTCTAAAACAGTTCCTGAACTGACACTTAAATGGTAACCTAAATTTACATTGAACTACACTGGTGAATATATTCTTATAAAGTAGCATCTACTTATCTGTTTATATATGGATATGTAGTACACTTTACAGATATTAAAACACAAGGACAAAAATGAACAGGATATATTGCGTTAAGATGATTTTCAAATAGATTATAGGAATGGGACTGGATTTTTCTGCATACAGTTTAGTACTGATAGTTTTAATATACAGTATACATTTACGTAATGATTGTAATACAATTATTTTAATAGTTTCACATTTGTATTATAGACAGTCTAATTGGGGTACCCGGACATTCTGTATATCAAACCTCAATGATGCTGTCCAGACTTATTCTTAAAAAATTGTTCATATTTAAGATACAATTAACTTAACATCTTAGTCCAACAACATTTATTTTTATAGCACATTTTCATACAAAGTATGGAGCTCAAAGTGCTTTACAAGATATCAAGGAATTAGTTGCAAGAAAAAAAAAAGTACATTTCTATACAAATAATAATGAATAAATAGTATAACACAGATAAATAATGCACACTTATATAATATAGATATACACTGTGGTTAAGAGAAGTATGGCCCTTAAATACAGAATTGTTTTTTTAAGTCTCTAAATTCAATTCCGATGATAAGGTTAGGTGGCCAGGGTTCAATAATGTATGCAGACACTGGACTCAGCATGCTGTTGCTCAAAGCTTGTTTCTATATACTACATTCTAAATAGGTTTAAAGAGTCAAATGCAATCTATGAATTGACCTGCTTTGTTTGTGTATCTTATCACTGTTAATTTCACACACACAGCATGTTACCTACAGTGAACTAATAACATAGTCTATATAAAGTCAGAGGTTGTTAGGACTCCTGGATGTGCAAAGCTTTCATATGTGCAAATATTGTAAAACTATGGCTTCCATTCTGAAGCAGACAACAATGAACCGGTAACTTGCTCCTGACTCTCTAGAACTGTGTCCACTGTCGGCAGAACAGGTGCAAGACTACCAGGAGCCATGAATTGTTTTAAGTGAGTTGGAGTATATTATGATGCTAGTGGTTGCTGACTTCAGAATTAATCATCTGTGACAAACTGTGTCAAATGTTTTTTGAACTAAGCAACTGAATTATGCATTGTTTTTATCTACTGTTAAGAGTTTTCTAGGTAAAAATGTTCAGCTGACTTGACAGGACTTTGCTTTTATAATCTTATTAGTCTGTAAATACTAGGAATCATTTAATTTCCTTTTTTGTGGACTGGAATCAAATATTCCAACTTTACTGTCATCAGGTTATTCTTCCCTCTGTATAAATTTACTGAAGTTTTATTGATAACATCTTTCATTTCTTTCAGCTATAATAGTAAAATCCAAGATAATTAATTTGTTACCTTTCCCTTATTTTTTAGTCTCCTAATCTTTTGGATGTTATTCTTTTTTTTATTCCAGTTACTTTTTCCTATATTCTTTTGGTTATGACTTTTTTTAAGCTTTTATTGCTAATTCTTCTGTAGAGTAATTTTATTAGTCTCATGTTTGTTTCATTCAGTTTTTTATTTTGGCAATGTTTTTGTTTTTTTATTTTGTTTAATTTTAGACTGTATTTACCGTTCCCAATACATCAGAATGTCAATGAAGAGACACCATGTACTGCTTAGAGTAACAATGTTTTTATCTATATTTCCAGCTATTTCCTGATCGCCAAAAAGTATGCTTTTCTCAAACTATTTACACCTCTGTGTTAATGTGCACTTGTGTATTTTTAACATCTAATTTATAATTAAACACATTGTGATCAAAGTCGTCATTTTCTTCATTTCCACTAATCTTTGTTCCTGGAAGCTGTGAGTTTAAGACAGCAATTACCCAGCGCTGGGATGGGGACAAATTTCCTATGCAGATATTCTGGTTTCTGTTGTTTCATTTCCAAGCTGTGTTTCCAGTCACAACTTAAAATGCCAGTGTTCACCGGATTTTTAAAAAATGATCTGTAATTAAAGTGGTGTACTTACATTTTGTCTGTCTCCTGTCAGATGAGCAAACTCCACCATCTCATTTCCAAACTGACTGAAAATTTGCACAAACTCCTGAAAGCTGCTGACCTTTTCCAAATGTTCTAAGGTCACCAAAACCTATAAAAAGATGATGTAGCAGTGTGATTTTTACATAACATGAAAAACAGGAAAAAAACAGGTAGTAATGGCTAATTACCATGAATAAAATGAGATATTAAAGCATCCATATACATATTGTATATACTGTATATATACACATAAACAGTAGTGTTCAAAAATTTGGAATCAACCAAAAATTTTTTTAATAAAAATTGGTACCTAAAAATTCATTTAAAAATATACGCAAGACATTTCTAGTGTTGCAAATGGCTAACTGTTTTATACCTTAATATTTACATATGACTGCAACATCCCACTACTCCAGTGTCCTAAAGGTAAACTATCTTAGTTTATCTTAAATGAATCATGTTTAGAAGTTAATTGGTTATTAGGGAAATACTTAGCACTGTTGAAACCTATTTATCTGTTCAATAAAGCAAACTAATGGTCTATCCTTGGTTTGAAAGGTACTGGGTTTCTTAAGAAACACATCCATCTATTGTTATTCTACAAAATGAAGGGTATTCCATGCAACAGATTGCAAAGAAGCTAAATATTTCATACACAGATTGCCTTTACTATCTTGAGAGAAGAGGACAAACTGGATCTAACTAACACTCTGGGTCCTTAAATAAAAAAAACACCAAATACCAGTGTCATCTGCAACAGTGAAAATAAAAGGCTAAAAGCAGCAAAAGAACACCGATGCTGGACAACAGCTTAATGGGCAATTCCAAACATTTATGAATAATTCTACTGCCATAAAGTCAAAAATCGCAAAGAATTCTAAATTGGTATAAAATTAGCCTATTTGCATAAGGAATTCCCCTTTTGCAACAATGCTGCAAACGGTTCCTAATCACCTCCAAACCTTGTGCATAGTGATGGGAAACACTTTAATATGGTTAGCAGACTAATTGTCCTGTGTGTTTTGAATTTTCTGTTGTGGGTTTTCATAAATTGGTGAACCTTTAGCACACCCTACACTACAAAAGGTAGCTTTCTTTTTCCACCAGACAACATGAAACATGTTTTGCTAAACACTGAATTCATATAAATGTATAAACATAATTGTATGATAAAACTCTTTACTGGTCTATTATTTTGAAGTGGTGACTGTTAACTGATTGGCTTAGGTGACAACTGTTTAACTCAGTGGTTCCCAAAGTGTGCACCGCAGCTCTCCTCACAGGGGTGCTGTGAAATATTACAAAATGTTCATCATTTTATTTGCATTTTCAATGCAATGTGATAGGACGCAGTGGTTTGTGGAAGCCTCTACAAATGGGTACTAGATGGTGCTCTACAATAATTAAGCTTCTCAATTGTTTTAGTAGTTTGTCAAACTTTCTCTGTACTTTGTGTTCGTATATAAATAGATGTTGGTTTTACAATCTTGGTGCTGAATTAGTTTTCGGAGATCAAGTGAAGTTTTTGAAGTATTTCTTCTTGTATGTATTTTTAAAAATGGATCAGTTTTTATTAAACAGTAATGAGCATTGTGTGAGTGAAAATAAAGAGGGCACACCGTCAACCAATGGCAAGAGTGTGAAGAAATGTAAATATTGAAAATATTATGACAGTTATTTGAACTTTGGTTTTACGTCGAGAGAAGTCAATGGTGAATAGAAGCCTCAGTGTGTACTGTGTATGAAAGTAATGGCACCAGAGTGAATGCTACCAAGTAAGTTGAAATGCCATTTAGAAAACAATCATCCCAGCATGGTTAATAAATCTCGTGACTACTTTACCAGAAAGTTAAGAGTTAAATCAACAAAAAGGTAGTTTTTTATAAGCAGGCATTAATACCAAGCAATGCTTTGCTAGCATCTTACAAGGTGGCACACAGAATTGCAAAATGTAAGAAACTACATAGCATCACAGAAGAACTCATTCTACCGGCTGCTTTAGATATGGTGAAAATTATGAACAGTGAGTCTGCTGAGAAGCTGCTTTCAAAAGTTCCTTTGTCCAATAACACCATCACTCACAGAATACAGCACATAGCGGAGGACCTCAATGATCAATTAGTTAAAAAAAAATAAAAGGGAATGAATTTGGGTTGCAGCTGGATGAGGCCACAGATAATAATAATAATGCTCACTTGATTTGCTATGTATGGTTTATGGTAATAACATTGTAGAAGACGTTCTCTTTTGTAAAAGTATCACTGCTGGTGCTAAGGCTCAAGACTTGTTTGAGAACCTTGATACTTTTATATACAAAAATAATTTGGAGTGGACTAAGTCGTTGGAGTCTGTACTGATGGTGCTCATTCTATGTCTGGCTGTTATGGAGGATTGCAGGCACTTATTCGAAGCAAAGCCCCTGATGCACTTTGAACCCATTGCGTTATTCACAGGGAAGCACTTGTGTCAAAATATCTGAGTCCTACATTGAACTAGGTCTTAGAATATGTAGTGAATGTAGTAAACTTTATAAAAACTCACCCATTGAAGGCAAGGTTTTTCAAAAAACTATGTTAGGATATGTTATCTGAGCACACGTCTTTGTTGTGCTACAGCACTTTGCAATGGGTCTCTCGAGGTAATATTTTTTTCTCGTACATTTGAACTGTGACAGGAAATTTATATTTTTTTTAAAGAGGAAGACCACAAGTATACCAAAAATTTTGTGAATGAAGATGTTTTGGTAAAACTAGCATACTTAAGTGATATTTTTGAAAAGCTGAATGCTCTTAAATATCTCCCTGCAGGGAAGCAACATGCACCTTTTACAGATGATTGAGAAAATTTCAGCTTTTATAAAAAAAAAAAAAAAAAACTATGGAAAACAAAAATGAATGAAGATGGAGGCATTTATATCAATAAATTTGCATGGATTCAAGATCCATTTAATGCCAGTGCTCCATCTGAATTTACTGCTGCAGAAGAAGAAACTCTTATTGAGTGGTATTGGGACATTACGTTGAAAACAAAACTGAATTTTGGATATCCATAAAAGACGAATATCCCCTTCTGAGTGGTAAAGTTCAGAGAATTTTAATTCCATTTGCGACTTCTTTTTTGTGCGAAGCTGGGTTTTCAGTTGTTGCTGTGATAAAAATCAATATGGAGAAGGAAACAAGGGTGGCTGTGTCCAGTTTGATTCCAAGATTTGAGAAAATGTGCGCTGAGCAACAGGCTCATCCATCCCAATAATTATAATTAGTTGAATTTGTTCAATTACATTTTTTTGTGATCTTAAATACATGTTTTATTTATTTTTACCTAACCTTTTAATTACAAAAAATTATTGGCTATTTCGCAAAGTATACTTGTTAGAATTTGACGTTCGCCTTGGGAAAACCTCGATTCAGCAAGGGAGCTGATAATCGAAAAAGTTTGGGAACCACTGGTTTAACTGTTAAATTATGGCCAGGTCTTTTACAATAAGCAATTATACATTTACAGTCAAATGTTTTACAGTGTATGCCTAAGTATATTCTATATGTGCATTGAATCTCTGTGAATACTACAGGTCCCATTAATATCATGAACTATGCTAAATTATCCATACATCCATCCATCCATTATCCAACCTGCTATAACCTAACAACAGGGTCACGGGGGTCTGCTGGAGCCAATCCCAGACAACACAGGGCACAAGGCAGGAAACAAACCCCGGGCAGGGCGCCAGCCCACCGCAGATGGTAAATTATTTTTTTTTTCAATGTTATTATATTACATAAAACAAATTCATTAATGTACCTTGTTTCGGGAATTGATGATCTGCTTGATAACTATTCTGTCTGCCAGCACAAGAACCTTAGTAACTGATGACAAGAGCATTCTTGCTGCCTTTACCATCCCGGTCTTGTCACTGAAAATTGTTGCTCGTTCATCTGACTCAGGCTGATCCAACGTAATCACATCAGTGAGCTGTGCAATAGTATCCCCTAAATGTACAGAAACAAGAAAAAACATACCATGAGGCTTAACATGATATGCTTCACATAAACCACAAAAAAAAAAAATGATATATATATATATATATATATGTATTTTTTGCTCATAATGTCTGTATTTTTACATTCACCCATATGCTATAGTTCCTGTTGTTTTATTGCATGCACCTGCTGATGGAAAGACACCCTTCCCTAGCTTGTGTCTGGTTCATTAATAATGCTTCATTCTTAACACCATTTTGAAAAGGCTTCTGGAAAAACCCTTATGAATGGATACTAGCCCTCAATAAATCTTCTCTAGGTGCCAGGAAAAAAGAAAAGTGTAAAGCAAGCATAACACCCACATTATCTCTTTGCAGATCTTACATGGCCTGAGTTAACTCTGTTCTGCCCAAGTTCTAGCTGTTTAATAACCATAAAACACTTTGACAAGAGTTATTAAATAATGTAATGAGCTGCCTTAATTACAGATAAATACCAAGGATCTATTGTATTCTACAAAACGACAGAAACATCAAAACACTGATATGTCTTCACCTCTTACCCTAGAACGTCACAAGATTAATTCCTATTCCAGAAGAAAAAACATCTGTTCACTTGAAAGACAATAGAATTTTCTATAGAAAAGCCACATGTATGAACAAGAATATAAATATATGTACACTTAAGTAATGTGTATGTGTAAAAATGAGCAATAAGCAATTCTGTAGCATATGAGCAGTTGGGAATCAAACTAAAAGAAGTGGGAGTTCAGGGTGTTGTTTTTAGATGGGTGCAGAATTGGGCCGGACACAAGAAGCAAAGAGTGATGGTGCGAAGAACTCTATCAGAATTGGCTGATGTTAAGAGTGGTGTTCTACAGGGGTTAGTGCTAGGGCTGCTGCTGTTTTTAATATGTATAAATGATATGGATAGGAATATAAGTAATAAGCTGGTTAAGTTTGCTGATGATACCTAGATAGGTGGATTTGCAGATAATTTGGAAACTGTTATATCGTTACAGAAGGACTTGGATAGCATACAGGCTTGGGCAGATTTGTGGCAGATGAAATTTAACATCAGTAAAATGTAAAGTATTACACATAGGCAGTAAAAATGTTAGGTTTGAATACACAATGGGTGGTGTGAAAATCGAGAGTGCACCTTATGAGAAGTATTTAGTTGTCATAGTGGACTCTAAGCTATCGGCTTCCTGACAGTGTTCAGAATCCATTAAGAAGGCAAACGGAATATCGGGCTATGTTTCGTTCTGTTCTTTTTTTTCCTTTTGGGGAACTTTATCTAGTAACTGCACCTGCACTTTCTTGGGGAAATACCCTTGGGAATTAGCGCAGATATAAAAAGTTGCTCCCCACAGTGGATTTAGGTAGTGGAATTTTTGTTTTGGGCCAAAATTGTTGCTCCTGGGGAATTTATTTAGTAACTGTACCTGCACTTTATTCCATCCTGGGCAGTGGCAAATAAAACTTCAGTAACAACTTCAACAACATTTATTTATATAGCAAGTTTTCATACAAACTATGTAGCTCACAGTTCTTTAGAAGAAGATGTCAAAGAGAAAGTTATAAGAAAAGAGAATCAAGATGAGGCAATAATATTAAAGAATAAGTAACAAAGAAAGAAAACAAAAACAGATTAATCTAAACGATCTTAAAAACAGAAAAATATCAAGCAGAAGAGTAATGCCCTTATATATAGTGTCAAATTCTAAGTCTCTAAGGATGGATCCAGTGATAAGGTTAAATGGCTGGGAGGACAGAAAAAAATCTCAGCACATAACATATCGGCAACTTCACATTAGCCACCGATTTTTCAAATATTTTGGTTGAAAGTTATTACAGTAATCCTAATTGTTGAATTAAATTGTATTAATTACTGATTTAGCACTTCATCTGCTGGTTTGTACTTAGCTTATACATAGATAAACTAATGTGAGAGTAACTATATCAAAAGTTTAACAGAATTACTTTTCTTTTAGAAAATGACAAAATCTAACAAACTTTTTAGCTTCTGAATCTTTACTTCTGTCCATTTTTTCCACTTACATAAAGTATGCTGAATAGGTAACTACATATTTTGCTGCAAAACTACACTTACAGCAACAAATAAATAAATAAATAAATGATCACCAATAGATACAATTGGATGCTAGCTCACTGCTTGCTTATTCCGTGACTACTAAATTTGCCTCCACCCCTCCCAAAAAACAGGAAAGGCAGTTTTTGCTAATGACAGATGAAAAAGGATCTTTGTGGAATGGATGTGGACAATAGTGCCAAGATATGTTACATTTACACAAGGCACTGACTCATTGGGGTAGGGCATGTGAAGGGAGAAAAGATGGGTTTCAACTATGGAGCTGGAGTAGAAAACAAAAACAAACTTACAAGCCAATTAATACACTTCATTGTTCTATTGACTGATAACAATTAAAGACAAGGCAAACACAACATGCACAGTGAAAATTAATATCAAAATCGAAAATCAGATGCAATCCAAAGTGTATTGCAAACATTAAGTGTATTTTGTTTATGTTACCAGTGAAAAATCATTTTAGGATTTATTTATGAACACAGGCAAAGGCATTAGGGACACTATACATCACAAAAAATAAAACACACTAATTACTGGAATTTCTAGGGTTTTCACCAGTGAAAAGTTTAGCTGCTGGCTCATACCGAATAATCTAGAGAATAAGAGAAAGCAAAATTGAACAAATCAACATTCCTGAAATATGTTAGTGTTAACTTCATAAAAAGTATAGATTATTAACCAATCTGAAAAACAAAAAAGATCTGGTAGCAGGAAATGCTAGTGCTAAAAGTACATTGGTTAACTGCAGTCTTAGATTACATGGTAACTACCAAAATAAGACTCAAAAAACAACCACCTACCAATAAAAAGAAGCATAATGAATGTTTCAGTTATTTTTCAAAACATAATGAAAATAAAAACAAATCAGCAATTTATCCACCACAAATGAACATGGGTCATTAGAATAGCTAAATAATGAACAGTGTTGCAAACCAAGCATAACACAGCACAGACAATAAATTGCGATAAGAAAGAAAACAAAGCGTCACCCTGTAAGCTACTAAAATAATTGTTACCAAATTTTTTATGTAGCAACCTTTACAAAAGATATACGGCCATATCAAGAAACCAGATTAATTTCCGTTCTGAGCTCAATATCATGTGAAAGTTTTGTGATTAAACACGATAAGACTTTCTTTTATAATGTTGAATGAAAGGCTCCATAGAAACAATCTTTTCCAGCCATCACTATATAGCTATGATATTAAAATTAGAAGAAAACTAAGTACATCATGTTTCTCAGTATATCAGATAAAAAATGCAGCTAATAAACAATACTAGCAAAATAAGTATGAGTTTTTTTAAGATCAGATCAACATTTTGCAAAATGGTCTTACTTAAAGCTGGAGTATTACACCCCAGTGAAAATTAGAGCCATATGAAATATCACATTTTAAATGTATGTACATACTTGCTTGACATACAGAAAGATCTTGTTCTGGATGCTTTTCTGTCATGACTACAGACATATAGAAAAAAAATTCAAAAGCTTCAAGGCAGGTAGGAGCAGAATTCCTAAAAACATTTACTAGGTGTCCCAATAGAGTGTATAAATATGCCAAACTGTGGAATGAGGTAAGGCTTGCGAAATACCAGTGAATTCTTCTTTTACCTGGAGGGGATACTTCAGAACAATGTATACAGAAGTAGTAGTATTATTAGTAACAATAATGTTATGAGTATTTTGGAATCATAGGTCTACACACTAGGGTTATTTGTGCAAAGAGGTGAAAACTGAAATTAAAAAGATTTGCAGCTCCTGAAAAATTGATTATATATCCAAGGTAGAAAAAAATATAATAAACAAGTTGGATAGATTTTCAATTTACACTACATTAGGTGTAGTAGCATATTTTGGGGTCTCAGACCTTGTTTCTGAAGGTGTTATTCTACCAAGTCAGTTATTTCTAGTATTGTGCATTTTCCTTTATTTCTTTGATAATATTGTTTTTTGTCCCTGAAATCAATATTACTTTTAAGTTCTTTAAAGATCCTCTTGTTTCTTTTCAAATACTGTACATGTATATTTTATCATTTCGGGCGATGAGGGTGTGGATGTGCAGCTAGATTGTAAGATACAAAAAATGTGACTTTGCTATCAAAACTACTGCAGACTTATTTACCGTAAATACATGCTCAATACCAAAAGTAATATAATGGCACATGATATCCATGCACAATTTCATGCAACATTTAATCATATTAGTTTCTCACTTCCAAACAACTTCTTCATTTAATGGCATAAATGACATTGGTTCTAGTGGTACCCCCAGCAACAATGAACATCTGTGACTCTTGTCCTAAAACTCAGTATTACTAGGTCACTGTTAAAAAGTGGCCATTATGAAAAGTTCCAGGCCATCACTGTTAATAAAAGTCTCTCTCGTTTAAAATTGTCCAAAATATTTCCAGGGTAAGATCCAACCTGCGAACGCTGCAATCAAGTTCCAGCCTCACTGGGCCACATGTTTTGGGCCTGCACCAAATTAACATCATTCTGGACCAAAATCTTTAAATGCTTTTCAGACAGCCTTGGTGTCACAATCTCTCTTAATCCACAAACAGCTGTGTTTGGGATACTCCCAGAGGGGCTTAAAGTGGAGAAGAACAAACAAACTGTGATTGCCTTTACTACACTATTGGCACGTAGACTTATCTTGCTCAACTGGATGAATCCTAACTTTATATTATTTGAAACTGAATAAATCAAATTTGCACATAGAGGATCTGTACAAAACTTTTTAAAAACCTGTCACGATCTACTCAATAACATTTTAGAATAAGCATTTAAATTGAGGAAGCAAATTCTCTCCCCTCTTTTACTCCATTTATCTTTATTCATTTATTAATTTATCTATTTACTTATTTTTACTAGCTTAATGTTTTACACTGCTGGCCTAGCTCTCTTTCTCAAGGGTGGGGTTGATTTATTTTGAACCTATTTTTGTAAAACTTTATTTATTTGTATGGAATGTTATTTGATTTTAATACAATCGATAAAATTAAAAAAAGAAAAAAAGTGTCAATCAGAGGCCCACATACCATGCATGTTCAGTGCTATGGGACAGAAATAGTTTGTGTGATCGTGTGTGTGTGTGATAAAATAGGTCAATCATCACAGGTATACCAACCTGTTTGTAGTGGAAATATCTATCTGTACTACCTAAAAATTGAAAAAAAAAATATCTTTAGTAAAATGAAAAAACCTTCCAGCAACCCTGTGTACTGTATGTGATTGTGCACTAATGGATTAATGAGGTCACCATCACAGCAGACGAGCAAACCAGAGCAAGAACAACTTTATTCTCAAAAAGAAATGCTATATACTGTATTCTCTCTTTGAATACTGCAGCCAACTTAATGCTGCCTAAAATGTAACAATGTTTCCTGAACTGAGCCACACTCTGCATTGGGTATATACAAGACATTACCTATGCTTCCTGAAAATTGTAGTGTATGCACAAGCTTTAGATAAATCCACATAAGCAGGGACTCTGTCTTAAATACCTAGATGTAATCAACTGATAAAAAGAGACATCAGATCTGTATAGAGCCAGCATTTTTGTGTAGTGCCCAAAATCTTGGAATATTGGTCATAGTCATTTATATACAGTACAGGTTATATTTGTGTCTTCTACTATTTAATTTGAAGCTCCATATTGTACAACAGGAAAAAGCACATGTTTAATGCAGTGTTTTTAAATAAAGCAGGTAGGTAGTCATTGCTCCACTCTCATCTACTTTCTGTCCCCTTGCTATTAACTGAACTTCTCGTTTATTCAATGACTTTCCCTAGGTCTCTATTCACAGTGTTACTAGTTGCCAACAGTATGAGTTGTATCCCTCTCTGAAAGAATGTTATCATTTTTGTGTGCAACAGAACATTCACTCTACAATACTTTGTACGTTTCTACTTTTAATTTATTTTCCTTTATTGTTAAAAAGTTGAGTTTTGTTTATTTCAAACTTGTTTCCAAATAACATGATACAATTGCTATACTGTACTCGTGCTGTCTGCACAGATGCCTGCTTTCACAATTTTTACCCGATATAAAAAATATTTAGAAAGGAATTATTTAAAAAGGACAAGAAATTGACAGATACTAATTCGCTATCAGAAATAACAGAAACAATGGTTGTAATTTGTGACTATGCAGAGTAAGCCATCCAATTCAACAACATTTTCGATCAACTGCAAACATTGGCTTCTAATTATACAATTGGTTGGAATCTTAACTTGCATTCTCTGTAGATGTTAAGGATTAGTGTTGCTCACCCTTGCCTTAGGCAAACACTTCGCCACAAAGGAGAAAACTTTTCTTAATTAGATGCCCATACTTACAGTAATTAAATCTTTATCTCTTAATAACAGGACACAATTTCTACCAGTTCTTCTCGAAAGCAGGCTTTAAATAAACTAACCCTTCTAGTAGCAAAGAAATGATAGATTATCTGTGACTGTGCCCTGTGACGAGTTGGTGTGGTGCTCAATGCAGAGGTGGTTCTTAATTTACTCTTGATGCTGCCCAGACAGCTTCCTATAGTAAGTCTTGTGGGCCTTTAAAGGAAGTAAAGTCTGGAAACAGAAAAAAAAATTATCTATGTGTGGAGGCAAACCAGTATCTTCCATACATTTAAACAGCAAAGTCCTCAGATTAAATATTTTCAACTCTTATCACTGCAATGTCAAAATTTTCCAAAAAGATAAAAAAAACGAGCAAGACACATTAGCCCCACTACAATATATAAATGAATATGCAATATTACCAGGAAAATGAGCTTAGAGGTGTCTGTTCAGCAGGTAGGTCACTTACCAGCCCTTCGTGCCTCTAGGCACGCAAAACTCATTTCCTCTTTCAGCTCTTCATTCTCTAATGCTATGGCCTCTCCTACTGTAACAAATCTTCCAACAGCCAGGTTCACTGCTTGCCCAACTCTCTGAATGGCATGTAGTGTTTTTTCCGACTTCTTTGGCTTATCTTTGTGATTGATCAAGGTGGTAATCTGAAATGAAAAGAAAGCAATATACCGATATAAAGCTTTACTACTATTGAATTTTAAATTCTTTTATTTATACATTAGAGTACATCCTGAGAAGCCATATATCTAACTCTTGAGGAAAAAATGTTGCTATTTATCAAAAGACTGTGTTAATTTTCAAAAATACTGTCTTATTGCACAAAAGAACTGCATTATTTCTCAAATCTACTGCATTTTTTCTTAGATACTGTATGAATATGTTGTTTATTCAAAAAGTAATGTGTTGTTTTAAATTATAACTGCATTATTTTGTAAATATGATTGCACTATTTCACACATATGTCATATGATTCCAAACAGTAGCACTGCCTGCACATGCGATTTTCTGTTCTAGGAGCACGCAGAAAGAGGCTTACTGTGGGTTATGTAGGCAATCAGGGAACAGATGCCTAAATAATCGTGTTGTAGATAATATTTTAAAAATGGTGTGATAAGGTGGCACAATAGCGTGTGTTCCTGCCTTGCAGCTCTAGAGGCTCAAATCAGTCACGTTCATTGTCTATGCAAACATTTACTGCAATTAATCTGACAGGTATAATAATCAATGTACAACTTCCCTGTACTATACAGCAAAATTAAAATTAGAGTTAAAATTTCTAGATTTATTTTTGGGTCTGGATTGCCTATTATACATGTACAAAATATTTTTCTACGTGTTCTAGAACACAAATCACATAAGCACTGTGCTATTGGCATCAAAAAAGCAGTATGTTTGTGCAATAATGCAACCATACTTGCAAAATAATGCAGTTGCTTTGAGAAATAATGTAATCATGTAATGCAATACTATTTAGAAATAACACAATTTGCAATAATAACACAATAAATGTGCGGCACAATGCAATACATTTGCAAAACATTTTTTTTTGAGTTAGCCATGACTTTCAAGATCTCAAAAAAAAAAAAAATTCCAAAAACACAGCTCAACATCCTAAAACAAACACATCCACTCAGGTCCAATTTAAAATTACCAATATCCTAATTCACATACAGTAAACCCTCGTTTATCGCGGTTAATCCGTTCCAGACTCTACCGCGATAAATGAATTTCCGCGAAGTAGGATTCTTTATTTATAAATCTAATATTTTCGCAGTTAGAGCATAGAAAACCTGTTTACGACCTTCTAAATACATTTTTAACATTATTAGAGCCCTCTAGACATGTAATAACACCCTTTAGTCAAAAGTTTAAACTGTGTTCCATGGCAAGACAGAGATGGCAGTTCTTTCTCACAATTAAAAGAATGCAAACATATCTTCCTCTTCAAAGAAGTGCACGTCAGGAGCAGAGAATGTCAGAGAGAGAGAAAAGTAAACAATCAAAAATCAATAGGGCTGTTGGGATTTTAGGTGGAAGCACCACGATAAAGCGGCCGCAAGGAAGGGATCAATATGAAGGTAGTCTTTCAGCATTTTTTAGAGGAGCGTCTGTATCTTCTAAGCAAACAGCTTCTGTGCAAACAGCCCCTCTGCTCACACCCCCTCCATCAGGAGCAGAGAATGTCAGAGAGAGTGAGAGAGACAGAGAAAAGCAAACAATCCGAAAAAGCGAAAAATCTGTGATATATATTTAGATATGCTTACATTTAAAATCCGCGATGGAGTGAAGCCGCGAAAGTCGAAGTGTGATATAGCGAGGGATCACTGTATTTACAATAAGGAAAGAAAACGGAATATTCTGAGAAAATCCCATGCAGTCATATGGGGAATAGGCACATTCCACAAGGACAGAAGTTGGGTTATGTATTCCAACCAGGGGTGCTTTGTTAATGAGGCAGAGATGCTAACTACTGTGCCACAACACTACCCCAACACGAACTCCACCTCCCTAACAATTTTTTCTGTAAACATACAGACTAACATATATAATTCACCTCATGATAAAAAGGCATATCAGGAAAGAAAATATATAGTGTAAATTAACTAAAAATATCAACTGAGGAAGGCTATTAAAGCATTCACATTAAATGGATGCCATACAGCTTGAGGAGGTTGTAATGTTATTGAAATACAGCACAGGTTAAATGACATCAAAGTGCTGCATAAAGAGAAAAATTGCCAAACTTCTAATAATTATTTTTTAATGTGCAAGGTCAATAACAGTGATGTAAAAAAAATAGGTCTATGTGAGGGGTAGGCCTGAAATATAACATGAACATGACAGACATTCTTGGTGCAGTCTCTTTAACATACTGTATCTTTTACAAGTACCATAAATTTATATTAGCTGTTATAGACCTAAACAAAATTAGTAATAATAATAGCAGCTCACTATGGTAAATGTGGGGAGAACCCAGGATTGAACCTGCAACCTCTTGATTAAAGACAGCAGTTTTTACCTCTGCACCAGCCAAACGGATATGTCTAATTCATATCGACTGATATTTGGGCTTCAGTTTTTACACATTGACTGTAACACGCAAATTGAACAATTTCCTTTTCTTCAGTTATATTCTTGAATAAAAGTGCACTTGTTTTGTTATACCTTTTATGAAAGAATTTATTTGATATTTAGACTTCAGTCTTCACACATTATACAATTCACATCAACATTTTGTCATTACTATAACATGAAAAAAGTTTCTGTTTTAGTTATGTGTTCAACATTTATTGCCTCGTATTTCCTGTCATCCTGTATTTGCACAGATCACTGTAGACTGGAACACATATGAAATGTATGTATTCCAAATAACAATATATTATTTACCCTATACAATTCCAGACACCTAACTCCCAGATAAAGAGAGTTCAGCTGTGAGAATTTTGTGTCTGACTCAGTGGAGGATGAGTGAGCAGATTACCTGCTACCAGTACTGACTGACACATTTGCAAAACAAAGACACTGTTGAGGAGGTGCAAGGGAATTTAAGGTGGCCCAGCATTACAAATATTTTCATAGGCTTCAGGGATTCTAATGCTAATAAATTTCAGGGTTGCGGGGACCATAGGCTATTGTCCCAGGATTGGACAAAAGGCTGAAAACAACATTGGACAGAACTGTAGTCCATCACAGGGACAATTCTCACTCACACACACACACATAAACACAAACATACAAATGCACACCATATTCACACACAGTGACAGTCTGAAATTAATAATTAACACAAAGTAAATAAAACATTTTGCAATTTATTCCTTCTTTAATATGAGCAGATAAAGTAGGTACTCTATGTTGAAATTGGAAGAGGTGTGGGTACCGTATACCCACTTCAAGCACTGCCTGTAATTATAGTAGTGGGAAGAAACTGGTTGGTTATGTTCTGCCATCTAAACTATCTGAAGAAAAAAATAAAAATAAAAATCACCTGTGGCATACTGGAAAGCACGTCTAAGGCATAGGGAAGAGCAGTGAGAGTTGGAAAATAAGAAAAAAATAGTAAAGAAATCTGAAAAGTTTAAGTAAAGATCCCTGCAAGTGATGTGATGTGATGTGTGCTCAGTATAGAAGAACGAGGGCTGCAAATGTAAAAACAAATTACAAAAAAAAGTGTAAAGAAAAGTATTCACAGAAACAAGTTTTCTTGTTTTGCAACTTTTCTCACTGTTAATAAAAATATATACTGGTACATTTTTTTGTATTTCTAGGAAGGATACATACAGTGGTATTTACAGTTTGCTAACTAGGGACAACCTTTTCTTATTTCTTTCCCCTTCAATAATAGTTGAAAGTGATTTCAATGTTGAAACATTTTAATAAATCATGAATCGTCAATAAGTTTAAAAAACTGAAAGCTTTATTTATTGCCATATTGACCAGCCTTAAGTTAAACAGGTCTACATCCAAAATGCATGTATGTCCTCTCACCTATTGCATCCAACTGGACTGAATGAACTTATAAAACACACCAATCAGATGCATCCATCTCACTAGATACTTTTTTTCCCAAAAATGAAACATTTATAATGACTGATTGAACATACATAATTTTATTCCTGTTAAATACAGGATTTGATTGTCATGTTAACAATTCTGGCAAATGCTAAGAGAAGACAGTGCATGTATGTGTCCCTTACAATTATATCAGTCCATGTATGTGTCTCTTATAATTATAATTCTTAAAATAAATATAATTAATGATTAGCATTAATTCTCCTAAACATATTGTTTAGCATGCATCAGAATGTACTAAGACACAAATTAACAAATGTCATAATCTCATGTCCACTTTCAAACTCCAAATGTGGTCCTCAGTCCCCCTACTCACAACCAGAGCAATTTGCATTAATAGGTTACCAATAAAAAATTAAATTAAATAAAAACACTGCATTATAGCACCTACTGTAGGTTTTAGCTTATGCCAATCATGTCCAGGCATTTTTTTCTCAAATACAAACTTCTTTGTTGAATTATTATAGTTTCCATGTTATCATTAATGTCAAAAACTTGTAATTCTTTCTCTGCTTTGGGTCACTTACTAATTACAAGAGCAGGAACTTAAATTACTAGACACAACTCACAGCTCTGAGTACTATATGATTAGTAAAAAAAAAAAAAACTGACTCAAATAGCTTTAAAAAGAAAGTTTAAAATCTCTAGAAATTTCATATAAAAGTGGATCCTGCCAGGCTATTCCTTTCACACCGTAGTGTACCTTGCATTAAGTAAACACTTAGTCTACATTACCTCAGCAGCTCATTATATTTTCAACTTTCACATGGCTAAAATACAGATTTTTGCTAAAGTGGTGTAATTTTACAGTGGCATTATATATAAGAATTTAATTACTGTACTTTTAATCTGATTTTAATGGAAGGTATTGAGGCAGTCTACAAGTTTAATTTGGAAAATAAACTTAAAATTGGTAAAGTTTTTTTTATAATTTATTTCTGGTCATGTAATTTCCTCTAACATAAGTAAAATAATTTTACTTGTCTTCATTTTATGAAATAACAGAAAATGATTTGCATATCCCCTAAGCGCATTTTATAACAAAACATCCATCCATTTTCCAACCCGCTGAATCCGAACACAGGGTCACGGGGGTCTGCTGGAGCCAATCCCAGCCAACACAGGGCACAAGGCAGGAACCAATCCTGGGCAGGGTGCCAACCCACTGCAGGACACACACAAACACACCCACGCACCAAGCACAAACTAGGGCCAATTTAGAATCGCCAATCCACCTAACCTGCATGTCTTTGGACTGTGGGAGGAAACCGGAGTACCTGGAGGAAACCACACAGACACGGGGAGAACATGCAAACTCCACACAGGGTCTCCTAACTGCGAGGCAGCAGCGCTACCACTGTGCCACCGTGCCGCTATAACAAAACAAATTGGCAGAAATATTTAATGTGACAGCAGAGTAAACTATTCATAATTTGACATTGTGAACTGAAACTATACATGATGGCAAGGAGGAAAGAATTTCTTAGTCTTTTTATCTTCTTATTTCACAATACAACTGTTGGGTATTACTTTTCTATGTAAGCACAAACCCCTATTGCTTAGTTAAAATATCATGTCTGATTTAGGCTGCATTTCAAGGACTGACTGACTTCCTTCTCCTTTATTTTTTATTACTGTTATTACCTATAAAACTCAAGAATATCTCCTTAAGAGTTTTCATTAAACTCAAGAACTGACTGCAATAAACAGAACAGCATTCAGGCAGGCAGACAGGCAGAACACATGTGGACTTCACATTTACTTTACTTGAAAAATATACTGAAACTTTTAAAAAATCTGACAGAGTAAAAATGAATGCATTAAATTATGCTTATTGTATTATAATCCAGTGTCAGCGGATGCAGAGCAGATAAATAGCATGTAAAGAACACAGTTAACTGCATGTTCAATCAACATGCAATACATCACCACTCTCCAATGCTGAGATAAACAAGTAAGTACAGTATGTCCCCTACATATGAACCTTCCAGTTCCAAACTTTCAAAAATGCGAATGTGCATGTCCAATAAATAAAAAATTAGTTCACGTGTCTGGCATTAGGCAGAGCACAAAACCCACGCTATTATTGTTTACATTCTCAGCCATATGCATGCATCCCCTACAAATGGTTGTGTTTTTGGCTCTATTGCGGTTTACGTTAACACACTTTATTTCAAGCCCAAGATGTTTGGAATTAAGCATGTTCAACAAGAACATGGGGGAACAGTTGGAAACTTGTTAAGGGTATGTCCTTTACCTAAAGAACCACAATCACATGCCAAACAAAGCCAAGTAGTGTGGTGGAGCAACGGCACAACAAGGACCTTTGGTTGGCTCTCGTCGATATGTCATAATCGACTCTAATGTAAGATTTTCAGATATAAGCATTCCATCAGGAATACCATGGGCTTAGCTAGGGTTTTTATTTTGATACACTCAAACTGGAGTTATCACCGGATGTAATTTTTTTATGATGTTTTTTTTTTTCACAGCAAACACTTACCAGGCATCAATATTAAGTGATGGGCGGTAAGTATTGAGTGATGATGCCATCCATTTGCTCACTTTGTGTGTGGTGGCCGGAAATGGATTTGAAGATAATCACACAGGATCGTTCACTAGCAGTAAGCAAGTCTACTGTACCAAGATCAGCTGGTGGTAAACAGTGGGAATAAAAAATAACTTTCAATTGTTTATTGCTGAAATGCACTAGAAATTTATAACAAAAAACAAACATTAACTTTTAAAAGCACTTTCATGTGTACTGTACATTACAAATATGTTTTTGATAGGAGTTGAAGAGAGGTAGGCTAGGTCTGCATATGTAGATTACCTGATAGTCTAAAACAGTGATATCAGATGAAGGAAAACAATGGAAATAAAAATTAACCTTCTGATGTTTATTGTTAAAATACACAAAAAATCTGTAACAAACACAAATATTAACTTTTAAAAACATTTTCTTGTTTACAAATAGCTATTCATATACATGTTTTCTACAGAAGCTGAGGGTAGGATGTTGCATTGTGTTCGTTGGGTGCCTAGGTGAACTTTGCTGGACTTAAGAGCAAAGTGGAGTTGAAAAGGAACTTGCTTGTATGTAAGGGACTCACTAACGTACATTCATTAAAAATTTGCATACATTTATATTTATCAATGTTGTATCTATCTATTACAGTACTTTTTATGTTTTTACTGTAATGTGTTTGAAGATTAGCACCCTCATGTGACAGCAACGCTCATTACATCAATTTAATTATGCAGCACATTCTTTTCAAGTTAAAATGATTTTTCAAATTAGAATATATTAGCTAAAATTATGAAAAAAAAACTATTGAGCAAGCTCATGCACTGATAACAGACATGCTCTTTACAATAACTGGATATGTGATTGGTCAGATCTTGTGTCTCTTCTGAGTAGAACTGAAGTGACTGATGACTCTGCGGAATGAATCAATTTACAACTCGACAGGGAGCTGATTGCAAAATTTTGCATAACATAATATCTACAAAAAAATACTGCAATGGGAAATTAGTCAGGTCTAAAATATGAAACAAATAATCATCTGCTATAGAGTCAGGACAGAGGGAGAGAGATAGCAGAGGGGTCTAGAAGTGTGACAATGTGGGAAGAGAAAGATGTTGGTGTCTCAAAACAAAATGGAAAAAAGTAGAAAGATTCAGAAGGACAATCCCAGAACATGCAGAGAAATGTACCAGGATGTTAGAACAGCAAAGATGATACACAGGAGCAGAACCACATAGCAAGTCATTTGCAGGGTGTAAAATAGTGCTTAAAAGTTATTCATAAAATGGGAGTGAATTAGTATTGTTGTACATTAAATAACAAAACACATGTAATTCAAGCCAACATGAACCATGGGTGTGTAAATTATGTTGATCAAATTTGTGTTCCTTTAAGATTTGGAAAAAGGTGATGGCACATTACCCACCATAGCAGATACGCAATGTCTTCCCTGAGGAATCACTCAGAGTGTTATTACCCTTCCATGCAGCTTTACTCTCTTAGACTGTATGTCTGGAGTGCATACTCAGAATGCTTTGAATTACAAGCAGCAGTTTCTGCTGGTCCAGTAAATGGTTAGGTTCTGATTCAGCTGGTTACCTGTGGTTGAGCTTACTGTCTGGGTATGTATGCTGCCAGTTACACTGGGCAACAGGTCCACATGATGGCACAAAATGATTAAAAACTGTGACAAAGTCCATAGTCAGCAATACTATTCCCCCAGTCACAACTGCTACAAATTCACCTCCGTCAAAACTAGCTTGCATTTTCATAAGTAAAAAAATAGAAGTGGCTAGATGAAACTTGATTGAAATTCTGTGGGAAAGAAAAAAGTTTATGATTTTATGTGTTCATTTGCATTGGCAGAATTGCCTGGCCCAAGCCCACCATATCATGAGACCTTCCTGTACATAATCAGAAGTAAAAAAAATCTGATCACCTGATCACACCTGAGGTACGGGTTTGGAATTCCACCATTCTTTTTCTTTTACTTACAACTAAGGTCTGAAAATAGCAATGTTTCCTTTCCTTCACGGTTACTACTCTTACCCTTGTATTCTTATGACTTTTCATTTCATGAGAAATCAGACTATTGTTTCAGTTTTTCACGGATTTTTTTAAACTCCAACAAATATATCAATCAGATAAACCTTACCACCTGATTCAGCCTCAGAAGCTCTTTATTTGTCTCACTGTTAGGTAGCATTTCACCCCAAAAAAAAAAAAAGTTAAAATTCACTTATGATGAGGTAGATCAAACAATATACAGATTCAGTCAAAAAAGATAATTAAACCCTCTAATCT
The DNA here is from genome assembly GCA_026402145.1 of Polypterus bichir lapradei. Classification (NCBI taxonomy): domain Eukaryota; kingdom Metazoa; phylum Chordata; class Cladistia; order Polypteriformes; family Polypteridae; genus Polypterus; species Polypterus bichir. The sequence goes on from JANRMT010062841.1 coordinate 35,662,625, forward strand.
TAATCACAAGAATGATGTGTGTGGGTGGGTGTCCTCTCAATGTGATTGCACTTAAGGCATGATGCACATCAACTCTGATACTATGTAGTGAATGTTAAATATTCCAAAGAAAACATTATTAGGACATATTAACAGGGCTAAAGGCAGTAGATATATGATTTGAGATAACCTAAATGGAGGTGACAAACATGAAGTAGTGAAGAGTAAATACACATTATACAATGAAATTAAATTCACTGCATACTTTAACCATTTAAATTAAAGTGAAGCACCTCACTATATGCCCTCACCAGAGCTTGCCACTATTGCAAAGATGAAACATATACTTTCTCCAGCATTCAAAGTAATGCATATTTTTTTGTGTAGTCTTCTAATTGTCAGATAATACCCATTCTGCTCTCAGAGCTTTATTTGATAAACAAACCTCATAGATAATGCTTGAGGTAACACAAGCACACCTCTTGTTGACCCTTCATTATAATTATTCTCAGGAAAAAATACGCAATCAGTCAAAAGGTTTAGAACCTCAGGTTTTCCAGTTTTTCTTCACATTTATTCATTTGAAATGCAATAAATGAACTAAAATGTTGAAAAGGTAAGCAGTAAACTTTCAGAGGTTTAAAGTTTAGGTCAGCAAAAAATGAAATGAAATCAGAATGTTACAAATAAAATGAACAGCTATACTGCAGCTGGGATTAATGGTTCAGTTCTATAAAGCAAACTGGCATAATTTTCTACAAAATGTGGATCCTACGTCAGGCTCTACCAAAAAATATATAGTAAGCAGCAGTACCTGAGGAATACTCATATACCTGGCAGCTGACCATAAGACACATTCTTCTTCTGAAAGAGCTCACCTGCCTATCATCATATTGTTCATGTTTCAGAACTGTGTAGGATTAATGAAATCTCCAGCTCCAGTGGACCTAAAGCCTTCAAAGAAGTTCTTTTATGGTTTAAAAAAAGCTGTGTCTTGAGTAATGTGTACTAAGAAAAACAAATGCAAAGGTGTCACACAAACTTCAAAACATTACAGGAGCTACTAAAATCACCACAGTAAATTAATGTCAAGGAAAATAATTTAAAATCTTGGTAAATGTGTGTGGCTATTTCTTCTAAAACATATCAACAGAAAAATAAAAATGTAACTGATGTAATGCCAATAGAAAAATAAAAAAAAAATCATTAAAGTTCCTATATTTTCCCACAGGAAAAAGGTTTTAAAATTTTCCAACAAGATTTAGCAACAGTGTTCAAAAATAAATCAGCACAAAGTTGAAGTGCTACTAACTCTGGCATACAAATGACACTGGCAAAAAGGTACTATGCACTGTACAGGCATGCAGGTATAACAATTTAACACCAGTACACTACAGGCGTGAAAAGACAAAATATTTTAAATATGCCAATCACTTCTCACCAGTCTTTTTAATTTGCAAGGAGGAGAACGGAAAACACTGCTTGTAAAAATCTCTTCAGCATGACCACACAAGGAATTCCTGGAATGTTAAATCCCCACTATATGCAACAAGCTTTGTCAGGTATTTTCATTTTAATTATTTGCTCTGAAAAGTACAGCAGGATGACGTTATCCAAACACACTCACATTTTTAATGAAATGTTCAGTGTTGCATCTTTAAATACAGAAGAAAGCTTTATATTTTAAAAAAGAAGTTATAGATGTTGCATGTTTGCATTTCATTGCAATATGACAAAAGTTAATTTAAAAAAATCCTGTTTAATGTGAAAACAAGATTTGGATTGTGACATTAATCCAATTTTTTTTTTTGTTAAAACGCACTTGATGAAAGTCACACAATCGTTCTTTAAATACCAAGGCACTGACATCCTTGAAAACAGGTTAGATCCTGTTTATAACAAATTCCTTCAAATTGAGCAACAATAAAAGGTGTAAATAAATATCACAATAAATTATTTCTGGAGTACTTAAACAGTTACTTACGCCATCACAGTTGTCAAATACAACTTTGCATGTTTCCATTTCCACACTTCCACATGAGTAAAGAAGACACATGAGAACCCCAATTCTCTGAACTACTATTTAATAAAACACTAAGGTCTGTGTATGTGTCCAGTTCCTACAAGCAATCTGATTGTTCAGTTTAGCTTTGGAGATACCGCAGAAAGAAGAAATGTGACAGTCGAAACACAAAAGGAGGAGTAAAGGTGTAAGAAGCACGATGAGAGTCACATTGAAAGACATTAAGTCTATAAGTGGAAGGAAGGCAAGCAAGGCACCTCAGAATAACAGAGTCTGAAAAGAAGACTTTACAGCAACATGCTCAACAGAGGAATCACTTGGCCAGGGAAGTTAAAACACACAAGGATACTAAGGAAAGGTGCTGAAGGTACACAAAGGGCAAGAGAAAATATTTTAAAATGTATTTTATCACCTGTCTTCAACAGGTAACATGCCTATAGTCTTAAATAGTTTGCATGATTTATTAGTAATATTAATTCACTTTAATTTTAGAAACAAGTTCAGTCTTGACTGCAGAATGAGCAAATAGTGATCAATTTTTCTCTACTTGGAAAGTACAGTGCAAAGCACAGGAAAATGAAAACTGGAAACTCAATAACATTTATTTTATAAATGAGATTATAAACAGATCTTACTATACAGCAGTTCTGCAAATAATCATATTTCACATTAACCCTGCTTCTTCTTATCTGTTAATTTAAATAAGCAGACATTTATTTATACTAATGGATATGCATTTAATTGCTTTGATTAATAACCACTGTAAGTAGTCTGAAAATTATGTTTCATGAACATTCAAGATCATGTACTCCTACATCATCAGTGCTATAAATGAAGAGATGCCTAATAAATGGAATTTGTATGATCATTCAAGTATCTATTCTCAACCAGAATATACTGTAGCTTGCATATTAACAGGAGTTAGCAATTACATTTCAGTAAACAATTTTTTTTTATTAAGCATGCACTAAATTGTGTACCAGAAAGTTGCTGGTTCAGTTTCCCCTATTGCAACTCAGTAGATATTAAAAAAGCTACTTAATCTAGCAAGGAGAACCATTATCATTATTCCTAATTATTTGGTTGATGTCTTTATTCAAGGCAACTTGCAACATCTAAGAGATACAATCTGATATGTTTATTTTGCTTTTCTAATTGGAGCACAGGCAGGACGTGATTTGCTTGTGGTCTTACACAGTCAGTAGCAAGATTTGAACTAACAACTTCAGGGTTTGAAGTCCAAAGCCATAACCACTATGTCCCAATGCTTGCCAAGTATGCCCTTATGCTTTATTACATGTCCTGTGACATGTATGTGTTTATAAATAGTATGCCAAATAAGAACATCAACTTTAATGGCCTGATAAAAGTTATTTATATTTAAACTGACCACTTAAGTAATGTAGTAGAGTTACTTATTTTACGCAACTTTGTAAAGATAATCTATACTGAGTTATCAAAAATAATTGCTTTTTTAAACTCACTATTTTAACAGATGCAGGCAAGGTTCTTGCAAAGTTAAATCATCACATAAACAGAGGGAAGAGTTGTATCTTTTTACAGAAATATAATGAATGCAGTCTACCTCTAACAGTAGGTGATGTCACAGTGTTCACAGTCTACAATTCATGTGTGTTTACATACGTGAAGAGATAGTTATATGTGCTCTTGCCAATGCAGAGACATATTGACAACAATTTACTATGCAAAGTGTGAGGGACAAAAACTGTTAAGTGAGGGGGAGACATAGCTCCCATAGAATTTATCACCCTGTCCATACATGTTCAGACAGAAGCCAGATGTGCAACATATTTTACTTAGCAGACTGCCAAGCATATCCTCTCTACCTGCATGGATGTGCCAGGGACAAATTGTTTGACTTTAGCTATCCACGCAATATTAATTTACCTCATTACCTCTCCACAAGACAGCCTGAAATCACTGGCATGTAATTATTCTTCGGTTTATCACTCATGTAAGCATTTTCATCTTTCAGGTATGGATTGTATAATCACCTCAGAAATATGTAATTTTGCTCTTGGCTTTGTAGCTATATTAATTAAAATGTTAAAAAGTACACACATACATAAACACTTAAACAAATACTTTTGCTGAATCAGAATTGACAGTGCCCCGTGCACTTTTTCTTTAACTTCAAATACCCTCCACTGTTTGAGTGGCTCAGGTTTCTACTATTCATGAGATTACTGTGATATGTATTAGACATATATAAACGAAAGACCTATGTGCGTGCGTGTGTGTGTGTGTGTGAGTGATCGTGAGAAGCAGTCTGCTCTGCTCACACTCAACCACAACCACTAAAAGGCACATGCATGCAATTTTTTCAGTACTTGAATGCACCTTAGTTCTCACTACGAAAAGTGTGTGTGTGTGTGTGTGTGTGTGTGTGTGTGTGTATAGAGCAGTCCACTCAGCTCATGCTCAACCACAGCCATGGGATTTGGTGTGAATTCAAAAGAAGTTGTAGAAGCTTATACAAGTGTAAGTTATACTTGGTGAGATGGCCCATGCATGTAATTTTACATTTTTTTGGCACTTGCATACACCTCACTTCTCATTCAACCCAAGCAGACAAACTCATCTTTGTGGAACATGCACTTGTATGCTCACACAACGAGCTACCATATGTTTGTCTGAGACAGGTTCCAGCCTTTCCTACTCAATTTGTGCCACAGCTGCACTCGACTACACATCTATCTCAGACAGATATAACTCATCCCGGCCCACTTAGCTGACACATCTGCAAGTTCACCAATACAGTAAAACTGATAGGGAGTCTTTAGGTTGTTTTTCATCCCGAAGACCACATGCAGCTAGTTTCAATATAAGTTCTAATTTCATCATTGTTTCCAAAGCAAGTTTTAGTGGTTCAACTGCCACTTAGCACATCTTATCTGCCGTATCATCAATGTCAGGGATTTAACCGTACTTCACCAATCTTTCTTTAGTACCCACAATTAATTTAACATAGCCTAACCATTTCCTAAGCCACTGACACATAGTAGTTTGCCACTGAGAGAGAGAGAGAGAGAAATGTACTACTATTTCACTCACTCTTGAATTTGCTTAAATGGTGATTTACTTAGATTCCATAACTGTAGAACCAGAAAACTTGTGAAAATAAAAACAAAGATAGAAAGCATTTTAGTTTACAATTATGTAAGTCACACATAAACGAAGAGCCTACAATCGGTTACTTAGATTTAGTAATAAAGAACATTATTAAAGAGAGATAGCTAAGCCCCAATCAGAACCCTATGTGATAGAAACCATTTTCTGTGTCTATATGTGCTTTTCATGGAATTCTTCTACTTGGACCACCTTTTGATTTTAAAATGAATGTGTACATGAGGGTGTTCTGTGATGGCCCTCTGCTTGTCCAACAAAAACTGTCCTCTCACCACATCAGCTGTGTTGGACTAAGAAGGTTTTAAAAATGTAATTAAAATTATTCTTAGTAATCATATTTTCATGCAAGGGCCAGGAAACTACCAACTTAAGTACTAGCAAATGAGAGAACAAAGGCATAATTGGTGGTTTTTATGAGCAATGCTGCATATTCTCTCCCTCTGACGCACTAACACTGAGTACTTTTAGCACACTCATTATTCAGCAGACGCATGTTAAGAAATGCTACTGGGTCTCCTTCATATCTACTGCCTTTATAATGCCTCACTGTCACTACTCTCATCAATAGTTAAGAAGTTTTTTTTCTTCTTTTTAATATTTCTTGTGTGTGTTTGCAGGAGGTTATTGTCATCTGTCATGATTCAGAATTTCTATTTTTCTTGAGATTCTACTATCTAGCTATACAATAACTAAATCCCAGAGGGGACTGGGCAGTCTAATGGTCTAGAATCCCTACAGAATTTATTTTTTTCTCCAGCCGTCTGGAGTTTTTTTTTTTGTTTATTCTGTCCACCCTGGCCATTGGACCTTACTCTTTTTCTATGTTAATTAATGTTGACTTATTTTATTTTCTTACTGTGTCTTTTATTTTTCTATTCTTCATTATGTAAAGCACTTTGAGCTACTTTTTGTATGAAAATGTGCTATACAAATAAATGTTGTTGTTGTGGTAAATCAATAATATGGATATAAGACATATAAACATAAAAGATAATGTTCAAATAAAAACACACATTATGCAAAGAAATAAACATACACCTACATATTTACAGAATGTTTTTTTCTAACTGCCCAATTCCAGCCGTATTCTTAAATGAATCATCCTGCACACAAAAGGCAACAACTTCAACTGAATACAAAACATATGAATTTATACGAGGTCCACTATCTGTGACACAACATCTAATGATGGCCATACACTACAATCTCAATATGCAGGCCTGCTTAATATTCCAATAATAAACAATGGTATCACAGGAGACATAGTATTTAATTAAAGGGAAGTCAATGTCTAAAATTATCTCCCTATCAATATCTGAGAAACTTCATCCATCTCAGCACTTAAACCAAAGCAAAACAATTATTTAAGCATATATTAACAATTGTTTGAGATGCTGCTATGGCCGTTTGTGCTGGTTTTTCTCAGAGCTTTTTAATGGATTTTAGTAAATGTTTTATTGCCCATCATTAAGTCTTCCCATCCATGTAACAGACAAGGCCTAAACTTTAAGTGGATTTGCCAAACTAAAATTAAAGACTTTTGCAAGCAATTGGTATTATCTTACCACTCACAGAGTTAACCAAATAATTTTCACTCAATGTTCACCTCATTGTTTAAATAAAGAAGTTAATTAATGATGCAATTAAACATGTATTATTTGGCTTAAATAATTAAAACAAGTGTCATCAGCATACAAACAAATTAATTATGTTTATAAATGATATCTCCTAATGGTCATATGCACTGAGAAAGAAAATGGGTCAAGGTATTAAACCCAGAAGGGCTACATGGCAAGCTGTAGATAGAAAGGAGGGAGTACTGAATTCAAACTTCTGCATATAACTAAAGTTATGAGGTAAATTAACCAAAAATTATTATTAATAATAATAATAATAATAATAATATCATATATCAATCACTGAATGAGATTTGCAGTCATCAGGACAAAAATTATGTACTATTGAAGGAATAAATGAATAAAATAATATGTTGTAAAGGGTGGGTGCACACATTATTTACAGTATTATGGTGGAATATGAAATGTGTAATGCACTCTTTAATACACAGGGACTAACTCAAAGATTAGAAAGCTCCTAATGAAAAACACTACTGAACATAAATATAATAACTTTTGTTCACTGAAATAAAATCAAAAGTAAGATTGTATAAACAAACTCAAAGTAGCCCTTACTTTCTCTGTGCTTTGATAATGGATTTATTTCTAAGTCCCAACATTTTCATGAATATTGCATGAAGACACAGCTATTTTTATGAAAAAAGGCAGTCTCTCAGCCTGATAACTGGTAGTGAGCAAAACATTAATAAAACGTCTTGGGTGTATCACTTTTGTATTACTAGATGTCCAAGTAAATTTAATTTAATCACTAATTTGTTGTTTTTCTTTGCAGCACAGAAGTGGAGGGAAGCATCACCACTTCTGAAAATATATAATGACAGATCAAAAGAAAGACAGACACGAAGAAAGCTAGGCAGATGTGTATACACAGCAACTGTAGATGCAACTAAAAATAGGCATGGATTTCTTATAATGGCCATGATGGCTTTAACCCAGATATGACAGAGGCAAAATGTAAAAGCTCATCTTAAGAACATTAGAAAAGTTTTGATGAAAGGAGTCCAGAAAGCCTGTAAACTGTCATTCACCCAAGTGTCCAAAATAACAGCAAGCTGAGTGCTAAAGTCCCTAAAAGTTTACTAAGCAACTAAGCTGATAAATACGAAGCTCCCTTTTATGTATAGTTTTTATCTGTCATTTAAGTTTAAAGACTGATTGTACTAGTTTAAAAAATAAATAATTTTCTTTTTCTCAATTCATTATTTTCAATACAGGTTTACAGAGAGTAAAAGCCATTCCCGGTGGTTTAAAGTACAAAGAGATAACCAATCCTGGAAGGAGCGGCAATACATTGTGTCATGCAAATTTATCAACATGAATGTTTGTTCCAGTTAGCATGAAAAGTGAGATATTTTATCATATTCTTATTTCAGTATTATAAAGTAGTCCAGAAAACAGAATGTTTCAGAATGTTACTATTTACTCTACATTTTTATCTATTTCATCATGAAATAGTAATATTTTAAAAATAATGCAAAATCAAAAATTAACTTTATTAGCCCATTATGTGCAAGTTGAAAAGATATAGACTATTAAAATGATTCACTAACTAAATGCTGCATTTTTACTGGCATCTTACATGTTGGTTTTCTTTAGTTCTTCTTGTTCTAATTAAGCATTACTTGTTAATTCTTTTTTAAAACTAAACAGTACAGAGCAGTATTTACACTGTATGATCATCACAAAATACTACGAAGTAAAGAAACAAATATAATTAACTTAAACAGACATCACAGATGAAAGCAAATATGCAATATTTGCATAAAAATAGCAAGAAAGACTGCTGGGCAATTTTCTTTTGAGTAATAAAACACTGTTTTGAAAATACCCATGGTTTCAAGAAATGCACTCTCAAATTTGGCTCACAAATCTGTATCACAGGAAGGAGAGTAACAGTGCCAGCATACTAAACACAGCTTGCAGGCGCCTCAGACTGACACCAAAAACATATACGAGTTGGCTCATATGTTGTTGTACTGCAGCTGCCAAAATACGATTGTGAGCTGTGACAGTATTTAATTGCCTGTTAGTTAAGATTTCTATGCATTCATGTATCAGTTCTTTGTTTCAGAAACACATTTCAAATTTACTAAAAAGTTGAGGCAATTTAGATTTACTGCCCATTTTCAACTTAAAACATTGAAACACTAAACATGCTTTCAGCACTACCAGTTTGCTGTAACAATGTTTAAAATATCCTCAAAAACCCAGAATATAGCATACTATGTATATGTGCTAACAATGTCATAAATGTCAGGTAGTCAAATTGAACCCAAGTGTGTGTTCAGAACTGAACAGATATTCTGCTCACTATATTTTAAACTATCCATATAAAACACAAATATTAGATACAAGAACACAAACTGTTAGTTTAACAATAGAAAGACTTGTTACTATAAACACTAACGCAAAAAGAAAGCTGGGCTGTGAATTTCAGTAATTGGAGGTTAGACAGTGACATTAAAGTCTTACAAAGACCTAAAATGTATCTTTTACAAGGTTAACACTAAATAAGATGATATTTTAGGCAGTGTAAACTGAAACTATGAGAAGACACGAAAGTCACAATTAGAAGAGATAAGTAAACCTTATACAAACTAGTAGTTAAAATATGCTGTTCAAGAAGAATGCAGGAGTACAGCCTATATGTAGTTGTCAATGTAAAAACTAGTCTACTATATACTGTATCTTAGATTTTATATTTTTTGCAAGGGTAGTTAAATAATTAAATACACTCTAACTGTATAGACACTTTGCAAATGACAGTGTGGCCTAACTGAGAAGGTTGACTATTCAATACTAACACTATGTGATCCTAAGTAAGTCATTTAACTGTTCAAAATTAATGAAAACTGCATCAGAAAAAAAAGGCTAATTCAGTCTTTCACATAATTACAGATATGTAACACATGTAATCTAATGTAATAGAACACAAGTGGTTACTTTTTTGGGATAATTTTTAAAACTCACTCAAACAAGAATGATGTACAGTATGTTCCTAGCAACTTTTTATTAGCGTAACTGGTAAAAGAGTATCAAATTAAGTTACCTGAAGACTCGCCTAATGACAACACGATAAAAACTAATGCTAATCCCCAAAAAGCTTACAATAAACTTCTCTAAAGTGAAATATTATTTTTGCCCAATGGAAAACCTCAACACAGAAAATATGAAGAGATTACAAATTAACATCGTATATACTCTAATGTTTTTGTAATTGTTAATTAAGTGATACAGCACTGTCTAGAAAGGCAGAAATATTACTGTATGAAGAAGAGGTTGAGTAATCTAACCTGAAATTCCAAAAAAAAAAAAAATGCTCCAAAATGTGAAACGTTTTGAGCACTGACATGATGTCACAAGTGAAAAATTCAACACCTGACCTCACTTGCGGGGCGCTCTGACCAAAGTTTACAGCGTACATTCATGAAGTAATGAGCACCACAAAACACCCAACACACGATCAACAAGCACCAGAAAAAGGGCTGGCACGTGGTGGGTTTAGGAGCTGCATATGCATTAAGAAAGGGGGAAAGGTGAAATAACAGCTGTGTCGCACTTCTAAACTGCTGTGTATTGGGGAAGTGAGCTGCACTGCAGTTTAAAAGTGTTGTGTGGCACCCGCAGCCAAAATGGGGAAAAAAACTTTATTTACAGTGTCTTTTTTGCTTATTCTCTGTGTACAGTAACCTTTTAATCAAAACAGCATCGTGAGTGGAGATGGAATGTCTGCTTTTGTTTGACAGCTGATAAATAGTATTTTCCTGATGCTACTGTGCACAAACTTTCTGCACAAAATAAAAAAGTTGAATAAAGTTACCTTAACATTAACAAAGCAAATTGAAACATAACCATAAACCATTCCCAAGTGCAATTTCTATTAATTATTTTTAGATTCCTCCCCATGCATATGTAATTTAATTTATCTCAGTGAAATAGGGAAAGACTCCTCATTAATACTTTTGATACAGATACACATATCACTGTATTATTGTAATACTGTTTTTATCAAGATGTTTATTACTGTTTTTAATGTTTGATATATAAAAGATCTGGTTTAGATCATCTTTCTGAATTCACAAAACACCTCATTGTTCAAGTGGTATATGACTTCACTATGTAGGACAGATTTGACAAACTCACACCACTTCTTACATATTTGCATAAGAAGAAAAGAGAGCTTTTCATGGTTCTGAGTTTAGAATATTTGATGAAGTGTCCTTGTCTTTCCAGCACTGCCTCCTGCAAGGAGGGCCTCTCCACTGTATTTTTATGCATTACTCAAAGTTTTCTTATCATCTCTCAATAACTTCTTCAGTCAAGTTCAGTGTTTCCCCACCCTTGTTAAACTACCTGAAGGACGTCCTGCTTAACCTCTCTAAATTGTCAAGTGATTGGAAAACGTCTTCCCACACAAGACCACTGCTAAACTAGCTGCATTCTTGGCCTGCTAGCACCTTTCAGTCAAATCTGGAAAGCCTCCTCCTAACCTGATAGCCTCACCAATGTTTCCATTTACAGTTTATACAGTAGCTTAGGTTTGCGATGTATCAAATATTGGTCACATCTTGTAGCAGACTTTACTAAAGCAATCTGGATTCCATGTCACTGACAATCCTACAGAATTTGTTGTTGATGGAAATACTACACAGCATTTCAAGTTCCACAAAAGAACTACTAAGAGCAGACATTCTAAAAAAGAAAAAAATAGCTCTCCTCATCAGTGCTTTGGATTTGTTTCACCACCAAATTCATCTCTTCTTTTAGTCCTTGTGTGCTTAAAATGAAAAGGCACAAAGTATTAATGCATTCCACATGCAGTAAATGTGTTCTACACACTTTAGACCAGAAGAAGTTAATATCCATGGGAATCCTGCACATCAGATAAGTAATCACTTTATATCTTGAAAACACTAGTCACAAAAGAAAACTTTCAATTTCCAGTATTGTATTGTTAAGCCTTAAATGATAAGGTTCACTCTGCTTTGAACTTCAGGCGCAGCCAGGATGCTTTTTTTTTTTTTTTTACAAATTTAAACAGACTCTTCAGTCTGCTGTGATATTAAAGACACTGCAAAATTCTATATAGTGTACAGTGTAGAATATAAAAGCAAGACCCTAAGTTAAGCAAATTACTTTATATTATAACTTTGTCTTGAAGACATCCATCATTTACCTTTCTTTGTAGTTAACTCATGCTTGATTTGTAAAGAGCCTTCACACTGTGTTTTCTGTTTCATTTTGAGAAGTTGCATCACTTTTTGTATCTTATTTGCTCTGTCAAACAACTTTTAATAGATCTTCTTATTAGAAGTGTCATATAAAGATTAATTGATAAATTCTGTATTTTTTAAAGTTGATATTGTCTTTTCATAGTCATGGTACATATTAATTTGCCATAAAAAATTGTGTTCTAAAGTGAAGATTTTTTTCCTTTAAATTTAAAAGAAAAACTACAATATCTGCTCTTGGATTTTATAATCGAGGTAAATTGTACTGAGTTCCCAACATGAAAAAAACATTAAAACATATTAAAGAAGTTGATATTTTAAGCCTAAAGAGTAATCAAGAACTGAACTGTGTCTTCAGCTTGCATGCATATTGCAAAACACTCTATCCATGTTGTTTTAGAAAGAAACAAAAATGTAAAAAAAAAATAATAATTTTTGTGAGATTCACTCATTTTGAAAGGAGATGTCTATGTGCTTTACCTTGCTGCTCACCTTACACACTTCAGGGTCATGGACATGGATTCACTCTGAAAAGTAATCTCCAAGCACAGTTATTGACATTATTGATTGGTGATGTCAAGATATGAATTCATGTCTCTGTACTATAGACAAGAAGACAATAAAACCACTGAAGAAAGTCTCACTTACAATCACTCAATCTTTCACTATAAGGAGGTGTATCCCCCCAAAGAAAAAAAAACTTACTGCTTGCTGTCGCTGGTATCAAAATGCAGTAATGCAGGCACATGCTTCAGTGATCTAGCATGACAGAGACTGAGCAATACATGTAGTGTGCAATCAAGTGACTGAACTGAACTGACATTATAGGCATATATTTGGCTTTAATCAGATTGAAATTTTGTAAGTTCAGTACCGATGTATTAGCGTTGGCAGAGTGGTAGCTCAGAGCTGTCAAATCCTAACAGCACTCGAGTCTGCTAGGAGTTTGCACATTCTAAAAGTGTATGTATGGACTGACTGGTATTAGTGAGTTGTCAGTGGTGTTTATTAACAAAAACATACTGTCCTCATTTCTTTAATTATCATATTCTCAGCAACTGTGACTCAGCATATGCTATAAAATTTTAAATCATTGCTGCTTCAAAGCAGAGGTATTTTTCAAGTTTTACAGATTTTGTCTTTGGGACCCCGGTACCCTTAACCTACGTTATAAAAACAAGTGCTGGTTTCACTTTAGAATTCAATTTCATGTCGCAAATTAATGTATATTAATGAAGAAATGACTGACTTGAAAAATACCAAACTTATCCTTTAATTTATCGGCACGCAGATCTGTCTCAAAATATAAATTCATCTTTCATAAAATATTGATGTATTTATCAAAACAGTGTCATTATAATGGCATACTATTTCAAAGAACTGTACTGTATATGGACCCTGTCATCAGTCAAAATCTTTGATCGCTAATGTTAAAATTCCTGAAAAAGAATTTATCATTTGGATTTTAAGCTTGATAATAGAAAATAAGTACAGATTAAAAGAACAAATATTTCTTAAGTTCTAAATGTGCTTGCTTTATTCACATTAGGTAATTTTTGGGAAAAAAAAAACTACCGTAGATCCCGGAATACAAGCCGAGAATTTCGTCCTAGATTTTTGGCTTGGAGTTTGGGGTTCGGTTTATACAACGAGTATCATTTCAGATTCCAGATTTCCAGCGCAATGCCGGTTTTGCCGATGAATACGGAAGTAAATAATGACGAAACCACAGAGCCATCTTTCAGATGAAGAAGTAACTTTGCATGCCGGTACTTTAAATTAAATAAAGAATTTATTCAAAAAAGTGTTTTAGTTGTTGATTTTATTAATAAAATTTATAATAAATTATCGGGAAGTTTAAAATAAAATTTATTTTGATTCACGATCCACATCTTGCGTTACGAAATGGATGCGGTCACGTGTATCCGCTCGCGCGATTGTAAACAAACAACCGAGAGCGTTAGTAGCGTCAGTCGGAGCCCAGATACATGTGTTTGTGGATGTAATTTCGAAACGAAGATGGACATTGTGTGGAAATATCTCCTCCTCCTCCTCCCTTCCTGCAGCCCAAAGATGTCAAATTAAATGGTGAGTACAGTATGAAATTGTTTCTAGAATAGAATGCCTTTTACTGTCACTATACGCATCTACAATGAGATTAAAAGCAGCTCCTTCAGTGCAGAAAAAAGTTCTGTATAGGGCTTGTATGGTTGTTTATTAGCTTTAGCATAACGCCGTATCTGCGGCCCCGCTTCTGCTTTCTTTCCCTCCACCGTCTGTGTCGTCTCCTAGACCCGACAACAAACCACAGAGAGCCCGCTGGTCTCGCTATGTTGTCTGGGATGTTGTGCGTGTGATGAAAAACACTCAAAACAGATGTCTGGCTCTGGACACCGATGTCTATAAGGTTCTGAATGGTGTAGCGGATGTTTGCCGAACCGTGCACAAACAAGGACAAAAAAAAAGTACAAAAACAACAAAAAAGTGCACTGAAAAGGAGAGCCCTGAGCCGCTGCGCGCCGCCATGCTCCTAGCCTAATCGAAGTAGGCTAGGCACTTTTTATAACTTTTTGGTTAGTACATTAGAAAAAATATTGGTGTTTTTTATTATGAAAAGGTTAAGTAAGTGTTGTAGTGGGAGGTTTGGAACGCATTATGGGTTAGCCTTTGCGAACGAATTAAGTTCGTAAGTCAAGGGTCCACTGTATTGCGTATTTAAGTTAATCAAATTTATAACAAGTCTCCGGAAATCCACCCGCCGATGTACCGTATTTGCGTATATAGTTTCAACACAAAGGTTCCAATTTACCAAACTTCTCCGCAATCACTTCCTAGTTTCCATCAAAAATGCCGGCAGTCTCAAATTCTCACCGATAAACATTATAAATATACCCTAAGAGACACTTTTAAGGAAATTTTGAAAATTTTGCTTGGAGAAGGGGGTCGGCTTAAATACCGGTCATCGGCAAATACATGTAATTTAGTCGGTAGAGAAGGGGATCGGCTAATATACCGGGTCGGCTTGTATTCTGAGATCTACGGTAAATTAACTTTTTCAGTAAGGTTAAAAATAGAATATTTAGAAACAAGGAGGGTTCCGGTAAAATTACCCTGTTCTAACGTCTGGAAACAACCAACATTTTCTACAGAGAATCAACACAAACATTAATATCAATTTAAAACAATTACTTATATAATATCTTGAACACAGTATATATAACTGTTTAGAATCAAATAGGAAAGAGAAAATAAGAAGAAAAAAGAAGTATTGATCCTCCATGTTAAGTGTCTGTGATACCCTATGCCCAAAGCCAATGGCCTCCACTAGCTTTTGGGACATTTTGGAGCTTGTAACCAAAACGAACCAGTGGCAAGGGAAGAGAAAGAGTCAGTTGCTCAGTGTCCAAATAGTGCATTTTATTAATGTTTAAAAGTGTAAGCAGAATAAATAGTTAATGTGTTGTAAAATCATGACTAAATCATTTTCCATTAAATAAAAAACACACAAATAGCACTAAAAGGATAGTCAGAACCTGTACATTCTTAATTCAAAATCAGTGCGTACTGATAGGTTTTCAATAGTCATGTGTCCTTGTAACACCCTTGCGCACTGCTCGGCTGCTGCACTTCTGTCTCCTTTAATCTGTGCGGAATATCATGCATAGACCCCAGCAACTTCAACAGACAACTCCATTACAGTCCTGCCTCCGTTACTTCTCCTCCTCATCAAGATATCAGGTAAAGTTCCAAGTAATTCCAGTATACAGCTCGTCACCGCATTGGCACAGTAACACACTTCTTAAAGGACAATCTCTTTTTTTAGTAACCCATCTAGCCTTCATTGCTCCAAAGAAAATATTCAGCTGATCTGGATCCCCGCTGTCCAAGTGGCTGCTCAGCTCCAGGAAATAAACTCCATCCCTTGCTTGGCTCACACTCTGTCCTCCTCTCTCTGGGCTTTCCTCATGTTTACTGCTCCTTCCCCTTCTGCCCTCTCCCAGCCTACATTTTAAACTCTGGATCTAATTAACACCCTCCTCTCTGCAAATTTCACCTACATGTGAAGTTACACACCAATTAGCTCTAATTAAATAGGTTCAGCTGCCTCAGTCCTTCCAACTCATGGCATGAGGTATCACAGTGTCATCTGCAGATTTAACAAGCATGTTAGTTATATTTTATCTAAACTATCCATACTATATACAAAGGAATGGAAGCACCTACATTGATTTCTAAAATACCACATTTACAAGATCATTTCATTTAGATTGTTCTTCGGATCATAACCTGCTGTGCTTAAGTCAAGTTTTACAAAAATTTGCTCAATGCTCCTTGCAAATTCTGACACCCTTTGTCTTATCATTAGACTCTCTAAAGCTATATTGTCTAAGCTTTTTCAAAATCAAGAAAAATGATATCTTATGTGCCTGTATAATTGAATGGTTGTTTATCTGTTTGGTATACAGTATTCTTACTTAAGATCTTAATATATTTTATTCATATGTTGACTAATCACTATTACACTCATATTCTTCAAATTTCAACAACAAGCCACTCCTTTTGGAGAGGAGGCTATGACCAAAATCTAACAAAAAAAGCTTATATAACATTCAGCTGTGAACTGTTTCAGTGAGAAAAGGTGATCGCCTTCTGATGAATGTAAAAGGATATCACCTCACACAAATCAGTGTAGACACAGAACACACATGAAATGTATGTGGTCCAAATAATAATATATTATTTGCCCTATACAAACACCAGGCACCACAATCACAGATAAACAAGGCTTGAGTTGGGAGAACTACCCCCACCCCAGTTTAGCTCTGGAGGTGGTGGGGATGGGATAGCAGGCTGCTTGCTGCATGTGCAGATCGACATTTTTGAAAAACAGAAGACGCTGATGGAGAAGTGCAAAGGAATTTAAGATGGCCTGGGATTGTGAGTTTTTTCATAGGCTTCAGGGATTCTAGTGTTAAATCTCACACTTTTTAAGCACCTAGGGTGCAACAATGATTAAGCTATGGTGGGCAGTTTAGCTTGGACATTGCTATACACCCTACTCTTTACACATGATGCCCAGGGATCTTTTATGACCACAGAGAGTCAGGACCCTCAGTTTTATGTCTCATCCTGAAGGACGACACCATTTTTACCGCACAGTATCCGATTCACTGCACTGGGGCATTGGAATCCACATTCAGACCACAGGTTCAGCGCCCTCTGCTGGCCTCACTAACACTTCTTCCAGCTGCAATCCAAGATTTTTCTAGATGGTCTCCCATTCAAGTACTGGTGGGGCCCAAACAGGCTTAGCGTCAGGTGGATGTCCTTTTCTGAAGTGCATATGGTATGGCTGCTGGACTTTCATTGCACCTGACCTTCACTCTTCACATTCAGGTCAGGTTATGTTGTGGAGCATGCATTGGTACAGCACATTGTCGCACCCATCACATAATGAAACAGCTCGAGATCCTGGTTGGCAACCTCCCAGGTACACACGTTGTTCACACCCCCTCCCCCTGCCCCAGTAAGGACTATCTGCCACAGCCAGGTGTTACATGGGCGCTCCCTTGGCCTAGACAAGCCGCTCGGATCCTCAACAATGAGGAACCTGCAATCTGGATCACCTGCAGGGAATAGCCCCCACAGCAGGAGTGCTGTAACTGATTCTACCTCACAATGCATGGAATGTGCCACATTTGGGACCGCTTGCTCAATACAAAGTCAAACCACCGGGAGCCAAGGATTCTCTGAAGAGATACAGTACCAAAGGAGTCCAGTCTTCGGCTCCGGTCAATGGATAGCATCATGTCTTACAACTATATAGCAAAACAAGAAGCACCAAGACTCTAAAGACTTAGCCCTTTGGACTTTTGCAGAGATATTGGGAATACCACACATGCCTTTCCAGCAATCTCATGACCTCCCAAACCCTCCCCATGCTCTCCCAATCCATCTACTGACTTCACAACAAGAGTCACCAGAGATATGAATGTTGCTGCTGAGGTAAGTAAACCCCTCAACAACAAGGTCGACACTCTCTCCGCAGACAGACAAATTGCTGATGGCTGTGCCCAAGAGGTAGCTGAAGGCCTGGATCTTGGTTTTTATCAAGGACACATGCAAGCCTAGACACTCAGCCTCCTCCTCCTCCTCACTCAATCTCTCGACTCAGTAAATCTTTCTTTACCAACAGATGCCCCACGACTCTACCAAACACCCAAACAATGCAAGCATTGAACAAGGTAGGAGTAAGAACACACCCCTGATGAACCCCAGAAGCAACTGGGAAAAACGAAGAAGTTCTTCCTGTACTCTGCACAGTACTCATATCCAGCAACTTCGGGGGCATCCCACGAAGTCTCAGGATGTCCCACAGGGCAGCTTGATCAACTAAGTTGAACTCTTTAACAAAAATTGACAAATGCTGCAAAGAAACTCTACTGAAATGTATGTTTCCACTCAATGAAAACCCTCAGTGCCAGGATTTGGCCAATGGTAGACTTCTTAGGCGTAAAACCAGACTGCTCCAGTCGCTGGTACATGAGCAAGTGATCAAGGATCCTATTAAGGATGACCCTAGCAAGGACCGTACCCGGCACCAAGAGCAGTGTTATCCACCTGCAGTTGCCTCAATCCTGGCGAACAACCTTCACTTTCCAGATAAGGATGACAAGTCCCATTTTCCATTCAGTTGGGATGATGTCCTTCTCCCAAATGAAAGCGAAGATTTCATGCAATGCAAGGAGGACAGCCTTATTACCAGCCTGGAGAAGTTTACCCTGGATACCACAAATCACTACAGCTTTCCCTACTCAGCTGGTTCATCACTTGTGCAATTTCAGTGAGAGTGGGTGGTTAACTGCTAATTGGAGGATCAACCTCAAGAACCATGGACCCACAGATGTCCAACGTCCTAGCTGGAGGGTCAGCTTTAAACAGCTGCTCAAAGTAGTCAGCCCAGCAGGTCACAATTGCAGCATCATCCATAAGGACCATTCCATCACCCGCCCTGCGACTCTCCAAGGAACAGATTCGGATGTACGTAATGGTCTTCACCTTGTGGGAGGTAAACGCCATATGGCGCTAAGCAAACGTCCAAGTAACACTTAATCCAGGCAAGGTTCTCTTCAATGTATATGAAGCATTCATGAGAGTCAATAAAGGATTGTTCGTTGTCTATCCTCTCCATTTAGTCTTATTTGTGGGGGTAACCCTTACAGGAGCACATATCGAATAACAAAATGGTTCCAAGGATAATTGATTCACCAACAAGCCTAAATTCTGTAAGGTAAATTCAAATTAAGTTCAGAGTTTTGTAAATGTTAATCAAACTGCATTCTAGAATAAGAAACATGCAAACAAGCAGTCGACTGCATTTGACCTCAAGACTCAAATATGCATTTTGTATATAAGCAAATAAGCATAAGAGTGCATAATGAACAATTTACAATTCCACCTCATATCAATAATAAGGTACCTGGATATCTTAGATGCATGTGTCTGACAGGCTGGTTTAAAGTTAGATGACATGCTCTTTAATATACTTAAAATTAAACAAAAATTAAAATAGACATATGGTAGAGAATCTCTGCAAGTACTCTGCTCATTTATAGATTTGCCATTCTGAGGCTTCTTGATGACAAGAGAAATGCTAGTCTGCTTCTTGAATTCAAGTGGCAGGCCTGGTTGACCTACAAAGATTTAAAGGATATGACTGGAATGAAGATATTCTATTGGACTAATTTTGTCTCAACATGTTTCTATCACTGAGTAAAGAAGAGAGAAAACACTCCTGATAATAAAGTAACAACATGAAAACAGGTTTGGTAAATCCAAACACCACTAATCAGTAAAATATCTGTATAAATAATATGAGAGTAAATGTAAAAGAATTCTAGAAGACAACAGAAACAAACAGAGCTCCTTTTCTGACGCAAGCAATAAAGCACTGCCAAATAATCAGCTGTGCATTTAGCATTGCTAAACCTTGGTTCCTTAACTCTGGTTATTAGCAATGGCTCCCCACTTAGTGACGTCTATCCACTCTATGCCAGATGCATGTCATCCTCACCTACATGTTGTGATGACTTTACCTTCAGCAGTTTAATTTTAACTCAGATCTAAAAGTTACATTTCATAAGTAATAAGCTGACAGCACCATACAGAATGGCAAAGCACAAAATTTTCAGGTAACCCTGAAAAAAATATATGATTAATGGAAAACAACATTTGAAACAAGTAATTGCGATTCTGTATATTCAAAGTTTATTTAAAATATCTGACAACCCTTGGACTCTCAGGCCAAAAGAGGCCTATTGTCTTCAGGAAATGACCAATCTGTTTCTTCTTTTTCCCAAATTATAGAAACTATGCCTTACAGTATATATTTTATTGTTCTATTTGAGACTACTTTTCTTTAACCCATTGTGACAGTGCTAATTATTATCATCTAAGCAATGCCCTTGCACTGCTACATTAATTTAATTTTCATTTTCAAAATTTTCCTCTACAGTCATTGATTCATTAATGAAACTCTATTTTTGAAAACCTCCAGAAAACTAACTAAGTGTGTTTATACTGTGTATTTAAGGATTTATTCCCTGGCTAATGCCTGTTTTACTCTTTTCGGTTATTACTTTTGTTTATTAATTACTATTTTTCATGTGTTTTGTTTTTACCTAATTTATGTTAATATGGCAATGTTTATTTATTGTGTAGTATTTATTTACTTTGTATTTTACTGTTTATTTATGTCCCCATTACTCTTATGAGTGGAACCCGAAGTGGAGCCATCATTACATCACTGGTGAGGGACCACCTTCAGCTTTTTTATTTCACGTTAATTGAGGTTTGCAGTGTGGTGATTGTTTTGATGAGTATCACATTGAATTTTAATGTTTTTTGTGGATTTTTTTTTCTGTTTATTGGTTTTTGCCTTTGGTTTATGGATTTGGACTTTGTGTGCTTCTTTTTGTTTACACAAATAAATTCTTTGTTTTTCTTCTCAACCCAAAGATTTATGTCATCCTCACCCATGAAGGGCATTTTTATGTGCTTTTGTGAATTTAAAGTAATATGAACTTTAAAAAACCTGTGCCCCATTTTGGACCTGTGCAGTCCTTGAAGTTTGCCTTTTGAGTTTGAGGACTGGATGCCTGAGGTGAAGCCCATTTCTAAATGTAGACAAGTACAGTTGTGATCTGGTCTTTGTCATTTTGAGGCTGTTTCACTCCTTGTAGCTATTTTGTGTTGCAATATCATAACAATGTGTAAATAACTAAAACATTCTCAAAACTATTTAATCTGACTCAGGATGGTGGGTTGCTGGGGACTACCTTGATAGTAATAGGAACAAGGCAGGAACCAACTCTAGATAGGGTGACATTCCATCAGAGTGTAGTTATTCTTGGTTCCGATAAGTGAAACTTGTGGGCATAAAACATGAATAGCCAATTTACTCTGGGTAATTAATGGTCAGGAAGAGGCCTTATTGTTTCCTAGAGATGAACGATTCTTCCCTTGGAATCAAGGGATGAAAGTAATAAACCTCGGACCAGTCCTAAAGTACTTGCACCTACGTTTGATTATACTTGGCATGTGACATTATTTAAGTGTATGTTAGTTTATCAAGTTACTTGCTGAAACCAGTTTCATAATCACAATTTATATGACCAAAGGGTATTTGCAGATTAATTTGACTCCTCAAAGCAGGAAACCTATAATTGGTCACTCCAGAAGACACCGTGAGTACTTTTCTTTCTTGGTACATGGAGCTTCAGCAACCTTCCCATGTCTGGTGGATGCACTCTTAAGCCTGATAGAGCAGTACCACGTAATGTCTGGTCAACATTGTTGTTTATTCTAGCACCTCAGAAGAACATCATCACCATCAAATGTTTAAGATTTATTGTTGCTCAAGGTAAAGTCATATATTGTATGCACAAAATTGAGGCACATTGTTTTTATTTTATATTTTGAAGTTTAATTCAATAGTAAATTGAGTGTACATTTTTCTCTAGCTTCGATCAAACTAGCCCATTCAAGACTCTCTTAGTTTTCTTCCAACGTACTGTATAATTTTCATTAATATTAAACACAATGCTAACTGACATCACAAAATCAACATTCTTTCCTTTAAATCTTTCGTAAAAAATTTGCAGGTATGAAAACAACTTTGAATTGGACTGTTCTGTCTGGCAGAAGCTTATACTCCACTCTTAATGTTTTGGATGCTTTTTTACCCTTTCCTTTTACTTATGTATTTTTGTCAGCCTCTTTGGTTTTGTGTCTATTATTTTTCTTTAGATTTTTTTTATTATTTTGGATATTAATAAATATAACTTATTTTCTGTATGTGCCTAGACTTCGTTAGGGTTCTCTCCACCAGTGCTCATCTGCTTCCCTTTTATTATGCTTCAGACTCCTGACTAAGCTATCTGCCCTTTAGGGCTAGGCTTCTACTCCACTGCAGCCAAGATAGGTGAAGAGCACTAAGGAGGCAAATGCTTCCTGGCATGTGGTTCATCAGTACAGGTGTGACAAATGTATGTATTTAACTCTGGTCAGGTTATGCCAATTATTTTTAGGCCTATTATAAATAAACTCTTAAAATAATGGAATTAAGGAGATTAGAAAGTACTTTTTGCATAGATATTTCCCTAAACTTGCTAAAAGTGCTGCCTAGTGCTGTAAAGGAAAGTCAACATATTAAAAGGCAGCCACATTCTTGTCTCTGACACAATATGTGACCCAGAGAAAATCACTTTACAAGTCTCTGCTCCATTTACACATGCACACACATATTTATATATGCCCTGAAAAAGTATTCAGTCCCCAACCTTTTATGTTAAAAAAAAATAATAATAATAATCCTTACATCCTGGAATTTTGATCAGTTCAAATTTTTGTTAGCAAAGCAAATACTTTTTTTCAATAACAGCACATTTTGTACAAAGCCTTGGAGACTCTTGAGCCAGGAAACTTCAGTCACCGTTACCGATTTCTGCAACTCATTCAGAGTACCCATAGCAAGAGGGAGTACTTATCCACAACAATTAATTGAAAGCAGGTGAACTACCCATTTCCTAAACAGGTTGAGTTCACCACAATAGGTGAGTTGGTAAGGTAATAGTAAATTTAGGATTTGGGACAAAAAAAATGCAAAAACAGTTCTGGGAAGAATTTCAATGTGACACAGCAGACTAATTACCCTATTACAGCCATAAGACCTGCAAGTCCTGCCTCCACTTCTACTTAATCCAACAGGCTGAAGAAATTTTCATTGAAGAGTCAAAAAACAGACACACACGGTAGTACCTGTGACTTTCCCAGAAAGGACACTACTGTACATCTCTTTTTCTTTCTCTTTATATATACACATTAGCATTTTTGATAGACAGGCACTACAAAATATAAAGGGTAAAATTTTACTTTTTGAGCATCAAAAACCTGTCTTTGTTTTTCACACATTTTACTGTAGAGGGCAGTGCTTCGCTACATCTAAATCAAAAAAGTGATAATGCTAAGGAACAAAATTAGGTCTTAGATAAAATTCATCAATGGCAATTTTTAACATATATTACAGAAGTGGTGGTAACTTATGTAGGATTTCAAAGTCAGGACCAAATAAGCCACATAAAACAGGCTCAAGATGCAATATACACAGTCTACATAACTAATCAGTTAGATGTTACAAATGGAGCCAATCATATGAGGTTTTTAGAAATAAACCAAAAATAATGTTCTATATCAGAAGCATAGCTGATCCCATAAAACAACAGAAGTACTAACAAAAATGTTATACTGACAAATACACTTTAATACTATTTAAATCAGTTATGCAATAAATAGTATTAGACATGGTTTCACAATACATGCTAGAATATCATAATACAGTACATTAATAACTGTAGACAAAATCAAAGATCCAAGTTTAAAAAAATACTAAAAATAAGGGAAATATATGGTATACACTATATAGAACATGCCAGATATTTTTCAATAGTGTGTATTATTTTATGACAAACATAACCAAGTGCTGCCTTTATTAACATTCACTCTGGAAATAACTATTTCTATGCCAAAATGTAAAACAGTAAAAGAAAGATTGCCATCCATGGTTAATCATCTTGCATCTAAACTCTAATACATTTAGACTAATTATTATATCATAGCTGCGATCACACAAAAGTGGGATTGGTTTAAAAGAATAAAAAAAAATTTTGTGAATACGCAATGGCATTACATGTCATACAGTATCAGATTTGCAGAATAATAATGTACAAGACAGCAGCTTTTAACAATTCACTTTTGCTGATAAAAGCAGCTAGGTCATCCATTTTTTTACACTATGAACATACAATTACATAAGGCAAATGCCTTGCAGCATATGTCTTAGGCACAATCTAAAAATATTTCAATACAAAAGCATTTCAGGACTGCTGCTTGTACTGTACACGTATTATAGCAAAACAAATCCTCAGTAGCGGACATATTTGTGAAGAAGGACTAAAACATAATTAGGCAGGGATTTCATACAACTCAATCTGCTCTCGAGTCTAAACAATACACAGCCACTAGGGATCAAATTGATATTTTGCAAATATAAAGCTCTTAAAATTATAACTGAAGAACAGACTTGGAGTGTAGGAACCAGTAAACATCTTTTACTGTATTTAAATTATTTAAACAACTTCAGTTGGCTGGATATATATGGAGGCAAGAGGAAACTGTGCACCAAGGAGAGTGTTACAGATATAGTTGTGAGGAGGAAGAAAGAGAGGAGAATAAAAACCAGATTGAAAGATGGTATGGAATAATATGCCGGACACTGGGTGTAGTAAGGTCATGGCCAGAAAAGGAAGCTGATGGAAAAGACAGACACACCTCTACAGTGGCAATGCTAGACAATATTAATTTGAAGCAGGAGGATGACATTGTGTAAAGAAATTTATTTTCCATTCATCATTCCAGTATTAACAACTTACTGACAGTTTGAGGTGTTTACTTTTAATGTGAATTTGACAAAGCAGGTTAATAATTTTAATCTCGCTTTACTGTAGCCAAACAAAAACCAATCTCCAAATTTGGAAATTGTTTTGCAATTCTTCGTACAATTTCCCACAGTTGATTAATTTTTCTGGGGCTTCTTCAACACAGATATTTCTTAACAGTTTAGTGAGGATAGCTGTATCAGATCTGCATTCTTTTAAATTGAGTGTATTCCTTCCCTTATTATTCCAATATATTAAATGAGAATAGCTAAAATAAGATGTGGAGAGGCCAATGTGTCAAAGCTGAAACATAAACCCTGATCCACACATAAAAAGAATATTTACTGTTGAAAACATATTAAGTGGAGGTCAGAGAAGCGCTCATTAAGCACAGCTGAAATACAAATAAAGTATCACTCAAGCTCACACTCCTAAACCCTGGGCAAACTGGTAAAATCACAATATTAAATAAAACAAAAACAAAAATTCTGCTCATTCAAATTAAAAAACCTTTTAAAAACTGTTACTATTAGGCTACTTAAAGAGAGGAAACATTGGAGTATTACTGACAAATATTTGTATAATATATAAAAAAAGAACTTTAGCTCAAATCCTTGAGCCTAACATATATTTCAATAATACCCACAGCATTGTATTTTGTTGTTCATGTTGCTCTCTAAGAACCAAATATATTCATGTGTAATTAAATGTAATAAAAAACAGTGTGGCATAGTGGTTATGACTTTGGGCCTCAAACCCTGAGGTTGTGGGTTCAAATCCTGCTTTTGACACCGTGTGACCATGAGATGATCACATCACCTGCCTTTGCTCTAATTGGAAAAACAAAGGAAATGTAACCAATTGTATCTCAAATGTTTTAAGTCGCCTAGGCATCAGCGAAACAAATAAATGTACTGTAAAGGTAAACAGTCAAGGGGAAAAAAAAGACTATAACGTAATTCAGTTTATTTTTATATTGAGCAGTCAATTTGAACCTTTGTGCAGTGTGCATTTGTATGCTCATTAATTTTTCAAAACTAATAATTACAGCATGGTATCCAAAAGTTAAAAATAGAAAACTGAGAATAAAACAGCATATAATAAAAAAATCAAAAGTATCAAACTGAACACAGTAACACCTGACAGTAATTTAAATAAAATATGCAAATATAAATATAATTTCTGTGTTTATTTATTTAAATATTTCCTTAGGACCATCAGAATTAATAATTAAATAATATTTTAGTACTATATTACATGGTTTCAAAAAAGTACATAGGACTTGTAGCAGAAAAAGAAAAACAGCAATTAAGTAACATATAAATCAGGCATTATATCCTTCAAGCCGTAAGGTTTTTTTCTCATGACCAGAATATTAATGACAAACAATAAACTGCCACAGATGTTTAAATTGTCCTCCACTTGTACACAAGCATTGTAGATAATGACAACTAAATGAATGACAAATATACTTTAGCGCAGCTTCTCAAATAGCCATGAAATTTACTCTTTGCATTAGACAGAAAAAAAGTAAACTATTACATAATTTCTAATTGTGTTAATCTTGCCTTGCTTGGTCTTGTTTGTCCTACAGTATAGTTCTCATATAATCTTGTAGAAAACTGAAACCTACCAGAGAAACCCTACTCTTACTCTTGTAATAATCCAACTCTGAACCTGAAATTTTATCCCCCTGAGCAATTCCCACGTGTATAAATAAATAGTGCGCTAAAAAAGAAGAAAAAGAAAAGCAGTAGGCCCAGCTTCACTAAACACTTTGAATATATACAGATCTAACAAAGCTCTTCTAATATTATTTGTAATCTTGTATAACATAATATAGTTCCATGAGTACATGAATAATTATAGATACTTGCCTTAAGCTGCAAATCAAATTTTTTGGAAGTATCATTAGAATGGTTAATTAGCATCAATGTATAAAGAAAATAAAAAGTGTATTTATGTTATGTTTTGTTTCCTAGGTACTCTGGTTTATTCCCACCCTTGAAAGACATGCAGGTCAGTTGAACTGGTGATGGTAAATTGCCCCAAGTGTGTGTGTGTGTGTGTGTGCATGTATGTGTTTGTGTGTTTTCCCCTGCTGCCTTCTCCACCATTTGTTCCTACTTTGCAACCTATACTAGATGGGATAGACTCCAGCAGCTCCTCTAACCCTGATTTCGATTACACAGATAAGAAAATGACATGACATAATTTAGTGCAAATTTACTTATCCGCAATTATAACAGTGTATAGCCCATTTTGAGATACCCATGAGTAATCGTGCCCATTTGCAGATAAAGTCCTCACTGCAGGCCACAGGATGGAGTGAAGATGGATAACATGGGTTTCACTTACAGTCATGCTTAGCATACAAAAAAAATTCTGAGAAGACTATTATGTAGCAGCAAAATGTGAGATTGACCAATAACAAGTCAGTGATGCCCTTAGATGACCACAGCTGCATGCTCATTAAACTGAATGGATTAGCATGTCTTGGCACTGAGAGAGGTGCAAAGGCCATTAAACCTAATTCCTGATGGGAACCATGGCTTGCAATTGTTCTCCATGTGTCAGGAATTCCCAGTAAGTGCAGGTAATAAAATCACACTGATTAACTCTCTGCCATTTGCATACACAACTCATCACTAATACAGATTGGATGGTTTGGTGAAATCCTTGGATCGTCCATACTACAGTTGCCCGTGGCCTCTGGGTGGAGCACCTAGAAGACAATCGAATTTGACTGTAGAGGAAATAAATGTTGTAACAAGACTTGCACAGGTGAACTTGTGGAAGTATCATCACCAAGCCTAGGGGGCAAGAGTGGAGGACCGACACATCCACATGACCCAGTCTTCCTCTTCTGGTCCTCTCCCAATGCCAGCATACTGCTGGAACCTAACCCCATTTTTTGTACTGGATAAATATTTCAGTCTGCCTTATCCACTAGGTTTTTCAGGGATTAAATCCCCAACGATAAAAAGAATTGACTGTACTTACTTTATTACAGAAACATCTGAATATATGTTTTAAACATTTACTACATCACAAGTAACATGCCCAAGCCTAATACAGTGTATACAATAGCTACCATAATGGTAAATACACTGCTGCAATATTGGTAAGATTCATAGTTCATTGCAAATTAAAGGAAAATATAATTCTTATTCATAGATATTGACTTCACTTTAACTTTCATAGTCTGGTCTTACAACTCCACATTCTATATACTCCCCCTTAAACAGACTTATAGAGACACTGATCCATTTAACACATTCCCCCAAATTAACAAACTGTTAAATTTATTGTAATCATGTAGTTGCCCCAACCTTTAACAGCTTTACACAACATTACTTCACAGAAATTGATGAACATCTTTGAAAATTGCACTGAAGAATGCTTCTGACTATTGCCTAAGTGTTTTAAAATAAGTCTGGGGCCACACATGTGAGCATGGGAGATAGCTTAAGGGCTTTGGTGATGGTAATTACCCACCGGACTAGGAGAGTTGGCACTGAGTATTAATGCCTTCTCTTCTCCTACCCCCTACAGAAAGAAAGACTGACAGCCACTCCATCGCTGATGTCACTGATGACGCTTCCATGTCCGTCTGTCTGGACCCTCCACTTCCTGCCTCGTGATTCCTTTTTTTATTTTTCCATCCAGTTATACAGGGTCACAAAGGTGGCTTCTTTTACACCGGATACATCATGTGATATATTCAAAGCCACTGCTTTTTACAAGTGTTATGAATCATTTTTCATTAAAATTGTATACTTTCTCTGAAAGATATACTTTGATGGCCATATACAGTATGCTATATAAAACTAGTATGGTATCTGAGAGAGAACTAAATTGAAATATATATCTGAGACAAAAAAAATGTAAATTAAATGAACAGCAGTGCAAAGGAAACATTTGCCCTTGTGGCATTTCCTGCTTTTCTTATTCTTGCATTTTTGACAGCTTATGATGTGCTGGATTTGATCTTGGTATTCACCAAAATTATCATTTCTAATCAATGTTTAAATTTAAGCTGCTTAAAGTGCCTAGGAAAGCTTGCACCCTTGTCAATAATAACATATTAAAACCTTAACATGTTTTAGATTGGCGCTTAGCATATAATGTAGCACATATTTACTCAGGCCAAAGTTCACAGAGCCCATAATCATTACAAAGAGGTTTTTTTAATAGAACTAGGGGGCTCCGCCCCCTACTGGCTTTGCTCCCCCACCCCCATGTTTGGTTTACCAGATATACAATACAATACAATTTATTTTTTGTATAGCTCAAAATCACACAATAAGTGCCGCAATGGGCTTTAACAGGCCCTGCCTCCTGACAGCACCCCAGCCTTGACCCACTAAGACCACCAGTAAAAACTCAAAAAAAAAAAAACCCTGTCGCACTGCCCTTCGATCTTCTTAAAGCCTTTACAGCCGTTGTCCTTTTCCTACTTTGTGTCTCTGCTGCTCGAGTTGTGATTGCTTCTCCGTCATCATAAATATACACCTGACCGAATTGTGTTTTCTTTGAAATCAGACTTGTCGTTGCTTTAACTGTTGTGGGTCCACAGATTCTCATAGTGTATGTTCCATTATTGTGTAAATCTACGTTTTGTGCATTGAATGATGTGCACTGACACACCTGCATCTGTGTGTGCTGCTTCCCTTTACACTACTGTTTTTTGTTGTGCCCATTCTCTTTCGTCTCGCAGTTCTTTAATTAGTCTTTCGTGATCTTAACGTGAAGATCACGTATTGTCTACTAGTCATTCATTCCACAGGATTTTTTTTTTTATAATAGAGAGACATAGACATTTTTACAAATGAGTTTGCTTAGCCTAAAGCCCAAGTTATTTAAAAATGTAATACCATATTTTTGTATAATAAATGTATCATGAAAAATATATGTGGGGCTAAAATTATATAATGCTTGTGCTATATTACAACCAGGGCTTTGTCCTTGGCTTAGGTTTACATTACTTTTCATATGTTTTCTCTGTTTACTGTAAAGTAATTTTCAGGTGTTTGTAGAATTTGTTTATACTGTTATAGTCAGTCAATCAGTCATTGTCCAACCCGCTACATCATAACACAGGGTCACGGGGGTCTGCTGGAGCCAATCCCAGCCAGCACAGGGTGCAAAGCAGGAACAAACCCCAGGCAGGGCACAAGCCCACCACAGGGCGCACATATACACACACACACACGGGACAATTTAGGATCGCCAATGCACCTAACCTGCATGTCTTTGGAATGTGGGAGGAAACCGGAGCACACGGAGGAAACCAATGCAGACACGGGGAGAACATGCAAACTCTATGCAGGGAGGACCCGGGAAGCAAACCCAGGTCTCCTAACTGCAAGGCAGCAGTGCTACCAGTGCACCACCGTGCCGCCCTATATTGTTATATTTATGTTTAATTTCAAATCTATGTTTAATGTACTGTTCTCTTTTGTCTCTTGTGCTTTGTGGGTGGTACTCAAAGAGGCAGGGTGACCCTATTGTCGCTGCTGCTGAGACCTTTGCCTGGCTATTTATTAAATTAAGGAAGTAATCTCAGAAGCAGTTCATTGAGTTAGACTAGTCTGAGTCTGTAGTAGAACTAAGCAAAATAGACTTAAATTGATATTGTAATTTTGCACTTTTCTATAAACACAGCACTCCCATTTCTTTGACATGGAATACTAAATATTGCTGTCTATAAGAACATAGAACTATTAAAATTAGCATGCTATTGACAAATCCTATTGACTAATAATGGCAAACTACTGTAATGGCAGCATACAAAAAATACCTTTCAATGGATAGCTAGTGAATGAACTGTAAAGAATGAAATGAAACAAGAAAACTCCAGAAAGCACTGTGACTGGGAACAATATACCTTGTGGTATTAAAATGACTCAACAAAGAGAGTACATTTAAATTCTGCATTTATTTAAACAGTTGTAGATGATTAATCTTGAAACACACCAAGCCAACTCATTTAGCAATGATCTTCATTTGACTTTTTGATTTCTCTAGGTGGGCCCCTTTATACTCTAAAGGGAACAGTGCCAGAGGAAGCCTTTCTACATTCCTCATGGTGGCTCCTTATGGTGGCTCACATGCTCTAGGCTCTGTTAGAGAACCAGCCAAATCTTAGCCTTGACGTCTGATATCCACTCTGCCTTTCTAGGTAGCATGATTAGACCATTATAAATTGTCATAGTCTAAATAATGAAAGTATATAGTTATTAATTGGGTCAATATGATTCATATGGCATATAACAGCAGCTTAAATCACAAGCAGTGATTTCCTATTAACTAATTCAACAGGGCACATCCTCACATTGCTCTAATGTGATGAACTGGGCAGAAAGCAGCAGGCCAAAGTAATGCTGAATTATATATACTTCTTTTTCACTGTTTTCAAAACTGAAATGTACTATTTTCAAGCACCAGCTCTTGTTCAGGCCACAGTGGTAATCATTAATTGTCAAGTATGATTTAAGCCTGAGGTGGTTTCAATCTGGCCAAACCAAGTGCACCATTTGCTAATTTGAAAATACTTCACATCATTGTAATTTTTGCTCATTAGTAGAAAGGCAGACTAATGGAAGTATACTAAAGAAACATACTGCTAAAATTGATTTCAATTCATGGGGAGAAATATGACGTCTTTAAAGTGTACTTCTCAATGATGAAGGACAAGAAAGATTCAAGTATTCTTTTAGTACTTTAAAAGTCAGTCGCTCAATATTTTTTCTTACGCGGCT
Source organism: Polypterus bichir lapradei (assembly GCA_026402145.1). NCBI lineage: Eukaryota > Metazoa > Chordata > Cladistia > Polypteriformes > Polypteridae > Polypterus > Polypterus bichir. Next base: position 35,694,404 of record JANRMT010062841.1, read on the forward strand.
AATTCTTTCAAATAAAGCAACTGTATATTTATGCATGATAAGAACACTGTGTTCATGATACCATTTTCCAGAATGAAAAAGGTGGTTAAACCATTACTAATAATTTAGAAGTCAATGTACTCTACAAAAATGACTGTAAACAACAAGCAGTAATTTGACATTATGTTTTATTGAACATTTCTCTGTACAAGTCAGGCTTTATTGCTGAAAAGATGTTTTCGGGTGGCGTAGTGGTAGTGCTGCTGCTTTGCAGTAAGGAGACTGTGGGTTTACTTTCTGGATCCTCCCTGTGTGGAGAGCGCTTTGAGTAGTGAGAAAAGCGCTATATAAATGTAAAGAATTATTATTAAAATTAAAGGACCATGAAATTAATTTTGTGAGCAGGAATTTGGAAGAAATATATAAAGTGGACACAAGAATATTTAATAATTTGTCTGCCATATTACAGGAGATTTGTCATACAAACATCAGCAAACAACCACAGGAACAATGTTGTTGTGTCATGAACTTACAAATGCCTTATCATGAAGTTTCAAAGGCAGTACCAAAACAGCCCCACAACTGAAACAATCCGTCCACCCTCAGACTGTAAAAACAAACAGCTGAAGAAGAATCTTTACAAATAAGAATATTATACAAAAATGATATGTGGCACAAGCAAGTTTGGATGAACACAAAAAGCAAAGAAGGAGTTGCCTTTCAAGATAAATAGGCAAACCAGTCCCAATATACAAACCAAGAGACACAGAGAAACAGACTAACATGGATGACAAAAAAAAAAAAAACCAACAAATTATTGATTGCAATAATTCCTTAATAATCACAAGACCTCACCAATGTCAGCGCATAGAAAGAACCACAAGAGACTGTGGGTTTTCCTCTCTCTTTATAGGGCTAAGGGCAGTCCCTTAATAGTGATGGGCAGGTGATGAGAAGAAAATATACATAGACATATAGAAATTAAATGACCAACAATTTTAACACAAACAAAAGGATCAAAAATGAATGTAAAAGACAAAGAAGGAATCTGAATTCCAGCCAGGGGAGGGACCCTGGTTGAAACATAACCCTCTGAACATTACTTTGAAGATATAGCAGTGTGTCCTGGCGAGGAGAGTTGTCAAAGGCACACCAGATATGCACAGGTGTACCCCAAGAATCGGTGCTAGGTCCTTAACTTTTCTCTCTGTACACCACCTTGATGGATTCCATCATCCAATCCCATGGGTTCTCTTATTAGTGCTATGCAGATGATAGTGTATTGTCCTCTGGAGGGAACGATGAGTACATTTATGTAGCAGCTAGAATCCCTGCATGTCTTACTGATATTTCAACCTGGATGAAGGACCATAATCTACAACTCAACCTGGCAAAGACAGAGGTTCTTGTGATCCCAGCTAGCCAGTCTGTTCAACTACCCATCTATGTATAGCTTTGCTCACTGTCACTAACACCTGCCAAGTCTGCATGCAACCTTGAGGTTGTGACTGACAAACAGCTCTCTCTTTCTGACCACATTTTTACCATTTCTTGTTCACGCAGGTTCACAATGTAGAACAACCGTAAGATCAGGCCTTATCTGACAAGAGTATGCAGCAGAACTTCTGGTCCCAGCTTTTGTCTTGTCACATCTGGAACAAATACTGTAACTCGCTTTTGGCAGGAATACCTGCATGTGCTATTAAGCCACTACAGATGGTCCAGAATGCAGCATCCTGTCTTGTATTTAACTAGCCAAGATGGGCACATACCACTCCTCTTTTCAGTTTGCTACAATTCTCCCTGTAGCAGCATGCATTAAGTTCAAATCCCTGATGCTTGCTTACAGAGTAGTCAATAGGTCAGCACCTGAGTATATGGAGACACTGGTGAACTCCTATTCTCCTTCTCACCCCCTCAAGTCTACCAGGGAACAGCATCTGGTGATGTAGACTCTGTGTGGTATCAAGTTTAAATCTAGACTCTTTTACTGTGTAGTTCCTAGTTGGTGGAATGAGTTGCCCACCTCCGTCAAAACTGCCGACTTCCTCAGTGTATTTAAGAAGCAACTGAAAACCCATCTGTTCTGTGAATATTTCTAATTTATATAAAAAAAAAAAACTTTGCTCTGTGATATTTTATATTGCTGATTAATTTGTTGTTAGATTAACTTGAACTGGTTTATTGATTGTAATACATGATTGCATATCTATTAGTTATTATATTTTTTTCATTTGTAGCAAATCATCTTTTTGTTACCTGTTCTAGTCTACTTGCTGAACAAATGGACCCTGGCCTAATATTACTCAATTATGTTTACCTCTTTTGTAAGTTGCTTTGGATAAAAGTGTCTTCCAAGCAAATAAATGTAAATGCAATTATAGAATAATGTGCTTTTTAAAGCCACACCATTGAACCTGTCTCTATCAAATCTTGCACAGAGGAAGACCGTAGTGTACCCTCTTGGAGAACAACATAGTTAGTAACCACACCAGCACTTTATCTTGGAATGTGTCACTAAGAAGATATTGTTGTGACTTGATATTCCCCATGGTGGCTTTAGTCAATGAAATTTTTTGAGTTAGAGTCAGAATTTATCCTGGGTAATTTATTTAGCAATTGTACCTGCACTTTATCCCACCATAGGCAGTGTATGGTACCCCTGCTAGTACTAATTCCAATTTAGTACATTACAAGTCAACTGTCTGTACACTTGTCAACTATAAATCAAAATCTGTAATATTCACACACCTGGAAAATAAAGAATTGTATATTTTTTCACAGAGCTTTTTTTTGTTTCCATCACTTAGAAGCAGACTTAAACTAAACTCAGAGAAACATTTTGAGTTCTTATCTTGACAACACACTTCTTTTATGATTCATAGCAGGACATTAATTTACATTTGAGTAGACGTGATTTGCCATAATTAAAAAAAATAATAAATACTTTGTGATCTAATCAAGTCATAAATAGAAAAATCTGTTAAAAACTTGCAAAACTACTGTGCCCTGTAGTGCATTAATCAATCAATCAATCAACAGCAATATTAAGCATAACCAACATTGGATGTCAAAAACTCAGCACTCTGATAGACAATCAAGAGCTTGTATGTTAGAGTGAAAGTTAGGCTGCATAAAACTGAAGATGGCCTTTTCATAGACTGCTTTAAGCCTAGTGCTGCCTGAATAGGCTCCTTTTTTTGTAAATAAAATGTATTATTATTATTTTTATTAACTAGACTTAGGTAGTGCACAAAATTGACAGAAACATAAGAATTCAAAATGTGCCCCCTTCATTCTAGGCTATTTATGCATTTCATCCCACTGTATGCATCATGCCCCATAATCTGACAAAATGTTGCAAGCCAAAATGCGAAGGGGTAACCTCTTCAATATTATGTACCTTTTTAGAATGTGCACAAAATATTAAGAGGGATAAACCTCTTCCTCCTCCCCAGTAATTTTAATTATTTCTTAACTGTCACAGTCGCTGGGATTAATGAGTTTTGTCCCATTATGGAAATCATGAAAAATTGGTCAGCCTACTTAATCCAAAATGGCTTGTTGATGAATATATTGTAATTGTTCTAAACATAAAATTGCTACATTAAAATGGATGTACTTGGTTGTTTAATAAAACATTTCAGCACAATAGTATGGTAAAACTGTCTTTTTTTTGTTGTGTATTCACTCTTACAATAACTTCTCTAGAAGTAAGCTTACTCTAGTCTTGTACGATGGAACATGTGGTTCACCGACAGTCATGTGAGGCAAAGTGGGTAATGCTATGGAAAGAAAACTGGAGAGGGCCCCTAACAAAAACTTCTTTGGAATAGTAGATGCAACATTTGTCACTGTTTACAAAGTTCACAAAAATGAGCACATCAAACTGAAAAAGAATATCAACAATACATATGACATCCATCCATCCATCTTTGATATGATGATGGGGCACACAGCATTCTGACAATATCCACACACCATTTAGTTTTGTCTGAGGATGTTTTCTTTTTACCTAAAAATGACATTGTTACACATGCATCTATTCTTAATAGTTAATGCACTAACTTCATTCATGAATATTTGACATCAAAATGCTTATGTATAATCTCACTGTCTCACCTGCTGTTAAAAACACAACTGCAAATGAAAACCATCTTTAGACCATTTCTTTCTCTTGAATATTGAAGTAGATGTTCAAAGTAAAGGACAGATATTATGGCAATTAGTATTTTTCCACCTTCTTACCAAGAGTGACTACAAGCATTATTTGGCTGTCTGTGTTAAACATAAAAATGACTCGCATTTCAGATTATTATTTTTTCACTTTTCTTTACAATCTGTCACATAAGATGCTCAGTTAACAGCTTAGATAGAAATTAGTGACAAAGACTATCAATTTTCTCTTCAGCTGGTACCCCAGTGTATTTACAAAAGAGCAGACTCATCAAGCCTTTAATTCTGAACTTGTCTGTTACTTTTCATGCACTCCAGAGCAACACTGAAGCAGTGAAAAAGTCAAACGAAATAAAATGGCAGAAAGCCAGTCAGTACACCAAGCTTAGGTAAATGCAACTGTCATCCATGAGCAAATAAAAAAGAAAAGTTTTCAGCAATCATTCACGTGCAACTCTTCTATAAAAGTTCTTGTTCAGAAAAAAGTCTGTTATCCAAATAATTTATCATGCTCAAGTACATTACAAAATGCAGCAGTGAATAGATAAGGTCAATTTAGAATCCAGCAAGCCTGTCCAATTTGTGCACTTAATTCAAGCTGACCTCTCTAAAGATGCTGTTGTAAGAAGGATTCTATTCAATCCTGCAATAAAACTAACAACAGAGAAACAATTAAAACTAATGATTTACAATATGCCCTGTTTCTAAAATGATGGGATCATTTACACCCCATCTAATTAGACACAATTCTGTTCAGTTTTATACTATTCGCTTCAATGTCAACCTCAGGCCACAAATACTTCAGCAAACAAAAAAGGATTACACAATAACACCCCTGGAACAAGAACAATTCTGCAAATGCTAATTTTGTAAGCATGCCCACACTGTCATGACCTTGCCTTGTTCTATTGTTTTTATAATCTTATTATTCCACACTTTAAGAAATCAACCTTTATCTCAGAACAGTATGCGCCATCAGAAAATATCTCAAACAGCAATCAGGATTAGAAAATGATACAACATATACAAAATAAATTAAAGTAAATCAAAAAGCAAACAAAAGTAAAAGCAAACAAAAAAGTACTAAGATGAAGCACTAAGGAACAACAAACATAAAAGAAGCTTTACAAATCAATCAGTTACATAAAAAACAAGAAGAAAGGTATATGACTATACACAAACTATTCATTTTTCTTTAAAGATTGGATTTTACATTAGGAGATATTATACACAAGATGGGTACAAATTTAAAATGTGCAACAATATGTCATGTTTAAGACACAATTTAATAGACTGAAAGAAATAAACAATGAAAGGGATATGTGAAATGTTCTAGACACCCATCTAAACAATTCATTAGTCCCTTTTTTGATCAACTCATTACACCCTAAATTAAACAACTTCAAGAGCTCAGTAAGTTCTATAAGAAAAACCTTTCAAGATGCTGTCCTAAACACAATAACTATGTACTCCTCTAAGTAGCTAAATTAGGGTTTGAAAAACAAGGTAAATGACCATTACAAAGCAAGGCAAGGTAATAAAGAAAGTATCCAATTTGAAATAATAAAAAAAATGAAAATTACAGGCACTGTTGAAGGTCAAGGCAAAATCAGGAAGACTTGGGCAATTTGCTGATAGTACTGCTAGTCATACACTTATTACTGTACAGGACCTGAAGAAAGACTGAACTGACACCAGAGCAGTAGTACACAGTACACAGATACTTACACAAACAAGGATCTGTATAAAATAACTGTCTGATAGAAACCTTAGAATAAAATTAGTTATGTAAGTACAGTACACTAAAAACACTTGGGTAATATATAAAATCTACACCATTGTACCATTATGTCACTTGAACAGTTTTCAGATTTACTGAAATATGAAATGAACCTAGCATGTGTCATGAGGAATGCAAAAAAATAAGTTCTTAAAACCACTACTATGAAGGATCCACATAATACTATAAAATAATGACTAATCTTAGAAAAGTTAATTTGGTGGACCGGTTAAAAAAAAAAAAAAACACTGAAGAACAAAATTTAGTGATGACAAGATAATCATTTTTAAATATAATAAAAATGAACAATAATAAGTGCATGTGGAACTGCATCATCTTTGAGATATAAATATGCACAGATGAATGATTGTGTTTCTCCAAATAATATCCACACGCCCAGATATACTAGCTTGAGGTATGCACATCAATAAAAGGATATGTGTCTGAATGTCTGTGTGTCTGCCCAGTTGTTATACTTCTGTCATTCCAACAAATGGTGCATCACAAATATTTGCAGTAATAAAATGCATTGTATTTGACATTCCACAAGATGGTGCATCACAAATATTAACATGGCTTTTACAAATCTCATAACAAATGGCATATAACAGAGACATATGCATTACATTTGTCACTCCAACAAATGGCACATCTGTAGAATTGCATTTTATTACTGCAAATCTTTGTGATGCATCATCTGTTGAAATGGAAAATACAATCCATTTTAACATGAAATGTATTTCAAAATACATTCTAATAGATGGTGCACTGCAAAAATTAAGACTGAGGTCTACGTTGATTACTTATTTCACCCGTGTTAGACAGGTAGCACAGCTAGTATAGCATATGCACATTAAAACTCATAAAAAATTGAAAAGCACACTGGGAACATATGAGCATATTTTATAGTTGTTCTTATGCAGGTGACTCTGATTAAAGTTAATATTGTGCTGTAGGAAATCTGCTTCTGCAAAAACTATTATAATATGTACTGTATTTTATTAAAACACCCAAATTGTTTTGGTCAAGAAGTTTTTTTTAATTAAAAAAAATAGTTTTAATTGTATACAAAGCATAGTCATGGCACAGAAACATCACACTAAAAGGACAAATACATTTTTTACTCTGCATACCATTTTAGTCAAAATTCTCATGTGTACTTCTTGGTATTTTAATTCCTTGCTTCATTGCTGAGGTCATATGCTACATATGACATACACAAATAGCTTCACTCCATGTACTTCTATTTCTGCTCAGTTAGTAAATTGAGAACAAAGATGGAAACTGAGGAGATGTTCACCAGATGCTTTCGAATGTTTTGCACACTACTACTGTTGCTGCATTTAGATTTGAAGTGAGATCTTTATGGAAAAATATGTCAGATATTTAAAAAAATACAGAAAATTTATTCACACAATTCATTAGATCTTTAAATTGGAAGTATAAAGGTTTTCTCATACTGATCTTTCATCGACACAGCTCACAGGCACTGTATCAAAATTGGAAATGTATCATTATTATTGTTGTATTATTATATATTATTATTATTATTGTATATTTGGCTGATCCCTTTATCGCAGATGACTTACAAGATCAAAATACAGTGACACATGCCAAGGCAAAGACAGGAAATAAAGTAGCATCCTTATGGTTTAAAATCCAGTACCTCAGCCACTACACCACAAATCTGCATTGATTCGATAACGTAAGCATGAATACAATGAATTTTTAAAGCATTTTAGTTTTCTGTGGTTACATTTATTCAGTTTAAACTGCTCTCCAGCTGAACATATACTTGTGAGGGGGGTGTGGGTGTTTGCTTGTATGTGGAGTCTCTTGTTTCTAGAGTTATAAACAACTTTTTATTTTTCATTTTACTTTGTTTAAGAGGAAAGCAAGCACGTGCAAAAAAGTAACACTTATTTCAAATTATTGAGGCAAAGATGTGATTGCATTTAGTCACAACATCAACAAACGTTTCTATTTTTGGAAATTTAAAATCAATATTGTACTAAAAATAGATGTTTGAGTGCCATTTTCATCTCAATTGCTGCAGCTGAGACATTAAGTAAACAATTTAATGGTGAATTTTTAAAACATTGCTTTTTAAATGAATGCAGTTAAAGTTCTAGGCCTTTTCACCCTGCATTAAATAGTTTATGCAACTCTACTTGGCTGTTGTGAAATTAATTAATGTTTGAGATTTGCCCTTCCAGTCTAAAGCTTGTAACCTTTTGTTCTCAAGACTAGCCAACAGAGAGAACCTGGCAGCATGTTTGCATTGTTTTTGCTCCTTTAATTCCTTTCTGTTTAAGCTTAGCTTTGAAATATAATCCTTTCACTGTGGAATGCAGGAAGCAATCCACCAATCCCAACATGAAGTCACTTCTCAGGTTAAGTTTCCAAGTACCTAGTGTGCGGTGTCAACACTTAAGATCAGGTCGTTGAAATCCTTATAGATAGCATTGTTTTTTTGCTCTGCATTGGACAGAAGAAAGTCAAATAACAAGGTAATTGTTACAATCACGTATAACGTATTACCAAATTAAAGGAGTTACCTAAAACTTAGTTACTATGTGATTTAGTCACATTTATTAAATGACTTAATTTTTTAATAGTTATCAAATCAACAAGTAAAATTCAAAAAGGTACTACCAAAATATTAAAAGTGAAACATTATAAATTCTGTATTTGTAGATTGTACCAACAGATACATCTCTAAGTACTATTTTTTTTAACCATTTCTTTTAAAATGAGAGAATTACATTATACTTTAGCAAAGGCAAGAGTGGCCTGATTGATGTTGATCTGGGTTTCTTTATGGCTTTTTGATTGGTTTGGGCTAATAAACCCAGTATTAGCAAGAATCATTAATGTCTTAAAGTACTTATGGCTTACATACTGTCAGAGATGGCTGGGGTTGCGACCCAGCCAGGATGCCCAGGAGGACCGGAGGAGGGCTTGCGCCTTTCCCAGACAATGTGGTGGCGACCGCCTTGGTACCTTTGGGGGCCACGGGTACAGAGATTTGAAGCTCCACCCTGTAGGGGCGCGTGGTCACTGTCAGGGGGCGCCCCTATGCCTTTGGAGCCCTGGACCTCAAAACTTCCACCACACCCAGAAGTGCTAGGGGGAAGAGGAGCAGGAACATCCGGAGTGCTTTCGGGGATGCAGCCGGAACTTCCGCCACACTGGGGCACATCCGGGGGACCATAAAAGGGGCCGCCTCCCTTCATTCAGGGCTAGAGTCGGGTGGAAGAGCACGAGGTTTTGGATGAGGCAAGGAGGCGGCCTGAAGAGTAAGAAGGCAGTGTGTTGAGGCCAAGTCTTTGGGGTTTGTTGTGGGTGACATGAACGCCTGTCTGTGTCCGGGCCGGCTACCACAATATCTAACTGTAACTCACTAGACTCAAGCAACTGTGTTTCAGAAAAACTTTAATTATTTACATATGGACGCGTATTTCTTTCCAGAAAATTTTCATGAACATTTCATTAACAGGACTTTGTAGGCCATTTGAGTCAGTGTGGTATTATTTTACTGTAACAGCGACAGATAAAAGTTAGGTTGGACAAATCACTCTTTATTTCTTTATTGTTTTCTCTTCACATATACATTTAATTGGATTGATACAATTAAGTGAAGACTTTTGTTTTGTTTATAAAATGGTACAAAATGTTGTGCAACCTTTTCATGAAATAAATAAAATAAATATTTGGGTTACGCAGAAATTGACAAGTATATCACTAAATTACCTAAATACAAAGAATGGCACCCCTATATGACTGTTTCAAAATCTTTCATCTTTAAGCGTATTATAGCAGTAAATCAAATGCCATGAAATGCTGCCATGATAGTGTAATTTACACACAAGTAGTTGAAAAGTTAGTGCAGAAACACAGGGTATGATGCGGGTCTACAGAGTCATCGGGTTAATGCTACATCTATACTAATAAAAGACAAAGCCCTCACTGACTGACTGACTCACTCACTCACTCACTGACTCATCACTAATTCTCCAAGTTCCTGTGTAGGTAGAAGGCTGAAATTTGGCAGGCTCATTCATTACAGATTACTTACAAAAGTTGGGCAGGTTTCATTTCGAAATTCTACGCGTAATGGTCATAACTGGAAGCTATTTTTCTGCATATACTGTAATGGAGTTGAGCTTGAAAGCCGTGGGGGGCGGAGTTTCGTGTGACATCATCACGCCTCCCACGTAATCACGTGAACTGACTGTCAACGCAGTGTGTAGAAAACCAGGAAGACCTCCAAAAAGCGCTGAAGAAAATATGCATTATATAATTGAGAAGGCAGCGAAACAATAAGAAGCGAGCGAGTGACATATACTACCATATTCATGAGTGCTGCTACTTCGGTAAGAAAGCAAGGTGTAAACCTAAACTTTAAATTAAGTTCATAGACAGGCTGCCGCTGGCGTTTCTCATGCCCACGGGTAATGCGGGATACAAGTTTAATGAGAGGACGCAGGATATAAACGAGAGTTTTGATCACTTTGTAACTAAGTTAAAATTGCAGGTGAAGGGGTGTGCTTATGCAAATTCCGAGAGACTGTGTTTGTGGGGGATTGACAGTTAAGGCGGGTGGGGGAGTCACGTCATCATCTCCCCTCCCATTCACCTCATTTCGCTCTGAGCTGAGCTCCGCGGCTAACGCCGTCTTCCGAAGCAACTTCGTCACACTGCCACCAAATACTCACAGAAAAATCCACAAGTTAATACACACGCTGTCTCTAGAGTTTCTCCACACTGAATCCTCCAGGCACTACTTACAAAAGGTTACATTGACAATCGTGTTACGTTATTTTTAAAATCTTTCCTTTTCTTAGCACAAGCACAGCTGAGAAGCTTCGATGCATGTGCTCCATAACGCGTTAAAAAATAATGCATTTAAATCACACTTTGCATTACAAGCAAAGGGGAACTTTTGTCAATGCATGATTTTCTGGTACACCGATTACATTGATCAGCGCATCCCAATTCATTGTACCCTCGCACCACCTTGGTTTGAGAAGAAGTATGAAAAAATATGAGGTTAACACAGAAAAACAGATCACCAATTCAAGCTTTATGAATAATCGATTCGCCATCAATAATTGTTTTGGTAAAGCCATACTCAGTGTAATCCTCCTTCCATTTTATAATTTTTCCGCCACTAGCCATGATTAAATGAACGGTAAAAAAG
>JANRMT010062841.1:35710541-35727209 GCA_026402145.1 Polypterus bichir lapradei
CTTCTTTAACACACTACTTCTCCGCTGCGAAGCGCGGGTATTCTGCTAGTTTGCCATATGATGGAGCTAGGAAGTTGGAGCTCACAATTGCATCATTACCTCTGCACAATCAAGCTACCTAAGTGGGAAAGTAAACATGGATGCCCCCAAGAATGCTCGTTTTTCAGCAACAAACTCTAACTAATAGTTCTATAGTCCAGATCAAAGAAGAAAGCAATGAGCAAGAAAGGCATAAAATTAAGTTGTCATGTCTAGAAAATATTTTTAGGCATTTGGCCACAATAAATTGTACTATTTCTGTTTGGTAGCTGCAATTAAAATACCGCACAAAGCAACAGTTGTACCCAATGTACAAAAAGTAGTGCATATCAAGCTTGCATTGGTTAGTCTGTTACTATTTGTTTCTGGTAATGCTAACGTTTACCTTCTCAACATTCAGTATTATGGATTAATGTGATTCTTTAAAATAAATTCTTTTAATAAACAAATTAAGCTTATAAAGTATTCCTGTACTCCCTGTTTGTGGTGAACGTCGGACAAATTCAGACTTGACAGGCCAGGACTGAGTTTGCAAGCAGGAATTCTGAGTTCAAGGCACATTTTCGTTCCATTTTTCAAGTCAGAGGTCACAAATTACAAGTTCCAAGTTTTAGCTGAATGCAGCATTAGTCTTGAGCTAGCTGGCATCAGGCACAGTACACCAATAAGCTAAACTATTAGAGGACTATTAAACTCTGAACATGGACATGTGTCTCAAAACTTACAATGCTGAGCAAACTAATAAACTTATGTTCTGTATACTAAATGAGAATGACATTTACTGGCGGAGACTTTTTTATGTGAACTATTAAAGCACAAAGACCCATGATTAAGACAACTGTTTAAACAGTAATACAACCTCATAAGAAAACTTTAATAATTCATAATTTTCAAAATATTATTCACACAAAGTGTTGCTTTTATTTCATGTTCATTTTTAAAATGATTGCAAAAACACACATACATATATTGAGTGTAATTAGGATAAATCATTACTGAATCTTCTGTTACATAACTGTTACTTGTCTCCATCCCCATTAATCATTCATTCAGAAATGCTGCACAGAGAAGGAGTGGAATAAAGGAATACAAACTCTAAACACTTTAGTATAATTTCTTTATTTTGTTCATCATGAGGTGTTACCAAAATAATGATATACTTAATGTTCGACTTGTCCTTGATTAAATTTACAATTTATGAATAAATAATAGTGCAGAATTTAAGTCCTAAAGCTGCATCTAACCATTTTCTGAACTTGCTTAAATTATTACTTGTATAAAGGGAGGCTGAGCCCTCCAAACCTGTCCCAGCAAAATGGAACTCAGTCAGAAAGCAACCTTAGATGACGTTCATCCCATTTACAAAAGAACCATTTATTGTTACTAATCTGCCCAATAATGAACATATATTTTAAATGTGAAGGAAAAACACAATCTGACGAAAGGAAAATATTCCATCTCCACAGAGACCGTAACAGAGCTGGGTTTCAAAGCCAGGTCTCAGGAAACTTGAGGCATAAGGCATGCTAACCTTGGCATTATGTATTCCCTCTTCCCTCAGAACTATACAAAGGCCTTTAAAGATGAATTCTCAAGCATGTTATTAGATACAATGGCTGAAGGTGCACACTTGAAGAGAGATATGCGTCTTCACAGAGATAAGGAATGCATTCAGTTAGTTACATTTGCCCCTGATTAAGCTTCCATATATATTTTAAAATTATACAATTATTTTTTTACATGTCTGTAACTCACAGATCCAAAACAGAGATAAACACTTTTTTGAATGTCTAATGACAGGTTAAAAAATAAAAATAATTTTTGAAAAGTGATATGGGAATCAGACTGTTTTTGAATTTCACAATACCTGAGCCCAAGAATTTCAATAGTGTAACCTCAGTTAAGCAGTGTTTTTTAGAAAGGCTGAAAAGATCCTTACCTGAAAAATCACGAGTCTATGCATGTTCAATAAGCTTACAATACAATCAATGTTGTTCTAAGGAGCTTGTACTCTACAGAATGACTGTTTTTATATAGACCAGATATTATTAAAAAAAAAAAAAAAAAACTTAAAGGATAATTCAAATAAGCATGAAAGCAGGTTTAATTTTGAATGAGTTTAACTAGCCATGAAAGGGAGCAAAACAAATGAAAGCAATAATTCAGTGTATAGTATTTGATACAGGCAATGGCACATTGTGTCTTACATGTTAGACTAAAAAGTCAGGTTTTAGCCTCTGATAGATGCACAATGCAAATCTATGAGCAAGTCTAATAAACTCATTGTATAAATAGGGATACGGTCAATTCCTAAATAATCTATAAAATTCATCAATGGCATCCACTTCAAATCTTAGGAAAAAAATTGAAACATTCACTACAAATAGTGCCTTTTGTTTATCTGTTAGCATTACATAAAATATATTTTCAAAGGCACTGGATATGTTTGCCACCTACCCAACCTCATTTTGGTCCAAAGATTTGACCATGGAACATAGAACATTTTACATAAAGATCCAAAGTCTGATGCACCAATTTACAGTCTGCAGACAGAATCAACAAATTAATTATTAAATCTACCAGTAAACTGATGGGATCAGTCATATAAAATATTGTGTGTTTTGCAGGGGACATTTACTCTATTTGGTGCTTCCAAAATTTGGGTCAGTTTTAAAAAAGCTCCAGTAATCTAACATTCTTTAATTGTATATTTCACTAAAATGTCTTGCCACTGCTCATGCTTTTTTTGTAGGTGTGATGTATCTGGCAATATGCCTCCCACAAAAAAAAAAAAAACAAAACATTAATTTCTTAAACATTTGGTTTTGGTTTCTATAACCATTCCAGAGTAGATTTTTCAGTACTTTTTTATGGATGTGACAACTTTTCATGTTATTTTCTCAGTGTCATTTTCTATCCATTTTGTGGTGGAGTTTTCCATGGACAGCTCCATTTTCAATTCTTTTTAGTTGAACGGCACCATTATGTTGTCAGTAGCAATACTTAGTGCTAACCATTTGATCTGTTTCCTTCATTGCACATGATGTTAACATGTTATTTAAGTTAGCAGCATACAGTAGATGGCGTCCAAGCTTATACAGTATATAAATGTGTTTAAAAAGGTAACTTAAAGTTTTAATTTCTGGTTCATTTTTACTTTTTGATTTAACTCTTGGTTTCCCCCAAGACTCTTTCTGTGCTGGCCCTTCTTAAATATTTCTCAGTTTTTGGAAAGATCTTTTAATATCTCTAGTCACAATAATGGTGCAACTAGTAATATACTCCTATTTAGCTTTTTGATCCTGGGATCCAGCTCTGTATGGTGCAAAGTTGAAGCCTATTCTGACAGAAAATAATGCATGAAAGAAATCATCCCTTGAATATGATGCCCCACCCAATGTTACATTCCTAAAAATACATAATAAACAATATTTCATTGTAATAGATGTGTATTGCTAATTTTTATATATTTACTATCACACAAATTATTATTACTCAAGGTCTTGCGTGTTTCCTTGGTGTCAATTGAAAACAAAAGTCACAAAGAATGTAACATTTTTATGAACATTTTGTGGGTTTCTTTTTTTGCCCAAGGATGGATATTACAAGCTGTATTAGTTAATGTAACAGATTAACTGCAGAAGTAATGTACATTGACAGAAAATAACACATCTCCGTCAACTGCCAAAAAATGTAGGAATTCCTTAACAAAAGCCTTGAGGCACTAATTACTGCATCATCCAAGTTGTACATAATTTGGCTGCAGTTTTTCTTGTATTTATTTTATTGTTGCTTCTGTCATTTTTATTGCTAACTTGGATGCTTAAGCAAGGCTGGAAACTGACAGGCTGACAGTTTTTCCTAAACCATAATCATACTGTTGTTTGCTTTAGTTTGAATGGATCATCCAGGCCTTAAATTTCTTACACAGAGCAGTTTAAATGAAAGGCATGGATCATAAAACAGCCTATTAATTATAATTAGCTTTTAAAAATTTATATGAATGACATTTTTGTCTTAGGAATCCTATAACAAATGTTACTTTGATTAGATACTTTTGGGCAATCATACATCTTTTCTTTAACGAAAGTCAAGACTTACTTTATATGTTCCTAACCAATGGCCTATTTCCCACCAAAGCAAATTTAGTTAAGCAAAGCACTTCTTTTCTTTATAAGGAATTGTATTTCTGAAAGTTATGAGAAAAAATAAAAATCAGGCATGCCGGTGCTCCCAAATCTGAAGTTTTCTATACTGACAAGTAAAGAAAAGAGAACTGAAGAATCTCTTCTTCACGATTTTTTGTAGCATAATGCTATTTCATCCACTAGACAACAGCAGAATACTGTCCCAAGCGTTATTTGGGCTTTAAACTGAAAAACAAATTATTTCACGTCACACCGAGTCTGACTAAGGGTTAACTGTACTAACATGGAACTCTGAACCTAAGTAATGCTAGCATTTAATGAAACAGAGTTTGAGAAAATGATTTTTGCCTATGGTTCGACACTTATTTAATAATGCGGAAATATGTAACAGCACTTCAGATTCCAATGTGTGCTGTTTATGTATAGTACATTGGAAGTCAACAAATGAAAAGTATCTGCCTTGAATAGCAGCATTTTAATGGGAACAGAGTTTAGGAAAAAATATTAGTTAATTGACATTGCACAGTCTCTTCTCATCAAACTACAATCTATCAACATGAGAAAAATAGTATTTTTTTTCCCAACAATGAAAAGGTACCATTGACCGTATTTAGAGCTTTGATATTTACTTACTTGTTCTAACTTGAGTAAGTATTCACAAAAACCTTCATTGAAGTTGTCCTCGTTAGCTTGTATCCCATGTATAAACCAACAATCAAGGCAGCTATTAAGTTATACAGCTAGTTCAAGGAACAATTGCAACAAAACATAGCTGAAATAAAAAGAAACCAGGTTTAAACTGCTTCCTTGTGATAGTGGGAAATTGGCATAAACATCTACAGTATCTTTTGCCGTTATGCTAGCCTGTTGTCTAGGTAAATTCTACTGGTGAAACTGAAATGATACTGAAATTGTGAATTAAGGTGTATACTCTTTAGTTAATGCTTAGTTCTAAATTCAGTCACGTGGCTGTGTTAATTCTAAAATTGGTGCTTACAGTAAAACTGTATCTAACCATGGCTGTCTAAAAGTGTCCTTAGTTTAGGATACATATGTGTATTGGTGAGCTGTTATTTCTAAATTGATGCCCCAAAATATTTGTAATTTTGTTTTCACAAATGCATCATTGAGCATTCTCTATATATCACATTACCTCCATCTTGGCACATTACTCTAAGTGTCAGAGCTCATGGACTACAAAAATGCTGGTTTACAGAAAGGTTTTTATAATAATGGTATTAATCTTTGGAAGTGCCAATAACAGACAATGTGGGAAATACAGGGCAATCCAGATTGGAAACACACACTATGCTTCACACTGAACAATCTATTTTGCGTCATCTAATGTAAAGAATGAGTTATATATCCAAATTTGAAATGCACCTGTTAAACACTTCCAAAACATAAAGAAAGTGAATACTTCCACAAAAGTAAAGTTCCAAATTAACACTGTCCTATGATCAGATAGATAGATAGATAGATAGATACTTTATTAATCCCAAGGGGAAATTCACAAAAAAAATTTCCCAGGATCACAGAAGGCACCGACGGTTTATAACGCCATTTTCTCTCAAGTTGTCTCGATTTAATCTTATCTTTTATCTTTGCGCCGGCTCGGCTGCCCCGATATCGTCTTCTTACCTCGTCAGGTAAATAAGCAACCACACCGGCATGTGCATTTCTTCTCAGTGCTTTAAGCTGACTACTTGAATAGGCGATTCTCGGAGTGTAAAAATCCATGTCAAGTAGTAAAAATAGTAAAAAGTGTCTAGGGAGCAATTCCACATAAAAGAAAGTGGTAGAAGTGATCAGTGAAATAGATAAAAAATAGAGATAAAAAGGTAAAAAGATAAAGTCATATACGGAGCTGCTGGAAAAGGCTGCCACTCAGATGCGGCGCCGGAAATGATGACGATCATGGTTGTGTAGAAATATGTTGAGGAAACTTTAGCAGCAGTAGTAATATTGTTACATGTAACTATTACCTATGGTTCCTGCTCATATGGCTCTTAAGTAAGTTCTCAGAAATTTTGAAAAAGAGACTTTTGCTGACATGGGTCAACTTTTCTGATATTTGACATAGAATACTGCCTAAGGTAATGCTGGCATTCCATTTGTAAATTTTAGCATAGAGTACTGTATAAGCAGGGAGTTGGGTTTTTTTTTTTTTTTTTTTTTTTTTTTTTTAAGAACAGTTCCTCAAAAACACCACAGCAAGGACCTACTGGCAGGCTACAATGTTCATTTATTGCTCTGTACATTTGGAAATGTATACTTGCAAGTGTAGCAATGCACAGAATGTAGGCACTGGGCTAGTGTGAAGTTAGATGTTCTCCACAAACTTACATGTCAAGTGAATTCATAGTACCAGGAAATAAAAAAGCTGACAGTCCCATAATCCTGCAAGTGGAATTTTATTGCTACAGTTTTTCACAAGAAGGCGTCACGTCTATTGTCTGAAATTTATATTAGGTGCCATGCACATACTTATAGCTACTAATAATCTTTGCTGCACATTGTGATAAATGTAATCTTTTTTTGAATCTACTGGTCACTTTTAACACTACTATTAGCATATATCTAAACTTGGGTGAACACAAACTTTTAAAGCATCAAACAAAATGTTATACTACAAGATTAAGTACAAGGTCTTCTGCGGATTGGTAGGCACAAGGCAGCACTTCTGAATTTTTACATTACGAACAATTAAAAGCATTATTCATAAGAATGCTAGCTTCGAAGCTCAGTGATTTTACCAAGAGAATCTGAAGTAAAAAAAATTCAACCTCAAGGTACAATATGGAGAAAAAAGTAAGAAATAAAAAACAATGTATACTGCAGCAAAGTTCATTGCCTTAAAGTTACTTTCATACTTTACTTATGTCTATAAAGCAGTTGAAAACAACAGAAATAGCTTTGGTATAATCTACAAAACTGAATGAGATACGTGTAAAGGTCTCCTCATGTATATTAATATAATGATTTTATTCATTCTCAGTTAAGTTTCTTGGTTCCACAGTAAATTCCTTGGCATAATTGGTCACAACCAGCATTCCACCATTTATTTTAATTTATTAAGAACATCTATTCATTAGGCTATAATTAGTTGATCACACACAGTACTTCATTTTGGCACACTAAAATAGCCCTTCCAAAGAAAAATGCCTGCCTTTCCTGAAATGACTTTTCAGAATTAGTAACTTCTTTTAATGTTTATCCGAAGTCCTTGTGAACTAGCTTATCACACTGTTTCAAGGACATCTGTTTAGTAACTTTTAAGGTGTGCCTTTGCCTCTGTTTCTGACAATACATTCATCAATCTTTGTACAGATTACCAAAGGATTAGTTAACTCACTAATATAAATAAAAATATATAATTGCAGAAAAACCTGGTGAAGTTGTTCAATTACCATAATTTTATTTTTCTTTTCTTTAAGCTCTTTTCCTTCCCATCTGGTTCAATATACACAAACTTCCAATTGAATCTTACGGTAATTCCACCACATACTAAGCTCCGGGCAAAATAACACATGATAACAAGTTAAACATTTTGTCAATTTTTCATTCAAGAGGGCATTCTATCATGAAAGTGACAAAGCCAGATTACCTAGAGTTCCCTCTGAGATGGCCAGTCACCCAGATATACAGTACACTAGCTTAGAAATTAAGAGTTCTTTATCGTCACATACACTACAAGGCCATAGTGAAATGTTTGGGCCACAGTCACATCCGCCCTCTCATATTTTTTATTTAAAAACTATATTCAAAAATATACTGTATGCCACTATTATAATTAGCAGATACAAAGCAGAAAAAGAAAAACAAAACCTAATTCAACCTACACCCAACAGAAATAGAAAAGAGACAAAAAAACACAAAAAAACTCATCTAACTTTTTTTAATATTATAAAATGATTCATATCCCATGAGATTCGATGGTAGGCTCAGCATGCTTATTCTAAAATAACATTAATGAACCCTTGCCGAGTTTTCAAAAGGACTAGTACACATCCTGAGAAATAATTTGATTTTCTTTAATTTGAGATAATATAGAATATCACTTACCCACTGAGTTATAGATGGTGAGTTGGAATTCTTCCAGTTAAGCAAGACAAGTTTGCATGTTGGTAGTGTAGTATAGGCTATTCAACTTGGCTATTAATCAACTTATCCCTATGCACTTTAATGCCATCCCAGAGTCCACCAAATATCGCTGTTATGTAGTTAAGAATGTAAAGATTTTATCCAGAATTATGTTAATTTAGAGCATTCCCAAAACATATGACCTAGTGCATTGCATTTGTCATTTCAACAGATGGCGCATCACAAACATTAACACTACTTTTATGAATCCTATACCAAATAGCATATAACAAAGACATTTGCATTGCATGGTACACTGAAAATGTTGTCTCTGAGGTCTACATTGATTACATGGATTTCAACCCCATCAAAGACGGGTAGCACAGCTTGCAGGACAAAAGAAGTGTATAGTTGGAAAATTGCATTTGGAGCATAGTTGTCAATTTAATCCAAATACGTAGTCTACATAAAGATATCTAAGCGTCTTAGCCCCTAGTGTTTCCCTAATTTAAACACTGTGTTTATCTGAAAAGATGAAAAAAATTGATTATTTTGTACAAGAGCAATGGATGAGAGCTTTTCTACTTTGAAATGTATCCTGCATTGGTTCCATATTTTACTTAATTGCTGAATAAAAGTACTGCTGGTAAATTGACAATGGTTAGTATTAAATGGGGAACAAAGCAGGGCATACAAGAAAGATTTAGATTTGTTTTTTCATTGTAAGCCAGGCTGGTGGGAACTCAAGAATTTCTTTGAAATTCCAAAATTTTATTGTGAATAGATTTGTGGCCCAGTAGTAAAACCGATAGTTAGTGCTTGCCACCTTTAGTTTTTCATCTTTGTAGAGACACCATTTGATTGCTTGGCCATTTCAGATTATTATACTTCTGTTCAAGGTATCTTGGACAGAGACTGAATTGTGTATGGCAACGGCAACAGCAGCAACCACTGTAAATCCTTTCTGAGAAGTACAGATACAAACACAAGTCATACAACCTAATAAACTACACTGCAATTTTAGAGACTTTTATTTTTGCTCTAGATTGTTTTGAAGCAGCTCTTACAACACTGGGGCATTTTAGTTAGTATGTTAAATTAATATATTTTTCTGTTCAAAATATAATAAACTTCTCCCATGCAGAAGCATTATGGAGACAAATTATTAAATATATTTAATAAGAAATGCAGTCTGCAATAAGGTGTTCAATAATGCATTTTCTTGCATTTAAACTTGTATTGAGTCAGTGTTTCAACTACAGTACAGCATTTTTGTAATTTTTTTTTCAATTTTTGTTTATTTCATACTGAACCTTCACAAGGTGCTAATTAGAAACTGCAGGATTGAAGATAGTTTCCAGTATCAGTGTACAATCACATTTTCCAGAAGTGGTTCATTTAATAATACTTTATCCAAAATGATACTTTGACATGTGCATTATGTGACATTTGTAATCTGAGATTTATTTTTTTGTTGCTGTCATGGCATTGCTTTCTGTTGTTCAAGCTGTGTCTCCATTGAAACCTACTATATCAGGAATTTTGTGATCACCTTTCTCCAGAAACAAAATTGAAAAAATGCTTTTTCTTGGCCAATATTATAAAAAACAGAGGGTAAGTAACATACAAAATGTATCAGTTTTAGGTGGACTATTCCTTTAAAAAAGAGAAAAGTAAAATATAAACATATAAAAAAACCAGCAACGGAAATACAGCAATTCATTAGTAATATCCTCTACATCTTCCACCTAAAGAGATGCAAAAATCCATCAATTAAATCTGATGTAATGAAGCTATGAGTAACATTATCTATCTATATAGTATTCATGTTTACGATAGGGAAAGACCCGGAACCATCTTGTTTCTGGTTCTTGGTCTAAGGGTAAAAAAGGTACAAGTATTTTTTTATGCTACTTAAACAATCATAGCTTACAGGAATACGGGGGCACTTTCGGAAAGCTGTGGAGGGAAAATTATGCACAAATGTTAGGAAGCTTTTCTTCCCTTAAAGAAACACACATACATAGACGAAATTACAAAGTAATGCTTTGGAGAGAAGGGCATTTTGAGACCTTCAGATTTTGACTTGATATTATTCTGGACAATCTAAATGAAAAGAAAGGATAGGCTTGTGGAGCTGAATGACCTGTTCTCATCACAAGGTTCCTAACTTGGCTTAACCATGAGGCAGCTTCACAAGCATCTTTTTACATAAATGAGGTACTGTGCTATGCAAGACACCATTTTTCTCAGTCCAAGGCCATGGGCACACCAGTGTTACTTTATTTTAATGTAACCAAAACTTTTAATTGAAGTGTAAAGTCTTTGTTTAACTTGTTATGAACAGAACATAATTTTACACTCGCCTTCTACAGTCAGAAATGCTCAACAGTATGTAACTTATTTTTCTACGAAACTTACCAATTTTTTTTTTGCAAAGATTTTAGTTAATAATGTTTGATCACTCAGCATTCCATCTTAATTTTTAATCAAGCATGTCTCTTAAACCTGTACCTGTTAACAATAAGACAGCACATATACAAATTATAAATGAATACATTTAGTATAGTGCCATTTAGTTAAACTTAATCCATTTGCTACTTAATTTTAAAATGTTGCAGCGAAGCTGTTACATTCATAATCCTGCCTAATCATGTTCCGGTTATAAGGGTGAGTGGAGCCTTTTCCTAGCACAAGGCAGGAAACAGCCCTTGGCAGGTCACACTACATCACTCACGCACACATGTACAGAGAATTTCAAAAAGCTAATTAACCTAACATGAAAGTCCTTTGAAATGTGTGCACAAAACCCATATAGGCAAGGGGAGAACATGCACATTCCAAACGGACAACAACCAGGCAGGGGATTCAAACCGGGACTCTTCATTGAGGTGCCAGTGTTGCCAACTGCACCACCCTGCAGTACATTATATCGTTCAGGGTAAAGATCCTGGAATGTACTTAATGCTGCCTCGATAGTTTTTAGCACCCATTATTATTTGCATACTTATGTTAAAAGCTACACTAAGGTCAAATAGATAAAAAATTGTCACTCAAAAAAAATATATTAAAAATACAAATCTACGTATATTTTTCAGCAGGAAAACTTAGAGCATTAATATAGTATACAATGGTTATTATTATTACAATTATGGCATATTTACCGGATACCGTACTCTTAATATTATTTTTGAGGTTAAAAAAAAATTAATGCTGTCAAAAAAAACAAAACAAAAAAAAAACTATACCCTGCAAGTGTAGTTACTTTAAAAATTATTTGAATGTTAGGTACCTAGCAATTACTGGGTTACCCATTCCTAGTACAGATTCAAAGGTGTCATAAATAAGCAGTTATAGATTCAATTAATTAAATTATATTCAAATTTATTCTAATCAAGGGTAATTCCACTTAACAACTCGGTGCAATATTTAATAATAAACACAATATAGCTAAAAAGAAAGAACAAAAACCAAAAAAATGTATATTTTGAAATAAATAAAATCAGGAGAGGTAATGTGTTTCAGTGTATATACTGAAAATACACTGTTCAGTAAATCTTATTTGTTCATGTGTTTGTTAAAACCCTGACATAGCTTAAAGCAGGAACATGCCATGCTGTCTAATAAAAACAAGCTCAATCAAATTCCAGTATTTCTATTTGATTACAAAATTAGTTTACACAAACAGCAGCAGCCAGAGATGTCCCCCAGGGCCTAGGTTTAGGAACAATAGTATAGTGTCTTAGAAGCTAAGCTTTAAACCACAAGATGAAATGTTCAATTCTGACCATTGACTAATTGTGTAATCATAAATATGTAGTACATATAAAGTGGTAACAGATACATTCATCAAAACGGCACTGTAGTTGCTGTGCTTATTGAATATTATGTGTGTAATAATACAGAATACAGAAAGGTGGACAAGAAGTGGGCCGGGAAACCAGATTGTAATCTACTTCAATGAAAGGGCTCCAAGTTTATTTTTTTTAATAATCCTTCACTTATCTTCCTACACTTTCTCTTGCCCGTTGAATCTTGTTCTCAAATCTGCAGTAAGCCAGCCTCCGAGATTCATTGACAGAATAAATGACAAGAAATTAATTACAGAAAACATAACTGTTCAGTCACACCTAGGGTGTCTTGTGGCTTAAGGGTCTTGCACTTCAGGCACACAATTATGTCATTTTAATGAACTTCCTTGCATTTGTTATGTACATTAAATTACTCGAGAGAGAAATAAATTAAATATGAAACAGAATGTAAAATCAGCCTGGCAAGTAATCTGTGACTTTGATTTACTAATGGGTCTCAACGAAAAGGTTAGTGTTTTTGTACATTTCATTGCTCACACTAGCATATCTTCAAAAGATGACTTATGATTCATAAATTTTCTGCAAAAAAAGAGCACTTCAAGATTAACAGTTACTTGCATTAAAACTGGCTGCTGCACTCAAATGAAAAATGGTTTACTGATTTATTTAAACCACCATCTCATATATTATAGCTTTCTCCCTTTATTTTTCAGTCCAAGAATAGAAAACTTACCTTACAACATGTCTGCAGGTATAGAAAATGAAGAACAAGTATACTAAATCATTGTCAAAACAAAGTATGCCCATACACAGTTGCTGCAGTCATTTGATGATCAGGCTTGTAATACAATCCCATAAAAGTTACAGATGAATATCACATTACAAATACAAAGTAATGCTATGCATGATATAGTGTATCAAACTTCCACTTCGAGCTTCTAAAGGTCCTGTTCCACTCAATTTATTTACAAGGTTTTTTTTTTTATTTTGTTTTTTAAACTTGTGTTTATGACGTGTGAATGAAGTAAACAATGCCCCTTTTTTAGTTAATTTGGTCAAACTAACCTGAGACCTTCTCAAAGGTTGTCTTACAGTAGCTCCCCTCCAAAGACATGATGTATTCTTTCTTGTTTTAAGCTGTAGTAGGAGCACACTGCTGCAAATAACACAACTGTGGAAATACTGTTCCATGCTTCTAACTAGCCTTTGAAGTTCAGGGTCACATGAAGCCAATTGGTAGCTTGGTAAAAAAACTGGGTGCAAGGTAGAACCCAGATTAAACCCTAAAACCACTATGATCATATCTGACTTTTCACACTCCTACAAAGCTATGATCATTCTCCTTCAGTAAGAAAATGACAGATATGAAAATATTTTTCATTTACAACTGGCGAGATGCATGAACTAAACATCTTACCATGTAGACAGACAGACAAATGGATTGTACTTTATTTGACCAATGGAAAAATGTAGTGTTTATAGAAGCTCAAGAAATATATAAATATGACTTCTCACTTAGCTAACGATGAGAGCAGTCGCAGGGAGACATTACAAAGATGTATTGCCATTGGTACAAAGGAGCCCCATTAGTGTTTTTGAACACACACGTTTGTTGAATAATTACTAAAAGTCTTCAATTCTATGGTGTCAGAGAGAAGACATGTACAGCACTGTTAATGATGGCCATCAGTTTTGTCTTCATTCTCTCCTCTCCCACAACCTCCAGTGCATCAAGTGTGTGTCCTATAACTAAGTCTACCTTCTTAACTTGCTTAATTCATTGATTCAGTGTGCCTCTCATAAAGTGATGTTTTCAGCCTATCATACTACATTGGCTATCACAGAGCCATTATACATGCAAAGGATGTCACTATTCAAACTGAAGAAATGTATTCAGTGAGGAATACTACTGCACAATATATAGACTATTTCACCATTTTCAGTAATTTAATGCTTTTATGTACAAGTGTGCCTGAATATAAAGGCAACACATGAAGCAAGATCAGTCACTGTTAGGCAGCTTGATCAGCAGCTGTTTCTTTAACTGGAGCAGGAGAACCCACTGCTAATAATCCCCATTGTTCTAAGTATGCATCCCACAAGTGCCATTTCAGGGAGTATTTGCCGGTTAGAGGAGGTGACATTCCGCAAATCCTTTAATAAGGACAGCATGTCTCTGTTAAGGGATCAGTCATCACGTAGTGGTGGCCTTGCCATCATTAGCCTTCAACTTTTTGAAGTAATGCATCATTATCAAAACTTGCAGTATGTTTAAACATAAAGTCACTATACTCGTGGCTCACTTTAGTTTCATTTATTTGTGTTTAATGATTTAAAGTAAAGTAATATTGCTACAGTGTCCTTTTATTAATAAGTCTGAAACTTTTTCAGTTAAATACGTAATAAAGCATTATGAATTATTTGTTGATATTTCTATTAACATTTCCAGTGAAG
The DNA here is from genome assembly GCA_026402145.1 of Polypterus bichir lapradei. Classification (NCBI taxonomy): domain Eukaryota; kingdom Metazoa; phylum Chordata; class Cladistia; order Polypteriformes; family Polypteridae; genus Polypterus; species Polypterus bichir. Next base: position 35,725,078 of record JANRMT010062841.1, read on the forward strand.
TTCCAGCTTTTCAGATTACAAAATTTGGGGTAATTCAATGTCAAATCGTCATACTTTTGACCCTCATCGTCACAGATTTTAATGAAACTTGGCATGCTGATTTGGTAATATTAGTAACCCATGGAACTGAAATTTCACATATCTTGGATCAATGTTAAGGGTGATTTAAGCTAACAAACTTTGAATTTGGGGGGGGTATATGCCTTTGACTGGCTATATCTCCCTAAATATAATTTGCACAGAAATGGTTCTTGTATCATTTTAAAGCTCTTTGCCAGCTCTATATTTTGCATAAATACTATACTATCCCCAAAATGAAAAATTATAATGTTGTGAGTGATTATAATGTTAAAAATTGAATAGTAAAAAAACTTATATTTTAAAATTGGTAATTTTTGTTACTAAAGCTAGCTTATAATGTCATAAACATATCCAGAAAATGTGATTTTAAGTTTTGGCAGAAGCACCACCTGGGATCTTATTGTATCTGTAACAGTGCACCACCCTGACATTCTTTATCTGAACAGTGACCAGACTGAGAGGGTCTTTGGTGTGGTGAAAGTCAATGATCATTTCCCAGGTTTTTGTTATGATGAGTTACACACAAAGTAATTATATGTGATTTTTAGCTTAATACACTGTCAATCCCCCAGTCTCAACATGTCTCCAAACATAATGATGGTTATCCTATTTATAATTATTAAAAACAGAGAATGGATATAATCAAACAGTAACATCACACCAAATAAAAAATTAACAAATATCTTGTATATTGTTGATCATCAACTTGCAGTGTTAAATTATCCAAACTGCTACAAATGTAAGGCATTTAGTTTTCTGGTATAAGGTTAAGAAGAACTCAAATAAAAATAAAAAAGCAGCTGCACACCAATATCAATTTTTTCCACAGGAAAAAGGTAGGTCCCTGCCTTGTGCCAAAATGATACTAACTTTTAATAATATAAAGCTGTGTAAGGGAAGTAAGCTTTCAACTGGACTTTTATACAAACCTATACATCATTATTCAGGACACAATACATATTGTTAGTTATATGTGAAACTACTGTAACATAAATAACAAAACAGAAGATGTGGGCTACTGGACAAACTATATTAACTGACAACAAACACTAAAGAATTAAGCTAAATGTTTTTTCTTTAATTTATTATTTCCAGTAGGCCCTCATTATTCACACCATAGAGTTATCTTCAAGCTATGTCAGGAAATTCTGTCAAGGTGGCTTTGAGATTTCTTTCCGACTATCTATAATGGAAAGACACTAGCAATACTACATCAACCAACTGATTTAACAGGTCAACCACCACCACTAGCAGCAGCAGCTTCTACAACTCTAATTAACAAAGAGCAGTTATGTGGATACTGAGGGCACTGCTTCATTTATTACCTATTAACTACTGCTGTGTATTAATGATTTTTTGTAAGATTACACATTCATAACCCCATACCTTGTCATAGCTGGCAGGAACCCTAGACGTCACTCTCCCCTTAGTAACGTAACTGAAAATGTCAGGTCAAAGCACTTAGCACTATGTGTAGTGGTATTTCAATATCATAGAAATAATGTCGGTGATCAATTACCTCACATCCACTAAAGTAAAATTAGCCAAAAGTGAGAAAAATATAAAAACTACCAGTACTTCAAACAGCTGCACTAATTCAGGTTTGCAAGATGGAATATTGGCCTGCTTTTCTGCCTGCATTTGGTAAAAATTTGCTATTAATTTTCCTTAGCTTGTTTATTAATTTAGGAAAATTACAACATACTAGCATCATAAATGTGTTTGGCTGACAAGTGATTGCTCAAATCGATAGATGGATCTTTATTTCTCCTAACAGGAAATTTAAAAAACAGTAAAAAAGTATTAACTCCATTAATAGCAAAAATGTCACTATTTTCCACTGGGAAATAGAGCTGTGTATCTGTATTAACAAAACTATGCAATAACGCAAGTTTATCTTGACCTAATTGTGTCCTTTGTTTAACATTTTGCCTCTAATGACACACATATAAATTTCCATCTAATATTTTTCTCCATATGTAATAGTCAGCTTTGTACATATTCCCAGGTCATACCTAAGGATTCACTGTGTGTGTGTGTGTGTGTGTGTG
>JANRMT010062841.1:35727219-35755614 GCA_026402145.1 Polypterus bichir lapradei
GAACGGTGCATATTCTCTTGTACATGTCACCTTACTTTACCTTTATCAAACTTCCTGTTTTAAAAAGCTCTGGAATGTGCCTTAAATCTAAACTTTCTACAGAAATTTTACTTCTCACCCTTTCACAGTCTCCACCTACTCCTACCAATGTAAAATATCCTATAACTCTAAAGAAATGGTTACAGTCTTCATTTTTTTCAGCTGGCTTTTGCCATTATAATATCCAATAATTGCCTGATTCAATAGTCTGCCTGATTCCTTCATTTTTGTTTCTTTTTAGTATAAAAGTGGTTGACAGTAAAGTGGAAGAACATGAAATGAAAAAGCATGGGCTTACACTCATTTTTTGCCTTGTGAAATGTCAATTTATGGAATTGCTGAGGAGAGGTTTATAAATCTGACTTGTGCTATGATTCATGTAAATGTTTATCTTGAATGAAACTGATAACTAAATATGATTAATTGATGTTGTAGCCAAAAAGTAGTCATTAGATTTTTAAACTTTTTAAATCACACATATTTATTTTCTAAATAATTATCATCATTATTAGTATTATTAATGGCATGAAAAGCAGCTACATTTTAATCTTTTCATATACTTTTTGGCAGATTAGGACATGGGGTGAGAAATATACTTGCTAAAATCTATCATTTGAAAAATTAACACAGATTAAAAAGGAAAACCCACTGACTAGCCTGTTATGTTTGTCTGAAATTTCTTTCTTTGCAGAGATCAAAACTACTGCTGTAAATCAACAGTAACTAGAATATCTATGTAAAGCCTATAAAAAATAAACACTTGTACTGCTCCTCTGGAAACTTTCCTTGCCCAGAGACGTCACAATTATAAAATGAGCTGCCGATCCCAACAGTGCCAACTAAAGAGAAAAAATACACTACTTCCTACTAACCCCACAATAAATATAGAGCACACCAACTGATACAAGGTGACAACTGTAATAAAATTATTATTGTAAATTTTGTTTCTTGTACAAAACTAGTGCTACTGCACACCACCCACACTGATGGATCACAAAATAGCGCACTCCAATTAAAAAACAGAAATATACAAACAATAATTATAGTAACTGAAAGGAAAAGTTAATTGAAAGTTTATCCATAGGATCACACTTCTTTTGCAATGTTCAATATTATAAGAGTTGTGCCACACCATACCTCAAAATACAGTAGGGAATTTCCTCATACAGGCTTGTCATGCCTTCTCCCAAGTAAAACATGGAAGTGGAAAAAAATCCTTTCGGTCTATTCGCAGTCTACATGTGAATGCGGATTCACTTGATTTCTCATGTAGAGGTCATAGTTTCCCCAGCAAATTTTGCAATATTCCTATTGCGCTGTTCCAGGATTTTTTTCTTTCATTTCCTCAGTCACTGCCCCTCCCCTGTTAGATTCTATTGGCCCTCCGAGTCAGGTGCTCCTTGTCAAGTAATTCCTTCATTCCTCATACCTATGCAGTTTTTTGTCCTTCTGCAATAATGGAGAATTGACAACCCGACAATGACACCACCCACATATGACAATCGTTCACTCTAATACAAAGACAATCTGTTGTTTCTGATTTGACATAGCTTAACCTAAATTATGACAATAATGAATCCTCCCCAAGACATCAAATGTAAAACTCACAGGTAATTTAAAATCAACATGCAATAAAACTTCACACAGACCCTTTTTGAGTGATAGAAAGAAATAAACATAGAGCAATTTATATATATTTATACCACAATTACATAAAAACTGTTGCATGTATTATTTCATTTCATCAAAAACATCTTGTGAGAGCTAAATGAGAAAAACAATATAAAATTTCCTACTCATTACTGATTGCCCATCTATCCTATGTATACATTTTACAAGCTGAGCACTGGAATGGAATTTAAAGGAGGAATAATTACTTCAACAGATGTCTGTTTTCTTTGCTATATTAGGAGCAAAGCAAACCAAGCTAAATCAAAACAAAATTGATAATTTTTAAAAATATACCATCCATCTTAAAAAAGTTTCACTGCTGCCACTAAACCATTTTATTTAAAAATTGTGACTGTTGCTTCCCAACTCTTACATTTAAAATATCAAATTGTTGCAAAACATCATTTTTGTTAACTACTTTTGTTTTCCTATAATGGGGTTCAGTGTGAAAGACAAAATAAATATAAAGACCAGCTGATTGACACGTGTCCTATATGATATTAAATGAATTTAATATACTTTAGTATACTTCAAACATTTATTCATATGTGAATTTGTCAAAGACAGAAACCTGAAAAAACAAATCAACAAAAAGTAATTAAAGTTGATAAACTAAGAAATAGCAACGTGTATAGTAAAATATAAAAAAGTCACTCATTATTTTTGAAGGTATAAAGAATAAATCCAATTTCACAGATAAACGGAAATTTGATAGGAAAAGAGTCAGAAAACTATTGCTAAAAAAGTTCATGCCACATTTATTTAGGCCATCATTATTTGAAAAATTATCACACAATTAACAAAATAGAATTAGTGATATTTCACAACTGTAATCACGATCAGTTTTTTTGCATGGAGTGAAAGCTGACTCTAAAATAAAATGAATGCATTAACCACCATGTAAAGAAAGAATATGCCCAAATGTGTTTTTTACTGTTGTTATTTTTTTGTTTTTCCTCTACATCAATCAAAGTCTGTAATGCTTTTTATTTGTACCTCATGTCACAGGAAGCAAGTCTACTCACAAATCACTAGGAGAAAAAAAGGAAAAGAACTGTCTTCATTAGTACAATTGTCAAACACTTGCAAATATTTAAAATTACACAGATTAATTTGCTCTGCATTATGAATACTAAAAAAATTCTTCAATTAAAAAATCATATTTGCTGTTAAATTATTATTTCAAATGTAAAGTAACAATTGTAAAAAAGTTTTTTTTTTTTTCTTTCTTTTCAATAAACTTAATAAGGATCATGGTGTTGCCCCAGAATTTATTTATGACATACACAAGGCAGGACTACTCTGTCCGTTTCATTCACTAACTTGGTCACCAGGTAAGCAAGAGAAATTTGAGTTTGGTCTTAAATAGGATAAAATGACATCTCACATTGTCAGAGTGCAGCACTGATTCTGGATGCCTCTGTAAGAAGCTAACAAAGAAATTAGCACAAAGGTAGGTGCTTCATTTTTCATTAGAGTATCATGCCCAGTCAATTTTGTGGATAAACTATTCAAATGCTTTAGACAAGTTTCTCCTTTGCGTGAAAGAATGTTTACCAAAGTAGATGTTTGCTTCTTTTCTTACAACTGTGGGAACCATCCAACAGGTGAGGATTTAGTTAGTGATAACACTACTTGTTTATACCTGTTCCCTATTGTGCATTAGTCTATGAAACAGGTTGAGGTCCACATCATAGAAATGGAAGAAACCTTCTGACATTTACTGACAGAACAAGGTAACATTTGCAGAAGAGGTTCTGTCTGAAGTAAACTATTTTCAAGGATTCCATTGCATTGAGTAATGTCGAGTCTAAGAATTGCTGAAGAAAATTGTAGCCTCTGGTAATAATCTTAAAAGACAGTGAGGAAAAAGATTTTGAAGGTTTGGAAAAATAGGTGTTTCTCATAAAACTCACTTTAGGTTGGATATCTTTAAAAAAATACACCTTTTAATGACATGTACTCATTAAACACACCTTGGATAAAAGCGTCATTCAAAAAAGTAATTGATAACTTAAATTCAAGGTAACCACCAAAATAGTTGTGATCACTTATCCACTGGGGAAATAAACATTGTTAAGTTGCCAAATATATGATTGAGCCAAATTCATTAATTTTCCAAAAATTACAATTAATTTGACTTGAATAAAGAGTCAATAATCAAAATTACAATGTCTGATGACCTTAGTAATGTCCTAAAACTAATGGATGCAGATTAAAGTATTTGAAGTCCAATGGCTCTTTTTCACTTCCTGATTAAAGGCTGACTCAGAGTCTAGAATCATGAGCCTCTCAGCAATTAGCCAAATTGAGAATAGGTCAGCTACATAAAAAACCTTTACAGATGACCATTACAGAGTAAGAGTTCCTTTTTCATTGACCTCATCAGTCTATCACAAACAGTATACCCAATAACCCTGCACAATTTTGCATAGAACCACCATCTTTTGATCACTACTCAGAACTACTAACATTTGTACTAACCACAGCAGAGGATGGATACTTAAAGTGGCCAGTATATTAAAAGATTTCTCTGAAGATGTATATATGTATAGGGCTGAGTGCTGGCACTGAGGCTAAGGATCTGAGTTGGTATCCGGAAGATTGTCGGTTCAAATCCCTGTTACTGCCAAAAGAGATACTACTCTCCTGGGCTCTTGGCCTGCAATTGTTCCAGAGGTATTGTACAATGGTTGACCTTGTACTATGACCACAAGGAGTATGCAAAAAACTAACATCAAATTCCTAATACAAGAAATTGTAGAAGGTGAAACAAAGAACAAAACAAAAAAAAGATTTGATCGGTCATCAACTGCTACTGCTGCACTGATTTGTAGGTTAGTCTCATAACTATGATTTTAGCATGGTGAAGAGACTTTGGTGACTGATGATTTTAGAGTTATGTAAATAGGAATTTTCTGTTCTTGTAAAGATTAAGCATAGACATACTACCAATAAGGTGAAGGCCTGGGTCTTGTAAAGTGTCTTACCAGATAACAGAGTAAGTAAAGGATCAAATTACAAAACATTAAAACATTATAAAAAGTTAGACAAGAACAGGTCATTCAGCCCAACAAAGCTTACCAATTCTGTATACTTAATTCTTCTAAAGTCCTACTGTTAAATGCACTACTTGGTAACTTATTCAATGTGTCTATGGCTTGCAATGTGAAGAAAAACTTACTAATATTTGTGCAAGATTTACCCTTAGCAAGTTTTCAACTGTATCACCATGTTCTCGTTGAACTCATTTTAAAAGTAACAGTCTCAAACTCACTGAACTAATTCAATTCATAATTTTAAAAACTTCAACCAGGTCACCTCCTAATCTTGGTCTGCTCAAGCTGAAAAGATTCAACTCCTTCAATCTTTCTTCATAACTCTTCCTCTGCAGACCTGAACTAACCCTTGTTGCTCTTCTCTGGGCTCATTTTAAAGACTAAAATGCTGTTTTTGTAGTCCAGAGACCAAAATTACACACAGTTACCAGGGGCCTCATGCATAACGCCAAAAGCCGAAATGTGCTTACGCACAGAAAAATCAAGATGCAGGAATCTGCGCGTACTCCAACTTCCACGTTCTTCCGCTCCATAAATTCCAGTCAGGGTATAAAGTAACGCTCGTGCACGAGCCTTCTGTCCCGCCCCCAACTCCTCCCAGAATTACGCCTCTATGAATATGCAAATCAATATAAATCGCCCTTAAGCTCAGCCTTCTGTGAAAAGACAATGGGAAAAGCACAGGGGAAAATATAAGAATTTCTGCAAATACCAAGTGGAGGCAAAGGAAAAGCATACTATTTGTTGATTTAAACAGTGGTATAATCAACAAAAGGAAGTTGATCGAGTGACATAGCGTGTCGGAGAAACTCGAAAGCTCAAGTTCACAAAGTTGCACAGTGCCGAAATAAAAAGAAGTCACATATCAAAGTCGCAGTGAAAAGGCGAGTTGTAGCCCACCGTCTGAGCTTATTAGGGTACAGACAAAAAAATAGGCACACAGTTGGAAAAAAGCACGAAATGTCAACTTTAATCTCGAAATTTCCACTTTAATCACGTAGTTTATTTTTAAATAAAGTAGAATCATGTACTTCACCTTAAAATCATTTAATTTAGTAGCTTCTCAAATCCCATCGTAACTAAAGTAGCATGTTAAATGCTTTGTTTTGTATTTGATCTTCAATGTGCTCTGTGTGTGTGAATCACTACGTTCCTCCGTTCTTTCTCTTCCTCCGACAGGACACAGAATCCATTACATTCGTGATATTACAGCTCTCTGAATAATTAAAATACTGAGATGTATACGTGGTATCATTTTCATGATGATTGGAATGAAAGCATGTTATTAAACATTGGAACACGATGGCGCAGTGATTGTTCATGTCTCACACAAGATGCTGCTGCGCCATGCGCGAACTTCGATGAAATAATTTATTGCAGCAGTACTGTCTCTTTCAAACGTACTAACCTTCAATTCCTGTCCTTACTTTTCTTTCCCCAAATACCCAATCGCCACACAATCAGCTCTGTAATAGACGTTAAGCCATCTGTAAGCTTACAACGACGATTCTTGTATGTCTGTAGTACTAGGGTGTTGTACCGTGTTAGCCATTATGAATGTAGAGAAAAGGCAAGCAAAATGACACATTTTATTGGCTAACTAATAAGATTACAATATGCAAGCTTTTTTGCCTGAAGAAGGGGCCTGAGTTGCCTTGAAAGCTTCCATATTGTAATCTTTTTAGTTAGCCAATAAAATGTGTCATTTTGCTTGGCTTTTCTCTACAATGACGATTCTTCAAAACTTTTAAGGAACATTGAAATATCTTCATAGTACGTGTTTAATTATTCTATTCATCTATCCTTCCAGTGTCGCGCCAGCCTCAGCAAATATACAGCGCAAGCCAGGAACAATACGTGAACTAGCTAGCGCTGCTGCACCGTGTCCTCACATGTTTAATTATTAACAATACAGATTATTTAAATGATGTTAAAGTTTTATCTGTATAATATAATCAACATATTTTGCTGCATTTCATCTTAAAAATGATACCGTCATCATATGTAAATAAGTGCTGTATAAAGTGGCGCAGGTTGTGCAATATTATAACTGTAGTGCAAGTTTACAGTGAGGTAATTGTACTTATAAGTACAAACAGTTCTACAAGGAGCAACTGATTGAGTGTGTTTATAGTTCTTGGGATGAAACTGTTTCTGAACTGCGAGGTCCATACAGGAAAGGCTTTGAAACGTTTTGCCATGGCTGAGGCAGCGTGGGCTTGATGCTGTATACCGATAATTCTCTTTCCGATCAGCTGCTACTGTGATTCCCCACTCAGATACAGTGATATTAATACTCGGAGTGGTGCAGTGAGAGTAATATGGAAAAAGATGATCCGCTGTGGCAACCCCTAACAGGAGCATCTGAAAGAAAGAAAAAGAAGAAGAAGAAGAAGAAGATGGTGCAGTGAGAGTAACAACACTAAAGCAATTATGGTATTTGGAATACTATGGCTATTCCCTGGACCATTATATTGTTACAAGTTAATTACAATCAGATGGATTACACTAATCAACAATATGCGGTTAGTTTCAGTGTATTTATAAAGCCGCGTCAGGAAAATAAAGAGTAACCACACAGGAACAGTAGCACTGCTTTGACGCTGGGTGCCGCCAGTCTGCAAAACCGAGCGGAGAACTTGCGTACAACAGGGTATGAGGTACCATAGAAAAGTGCATGGCTTTACGCCAAGTGTAAGTTTTATACATCGCGATTTGAACGTGGAAACGTTCTTACGCAATATTTCTGTGCGTACGCACCGTTTATGCATGAGGCCCGAGGTGCAGCCTCAGTAGTGTGTTGTATAACTTAAGACTAACCTCCTTTGACTTATACTCTACACATCATGCTATGTAACTTAGCATTCTGTTAGCTTTCTTAATGGCTTCCGAACACTGTCTGGAAGTTGACAGTGACAAGTCCACTACAACACCTAAATCCTGCTCATAAGGTCTACTTTCAATTTTTAGGCCTCCTATTGTGTATTAAAATCTAACATTTTACTTGCTACATGTACAGTAATATTTTACATTTACTTAGATTAAATTTTATCTGCCAGAAATCTGTAAAGATGGACAGATTCTAGATTAGCTGCTACTCTACATAGCTTGGTATCATCTACAAAATTAACCAATTCATTATTTAAGTTCTTGTACAAGTCATTTACATACCGGTATATTAAAAATAGCAGAAGCCCTAGCACTGACGCCCGACGGTCACCACTCTTAACATCACCCAATTTTGAGAAGGTTACTCGTACCTTAACTCTCCACTTCCTGTGTTTTCGTCAACTCTGCAGCCATCTATACACTACACCCTGAACTTTCAGTACTTTTATTCTGATGCCCAGCCTCTCATTTGGTGCCTTATCAAATACTTTCTAAATGTCAAAATAAATAATATTAATATTTGCACCACTTTGATTGTATCCTTTTTTTAACTTCCTTATAGAATTCCAGCATGTTAGTAAAATACAACCTCCCTTGGTAGAAGGCATGCTGACTGTTTAGTTAAACTCCTGTTCTTGCCATGTGTTGCGCAATCATAATCCACATGCTAACCTTACTAGCCTAAAGTTACTTGGACCTGCCTAATCACCCTTTGTATGTAAAGGGGACCTTATTTGCGATTTTCCAGTCCTTCAGATTTTCTTCAGTGCACAGTGACTTCCTAAAAATATGTGTCATGGGTTTATATATGTAGTTACTAAACTCGTTAAGCACTCGATGATAAATATTATCTGGTCCTGGTGATTTGATTGATTTCAGTCTATTTAATCTAAGCAGTACTTATACCTTTGCTATTTCCAAATCAGTCAGTGCCTCTTTTTTAGTCTCTGTTACCACCGAGAGGTTATCCATTTCGTCACATATGAAGAGCTCTGAAAAATTCAATTTTAGAGCATTCACTATTTCGCTGTCTGTATATTTTAATTCCCCTCTACTATTCCTAATACACCTCACCTCCTTCTTGACTGTTCTTGCACTACTAAAGAAACAACAACCAAACATTCTGACATGCAGTTCAAGGTTATTTCATATACATTTTCATTAGCCTTGAAAACAGTAAGTGACATTAACTTTTTCACAGCAAGACTGATGCTTCTACATAAAAATTTACAACAGTTAAATAATAGATAGACAGACAGATAATCCCCAAGGGGAAATTCACAATTGTTTGAGACGTGCTATACAAAATAGCCAATGCATAGGTACAACATCAAACCAAAGCTGTGCTTACCTAAACTTGCTATTCTGAAATGCACTTGTACATAATATAAAAAGTACTTAAATCAATCAGAGTAATACCACTTTGGGGTGTGCTGGTAGGCCATTTATCTTCTTTGAATAACTAAGAAAAAAATTCCCAATATTTTATGGTTATACTGCTGATGCTCCAGATGTAGTGGGAGATATTGTTGTAGTTCATTTTTAAATTAACAGTCACATGCATTTTTATTTACAGACAGTGCTATTTTCTATTTAAAACAGTGTAAATTTTAATTTTAAAAGTACTGTGCAGAATTCTCCACTACTAACAACAGACTACTGAATATTTCTAAATAAAAAGGTAATTTTTTCTATTTAAATAAACTCATTTTTTTTACTTAGACAAAGAGTGCAAATGTATATTTAAACAGACATTACTAGTGTATAAACAACAACTGACAAGTCAATAAAAGGCCACAAGTTGTACATGCTTATAAAATTAATCACAAATGTCAAGCCTCAGATGTTTTCCAAGCAAAGGTATTAAACCTTGCATGTTTTTAGATTCATATAACACTTCAAGATAACTGATAAAGAATGCACTTTGCAGATTTCAAAAGACGTGTAAATCCAGGGGAATATGTTTACACCATGTTTAATAAAAAGACAGTTATCTGAGATTAACATTAATTAAAATAAACATTTCTCAGTTATTTCTAACATATTGTTATAAGCGCTTGGATTAACAGGAAGCAAAACTGCCAGATAAACTGTAAAATAAAGTATGACTGTACATGGAATTTAAACAGCTGCTCCGTGTGGTGTTGTGTTAGATCAGCATAGCCCAGTGATTTGATAATCCTCTTTTAGCATGTGTAGATGCTTTAACACTAAGAGAAGTTACAATGAAGATCTCAGTGATTCTGTAAAGATTTAATGTTTTGTGCAATTCAAGAACATACAAGTTTGTTGTGCAACTTTACAAAGGCCTTTTTTGTTGTATACTGATAGACAGTGATACAAGATGCCTTTCATTGGCATTACAACTAATTTGAAAACTACAACAGCAAGAAATACTATAAATAACTTCAGTAAATTAACTTTGATGCTTGGGTAGAAAAACATACAAAAGAATGTAAAGAAAGTGGAGTGCAAAAATATATATTACGACCTTCACACGTGGTATAGCACGGAGGCACAGTGGTTACTGCTGATGCCTCACGGATTCAGAATCTTGGGTTTAAATTCTGTTCTTGATTAGTGTCCATATGGAGTATGCATATTTTCTTCAAGTCTGGGTGGGTTTCCCTCTGGGTACTGGGGTTTTTCTCTCACATACCCAAAGTCACGTGGCTATTTAGGCTAGATACTGTAGCAATACTAGACTAGCCCTGCATCAGTGTGGTATTGTTTAAATGGACACTGTGATGGTGTGACACTCTGTCCAAGGTTGGTTGCCGCTTTATGCCAAAAATACCACAGAAATGTGAATTAATTAAGTAGGTTTAAGAATATATTATTTTAATACACTAATAATACACAGTAAAAGTAAACATATGGAGAGTGGAGAAAGACTGCTGCGAGAGCAGAATAGTACAGTATATAGAAAGATGAGGAATATTCAATGTATAAAATGCTTGCATATATTGCTTTAGGAAGTACATCTGTTTTGGCAAATTTAGTAAAGTGCTTTATTGTCAGGTGTGTGTATTATGCATAGGAGTCAATTACAACTAAAACAACAAATTGGCAGTAATTTAACAAACTTTGCTATAAAATAGATGTGTAGCTAAAATTTTCAACTCAAAATACAAACATTAAAAATAAATATTGTTTCTATACAAGTGAAAGGTTGCACATTATCATTCATTTATTCATCAGACCACAGTGCTCAGATTTTATACTCAATCTTTATTTCAGTTGTTGCCATTCACTGTGTGTACCTAATGATGTCATTGTTGTTTCATTACCCTGCCATTACTGCTACAATTCTAACTTACACTCCTTAAACTATGCACGACTGTGTGCCAATTATCAATAATGTGATGTCATGTATCTACAGCACAGGTGTCAAACTCCAGGCCTGGAGGGCCGCAGTGGCTGCAGGTTTTCTTTCTAACCCTTTTCCTAATCAGTGTCCAGTTTTCACTGCTAATTAACTTCTTTTCCCTCTATTTTAAAAGCCCAGTAATTAAGGATTAATAATTCTTTTCATTATTAAATGACAGCCAAACAGAAATGAGACGTTGAACGAGCCAACAGATGACCAGCTAAACTGAGGCTTCAAACTCCAACCAGTTTCTTAATGAGAATTCTCGCTGTTAATTAAACTCATTATTTAATTCCACGGCTTGTTGTTGCTCTCATTCTGCCACAGCTGACATTTCTAAAACTGTTGATTTTCTGTTTTTCATAAGAACATCATCACAGTGTTTTGGTGAGTTAAGCGATCAACCTTACTGAGACCTTCACCTTTCTTTATTTTCAGATATTGTGTGATGTGGCGGCTTGTTTTGTGTCTAATTATTGTTTGGCTGCTAATTAAGGAAAAAGAAACAACTAAAGGGCCTGAGTCAAGTTAATTAAAAGAAGTAATTAGCAGCAAAAACTGGTCACTAATTAAGAAGATGGTTAGAATGAAAACCTGCAGCCACTGCGGCCCTCCAGGACTGGAGTTCGACACCCCTGATCTACAGTACATGGAACAGACCATGTGCGCTGTTTATTTACACTTCTATCATTAGTGTTTGCAATATTTTCTGTGTACTGATAAATGACTCAAAGATCCACTATTTTGAATCTTACTTGTGTAATAGGTTCTGCTGTAAAATAGTTATAATAGTCCAAATAATCAATTGAAACATTCTAAATTTACTTAACTATAAACCAAGAAAAATGTATTAAAAGGCATGCAAATTAAATAAATTAATAATAAATATCTGTGGTGCTGAGGTGTCACCCATTGCATGGCTACACTAGGGTCCCAATCTGGGATCCTGAGTCGGTTTGTCATGTGGTGGATGCAGCAATGAGCTGTATCAGCGCGTGCTCCTAGCCTAACCTAACCTATCAATGTACCATTATTTAACAATGTTAACACAACATTCCATTTTCTAATAATTGTTCTAGTCCAGCTTTGTATATTGCTTCAAACAAAAGTGAGAACAAACCCCAAGCTTTTATATTAAGCATACACACAAGTTCACTAATATTAGTCCAACTTATCAGTAAAATAACCTAAAAGTGTTCTGAGCAGTGAAAAGAAATTCTAGACCGTAAAGAGCCCCTGTAAACATAACAAAGTAACTCAGTATAGAGCCTTAGCCATAAATCATTCCAGGGAGCAAACAATGAAAGCCAGCCACACTACAAAAAAATATAAAATGAATTTGTTAAGTTATATTTGTAAACACTGAACTTCCATTACAATGCAATCAAACAACAGCTTTTAGAGCCAGGAATGTATAATGCATACAGACTGTACTTAAAACTGTAACACTACAACCTCTCTTGCTTTCAAAGCCACAAGAATAGCCTTACCATGTTCTGGTGTTATTCTAGATTTATTACTTTGAAAGGTGGGGTTATTCTGTTATGCTGATCAGACATTAAAATTGGTACGTACTGTGTACATGCCTGCAGCAGTTTTAAGTCTCGTCATTGACTTATATTTTAAAAGCATATTGCCCATGGTAGAAATTATTAAAATAACAGAACTAAAAGGAGTATATTCCCACTTCCAACAGACATTTCTGAAGTTAAGAAAAAAGCTGAATGAAATTTCAAATGTTGAGCAACCAATTTCTTTAACTTTGATAGGATCATGATACAGCTTTGTGTTTTCTTGCATTATGCTCTATGGCCATAAATAAAAGACATTTTTCCCCACTTTATATTCTTCTTAACTATTTCAATAATATAATGTCACCTTTTATTGGCTAACTAAAAAGATTTTGCTTGACTTCTCAATACATCCATGATGGCTAACACTGTACAACACCCTGATAATAATAATATAATGCCGAAATGCAATTTAATTGGTGTTTTCTTCAGATTTTGGAAAGGTGCAAAAGACAGAGGTGGTGATCTACATTGCAATAGAACCCCTTCAAGTAAAATCAAAGTTGAAATCCAAAGTAAGTCACAAACAAGCAGCTTAAACATATACTGTGCCATTTAAATATTCCCAGATAAACTTTGTAGAACTATAAAGGAAGGATGTAGTGTACTCATTTCCTTCAAGTTTTCACATCTATTTATAATATTCTTGTACTAGGCAAAACTCTTACTGTCTCCTGTTTTACAAGAAATATTACCAGAGGATATAATTAATTATTTTCAATGCTTTAATGCATCATATTTATAGAAACTGTTGACATGTACAGAATATTCTAGAGGACTATAGTTAATAAAGGGTTGATCCCCAAAGAGAACACAAAATGGAACTAGTGAACAACAGGCAGCAATATAAAGGTTGTCAGAAAAATCAGCCAAAAGCTACATGTCCTACTCTGTCCCCTACACTGGGTCTCTTTTGACTGTGTACACTATTATCAAATTCATCAAGCACAGATCAAATTAGTACTAATGAGAATGTTAAATGTGATCTGAATTCACCTTCAGACATACTGCAGAGCTAATTAGCGCTTAATAGGACAGACTGAAAATCAGCAGGCCTTTAATTAACCAAACACTGGAATACTCACAGGAAATTCAAATCATTGATGTCAATTTTAAGGCAGCTACTAATACAGATACACACCTGTGTATGTGAATTATAGTATTGGGCTGGATCTATTGACTTTATTTTATTAATACTTTTCAGGAGGAAAATATAGTGAACTGTAACTGCACATATTTTAAGCATTCAATAAAGTTACAGTTTTCAGCTTTATGTAAAGGATCCAATGTAAATGTTGTAAAAATTATATATAATAATGAAATAACCTTTTGCTATGTGTAAATAATTCATGATACTTTTTATTTTAATTGCCAAGAAACAAATTACTTACATTACAAATCTACTTACATTATTGTTTTTATATTATACAAGAATAAAAAAATACTTCTGCTTATGACTTTGCACCCAAAAACCTGTAAAACTGAAAAGACATCACAACCCATGGAGATCCAGGAATTCTTTCACAATAGGGATGCAGACAACAAATAATCATAGCCTACCATAACATTCTCAAACTTGCTTAATCAAATGGGTGAGACACTATCCCCTTAGCACAAAGAGACAGTCCATCGTAGGGTGAACTTAAGCACACACCCTCAAACTCATATTTACACAGAGCCAAATTAGAATTTTCCCAATTAACACAACCTTAAGTCTTAACCTTTGGACTTGTGGCAAGAAAACTGGAGTACCAGATAAAACATTCAGAATTATAATTACCAACAAGGTTTAAAAAGTTCATTGCAAACAAAATAAAACAGCACAAAAATGCAAAATGCACCACATACAAAAGTTGTTTCTTTTTTTTTTTTTTAAAGTAACCTATCATGACCTGTTAAACAGTATATAGGAGTACTCAACGAAGATTTCAAACTCAATTAGATTTTTTTTGTTTAGTGTTTCTAAAGAGTTTGCCAAACGTATATTAGCTGTAGAAGCATTTTCCTCTAAAAGGAAAATAAAAAGGATTTTACTACTACATTAAAAGACATTACATTTTTCTTTACTTCAGCAATGTTGACTGGATTAACCACAAATCCGTTCATCGAACTAACAAAGGCAGCTTTAATTTAATGCTTCCTACAGACACTACAGAAAGCAGGCAGTGTGATTTTACATTACAAATTAAATGTCTGTTCAGTGAAAAATAATTTACACAGTAGATCAGTTGCCCTCTTTTTAACCCACCAGTGATTTACGATGCCCACTGGAGAACATAATGACTTTCACTGCACAGCAGATTTTCCTGAAAGCATAGTCATTGTCAGGATTACACTTCAATAGATGAATAACAATGGTCTGAAACTTTTGCAAATCTGGTTAAGACCACACAGGAGGTAAAAGATAAAAAAAGTCTGCTTAAATGCAAATGCACTTTCCCAACCAACATTATCTGAAACAAGTTGAAAATGGAAATAATTACAGATTACATAAAAATTCAATCAACCCATCTTGTTGCTGGAAAAGGGATATGATTTGTGTTGTATGTTATCAAAAGTCTAGTTTAATCAACAGTAATAAATAAAAAGTATATTAAATTACAATTAGTGGTTGTACTCTGATCTTCAGACTACAAGAAGCAGAGTGGACAGATGCAGCTTTCCAAATTACTTTTTAATGGTATAAAATATTTACACTTGAATGACACTTTTGGCCAAAAAGGAAAGGCTTCAATACTAAGGAAGCAAAAATAGCCTGCTAGGATGTCCTCCCTCCTCATGATCTAACCATCTTCTCACTTCCACAGAACACTTTCAGCAAACACAGTACATTACTTTTAACTGCAGGTGTTGTATTGGTGCCTGGCAAGATGCAACACACCAGGCTTCCCTTAACACAGTAAAGACAGACAACTGACACATAAACAATTTAACATTAGTGTTTTAGGTAACTGTTCATAATGGGAATCAAATTTTACCATGAGTGCTTATTTTCAAGGACATGTTGAATTAAAACGAGTTATGAATGACTAAGATCTTAGCTACATGGTACCAAGAAAGATGTCAATATAAAAATATAAAATATATATACTGTATTTGTCAATATAAAAATCCCCAGAATTTCAAGATAGCTGGACAATTACATTACTATAAAACTTACCTGTACATAGATATATGACCTGATACAATGCAGAGCATAACCCCACAGTTTAAAGGTTCTTTGCTTTACAAAAAGGTCCTAGAATCTTAAGGTGTTGGGGTGGACTCTGTTATATTTTGTTGAAATTAGTTAGTTGAAAATGTTTAGTATTGCTTCAGTTTTAAATATGTCAAAACAGCATACATTGTATTTGGAGTAGCAAATTAATCAGTGACTATGTGTTCAATGGCAGTAAAGAGATGTTACTCATCCAATTTCTGAATCTGTTTTTCTTTATTAAGAGTCATGGGAAGCAGAATTATTTTCGAGTAATATCTGTCACATTGCAAAAACCAGCCCTGCATATGATGCCAGTTCATCACATGGACCCTCAAATACAAACACACTGGGACAATTTAATATTGTTAAATAACCAAGCATACAATTCTTTGGAAAGTAGGAGTACCTAGTGTAAACATTTGGAGATTGTGTAACCTGGAATCAAACACAGGTCAGTAGTGCTATACAGGACTTTTTAAAGCACTTTGAGCTATACTGTTTGTATGAAAATGTGCTACAGAAATAAAAATATTTTGTTCTTGTTGTTGTAGAGGCAACTGCTGTTCCAAGATGCTGTACTAAAAGCAGAAATGGCTAAACTGCTTTAAATAAACACTGTTGAAGACAAGTGAAGATAACTGTATTTTTTATATGTGACTTACATTCTTATGACTTAAGTGTTTCTGGTCAAAGGTTATAAAATGACTAACTGCAAGTCAAATCTTACATTTTATGTTTGCGACTATAGTCCCGATTTATACCAAATATTGACACCACACAAAATACCAAACCTGATCATGACAACACAGTAAATGAAAAAAAGGAAACACATAAATGTATGTTTTAACAGACATTCATTAAACACATAAAAACCTAAACAAATAACACATTTTGATTTTTTTTGGTGTTCAGTGGTTGCAAGCTCGGTCATCCCTACTCATTCACCTTTACTCAGGTCTCAAAATACAATGTTTTGTTTCCATAGTAATGGCCTTTTCTTGATTTTTCTTGTTTTCTGCTGGAACAGGGAAAAATGTAATATTTCATCTTGGTTCCTGATTAAATGTAAAAACTGCCAATCAAAAGAAATACACATTTCTTTATTCGCCATTAGCACTGATAAGGAGAGAAAGAGTAGCATAGTCCTATCAGTGTTTTAGTTTATCCTAAAAGGTACACCTTTCATATGAACAGGGAATAGGGACTACAATCTTGAGAGGGGCAGCAAGGTTAAAAAAGAAAAGTATACTATCTTATATTTATACAGTTAGAGGACAATTCTATTTTCAGTGATGAGAAATGCAACTTTTAGTCATAAGTACAGTATACAAATCTTTTGGTTGTAGCTACACAAATGTCTGAGTCCTGGTTATTCATTGTTTAAGAGAATTGTCTTTAATTCAAAAGCTTGTTTTTTTTGCGAACACATTTCCTCTATATACACTAACATATGCTCCAATTTTAAGAAGTATTTATGTAACAAAACTTTAGCACAAAATGCATGTGCTTTACCCATTTTGAGTATACAACTGATATGACATGACATTTAGATTACACAACACAAACAATGGAGCTTTTTTTAAAGAACTTTTTACTTTGTTCCCTGTGGTCTATTGTTAGTCACCATAGATTTTCATTCTAACAAAAACATTCTTATCTTCATTCTTCATGGCAGCACAAGAATTATTTTTTTTTTGCTCGGTTGTCACTACAAACTACATGGGGTAAGGAACATATAACAAATATATTGTTTTTGGATGAAACATTCCTTTAAAACTACTGCATGACACTACAAGAGGCATTTAGAAAAGAACATCCACTTTCTTCTAATAACACAAATGTCAATTTTTATGTATTCTTCTACTTTGACCATAAATGAAATGATGAAGATTAATGGTCCTTTATGAGTAGAGCCCCTGAAGAACACTATTATTTTTGTCTTATATGGACTTTACCTTCATTTAATAATTTTTGTAAATGTACAACATACATATACAGTGTGTTTTTTATAAGAAGTGAATTGTTTTTTTTTTTACTTCTTAAATCATCTAATTAAAATTCTGGATGTTGGCTTATTTTTGTGGAATAAAATGGCACAGCAATATCTATTATGTATTCTTTGTTACCCAAAGTTAGATTTGTCTAATTTTAAGTATGGGTAAGAACTAGATGACTGTACATTGTCTACATATGTTAAGACAACAGAAATTAAAGAAGGTTGCTTACTATTTCACAAGACTGTAACCCGTTACAAACTTACCCTTTTCATTGTTTTATACTTTCTCCCACTGCCTTGAACATTACCTTTCTCACAATATATACTGTCTTTATTATACAAAAAAGGTCTTAAACTATTATTTAATAAGCATTTTCATGACGTGAAAACAGTGATAAGTATTAGTGTGGAACTATGATGCTTGCTAACATTGGGTGCGATGCAAAATGACAACACAGAATTTTTTTTGTTTTGCTTACTTGATATCTATGGAGATATACCTTCAATGGGTAGAAAGTTACAAAATCTGAGATAAAAACTGAAAGTCCACCCCTAACATTCCCTCTGAAAAACCTCTGCAAACTCTGAAGAGCACTATTAAACACTCAGCATCCTTGATTGGGTTGTGTCAATTGTACTTTGAGAAAGGCAGTAAGGTAGTTGATTTCTCAAGACAGCTAGCAGGAAAAAGAGCAAGAAGTCTGTGGTGAAGACAGAGACCCAATAACTGCTTAGACCTTTTTTTGGAATTGAGGGGTGATTCACGGCAAAATCAAAATTAAAAATGCATTCTTCATGAACAGGTGCTTTAACTTGTGGAACATGCTCATTTGGTTTCATGGCTTACTACTTATACTGCATCCCTTTCAGTAACGTAAAGCATGTGTTTATGACAAATATGCATGGAAATAAAGTTGCCTTTTTATGTGAGATTAAAGAAAGTAGACTATGGGCAATCTAGTTTCCATAAAACTATGCAATTAAGATCCAAACAGTTTCCATGCCTACTTTGCATGTTTATTAAAGCATTTCTGTCAATGATAAATTCAACCACTCTTCTAATATGGAACTCAATTAGTACATTTAAGGTTGACAGGAAGCATCAACTCAGTAGCATCTAGAAGCAAGGCAAAAGCTAACATGGTAGGTCTGGGTGGAGGTCAGCTGGGACTGAGGGGTTTGGGGGACTAGAATGGGTTGGATGCACCAGCACTTGATTGGTACTTTGTATTTTAACTGTTAAAAAGTCTTCACTTTCTCTTTACAATATTTACAGTGAGAGGTGTTATATATTCACTCATGCAGTTAATTACATGTGACGAAT
The DNA here is from genome assembly GCA_026402145.1 of Polypterus bichir lapradei. NCBI lineage: Eukaryota > Metazoa > Chordata > Cladistia > Polypteriformes > Polypteridae > Polypterus > Polypterus bichir. The sequence continues at coordinate 35,746,338 of JANRMT010062841.1, forward strand.
TTCTACACAGATAAAAATGAAGATATCCTTCTATCTTGAAATTGCTCTGCAGCATTCCAGTTAAAGAAAATAATGGCTCTTTCCTTTCAGCCTTGAACTGTCTATAATATATGAGGCTTGATAAAACTGTGTTAACAAGAGCAAGGTACATGTTACTGAGTATTGAAACGTAAGCTCAGGCATTTAGCTTCTGCTGGGCAGAGAGGAAAGCTTGTAAAAAAGAGAGCTAAAAAATGTAAAAATGAATAAATACTGAAAGGTCACGTACAAGCCTGTGCTGTGCTCAAATCAGAAAGCTCCTAGTTCTAGCATGCACACCTGGCTAGCAATAAACATAAGGGAAGTATTTTCTTTAAACTTAACTCTCAAATTTCCAATAACCCACTCTCAATGAACACTCTCAAAAATTAGTAAAATAAAGTTTTAATTTTTTTATTTTATTTTTGAACTGAACTATACTTCACAAAATTTAACACAGTGAAGAAGTATTCCCCCTTTACAATAACAGCAAACTTTGTGACCTTTTGAATACATATCTCTTATTAATAAAAGATATTATATTCAAATGAGAAGGAAATGTTCAGTGAAAAGAAAGAATGAGTAAATCATTCATATTACTGAAAGATCAGTAGCAAATATTACAATTATGAGGATGCTTCATTCTAACAAAATGAAAGTTTCAGTTATGTCAACCAGGCACAATTTGCCAAGAATAGAAAAGAATGCTGCTATCATATGCTAGGAAAAACATCCCCACAGGGGAAATAAGTAAAAGCTTTTTTTACTCTTTATAATAAAAATACTGCCAACATTTTTACAACTTCACCTAACACGTTTTAAGCAAAACACTGCAGAAGCAGCACCGGATATAAAGTTTAAAAATGACTGCTGAAACAATAACTGTTATTTTTATTCTGGTTTTCTGTTTTAGAAACACAAAAGAAAATGAAGTATGAGACATGAAATAACTACAGGCTTCCACCACTTTTTTTAAACTAATCCAATTTTGAAAATTGTTCTGCAAGTTAAATTTCCAAACTATGAACACCTAATTATAATTTGAATGGAAAATAGTTTTAAGTATTCCCTGGGCCCAGAAATGAACCCAATATTTGTTCAAATAATACAAAAACATAGGAAAATTGATTAAATGCATTTAACACTGTTTAATAAAGCTGTTTATCTGCTCTTTATCACTTCAAGTTTCATCTTCAAAGGAATGGCCCTTCAATCCTCCTTGGGTTTTTCCAACTAATTCATAATCTGCTTTGGAGCCATGATGCTCAAGATAATGCGAGACATATGAGCAACACATTTGACAAGTTGAATGAACCACAGCAAGTGAACGCACAAGTATGTCTCATGAGGACGGACTCAAAATACAGCTTTGTCTATGAGAATGACTGTTACCAAGACCCAGCCCCACCCCAAACATCCAGCCAAGCTCAGTTCCAAATACACCTGGTCATCTTTCCAGTTGATCTTTGTAAATGTGTATATTTAGCTTCATTATGGGTTATGAAACAAGAAAGGATCATTAAAAGCCTTTCTATGTATATGCATGTTTTGTAAAGTGGTGGACACCTATAAAAATGCAATGTTTCTGAACATGTTAATATATACAGTAATGAACTAAAAAAAGGAATAACTGTTTAGACAGGGACGGAAAAAAATTGAATCTAACTCTGGGACATGTCTAGATAAAAGTGCAAATTAAAATACAGTAGGATGGAAATCAAAATAAAATCCTTAATAAAGATTTACTCACAAAACTGTATTATATAAACAGAAATGCTTGCATTTGTATTTCCTGAAAAACAAAATACTTCATATTTTTTATTGTAAAGTATTGACAAAGGCCATTATATCTTACCAGTAGAGGTAACTAGGATTACTGTGAAATTCCAAACCATAATGAGCGACATACTGGAAATGATGTGGTACAAACTGAGTAAGACTTTATAAAATATGTATATATTGAATCATATCTGTACTGAAAAACAGTAAGAGAGATACACTTTTTCAGAATTGGAATAAATCTGTTGTTACTGTTTCATGTTTTCCCAACTGTTGAGCCTATGTTATTTTTTGCAGTGGCTTAAAAAAAAGAAAAAAAGAAGACTATGGGATGGTGCCAGTCAATCACACAAAATTATGACCGGCTGTTTTTTGTCTGTAAATAAATTCTTATGGTTTTACATATTTGGTTTTCTTTCTCAATTTTCGCATCACATTAGTTTTTGCTTTCCCTTACTCTGTTATAACTAATATTTGTCAAGTGCTGAACATTTCCTTTTCTTGTGTATTGTGACTCTTCTACTAATAGACAATTCAGGATTAGATGGTCTGTTTTGAATCTTCTGACACAGTTTAATTTACATCCATAAAGTTTCTGAAGCTATGTTATTAAATGGTATGTGAGGTTTGGTGTGGTGTGAATGAAACATCTTTGATTTTTAAATCAATGTGTATTATGCTACCCTTCTTGCTAATTAAAATCATTGATCCATTTTCTCAGTCTGTTTAATTCACTTCAGGACCTTTGGAGTAGGAGTCTATGCCAAAGGCACTGGGTTCAAGACAGAAAAAAAAAAAACTCTAGAAGGAAACCAGTTCATCAAAAAGCATACTGTACATACCCACAAATATCAATACAAGGGACTTCAAGGGACTTGTCAATTAACACAACATGCATATTTTTTCAATTTGTGAGAAAATTAAAGATACATGGGGAAAAATACACAGACACCAGAAAATTATGCAAGCACCAAAGACCATTTCAGGGTTTTAACCCACATCCTGGGAGCAAAAAGGTAGCAGTGGTAATCGATGCACCACTGTGCCACCCATAATAATGTCACGAGTTTTGTATAAAAATAAAATGGTCTCCTTAAAGTTTACAATGAAGTTAACTAATACAATTGTTTTGTTCAGTTTCTTGAAAGATGACCTTTATTCTCCAATGTGTTTTTCACGGAGAGTATGTAAAAAAAAGGGGTTAAAAATATTTAGAAGCAATAGATTAACTTTTAAATCAGCAGACTGCATGACTGCAGGTCAGCAACACAATGAACACTGAAAAAACCAAAGAGAACTCAATGAATAAAAACACCATTTTTTTAAATAAACTTAATCCTGTAATATTCATGCACATAAATAATAAAACAAATTTTGGAGGACTTTATTAAAATTGCAACTACATTTTTTCAAACACAGAAACCATGAAGCACTCCTTTGCAGAAACATTTGTATTAATCAGAAACAAACTACCAAGTCACATAGTTTAAGAAAAAGCCATTATCTGATGGGGTATCAAGCACAATTATTTTTTTAACACTTCTGGACATCCCTGATTGACCCAGGTCTTGCTTCTTTTCTAATTAAAAGTAACATGAACAATCTGTGCAAAAATATAAAGAGTTGACTAAAATCAACTATACGATGACAATGCCTTAGGTTTAAAAAGATAAGGGTTAAGTGTACTTTTGCAATGTAAGCTGTATATACTCGGTTTAAAAATGTAAGAACTGTGATATTAAGACTGATGAACTCGTTGAGAAACACATGTGTCTGCATTCATGTTCTACATACACAATTAACATTTCTATAAATCACGATTAAGTGGAAAGGGAAGTGGATTTAGCTCGAATGCCCTTTTTGATGACCTAGGATAATTCTGAAACCTTATACTCTACAACACTTAGACTCGATTAACGGGATACCTGATAGTTTTTTTTAGTCGTTTCCTGTCTTGGGCATTCAGATCCACTACTACAAATCGCTGGCGCTTGCTGCTTGGGAAAATGTAAAATAGGTGATATCGCCAGTTCCTGTCAATGACCACACGAAGTGAAAGTAGCTGCCGACTGGCTTACCCCGAACGGGCCTCTTAATTACGGATTCCTGAAGCTTATGCTTTGCTATGGAAACCCAACATTTGCCAGCACAGTAAAGTTTCATTGTTGCACCTGCATTACTGGGGAAAACTGTCTCGATCGGAGTAAAAGCCAAGGCGTTGGGGGGAGGTAAATGTTTAAACTTCTAGACCTCTGTGACACGCGCGGCCTCCCCTTTCCCCTCTTAATAATGCAATGGACTTCGCAACTGTACCCGTTAGAAAAGAGTGCTTGTTGTCAATTTACAATCCAATTTAACTGTATGCCCTCTCTTTAACTACGTACCCTTAAACTTTTCCAACAGGGAAAAACTTAAAAGTCGACCATACAGCGATAGTAACATAACCCAAACAAGAAGAAAACACGCAGTACAAATGCAAAGTCGATATAGCGATCGAGATGATAAATGCAGTCAGTTGATCGCGAGCCTGTGACCTTACCTGCGATACCAGAGGGATGAGCGTCTGCTCCACCGATCGAGTTTTGATCTCCAGTCCAGAATCAAAGCTGCTGCTGCTGCCGTTGCTGCCACACGGAGATGAAGCCATTCCCGCCGTTCACCTTTTTATGTCTTTTTTTCTTCTTCCCCCTTTTCTGTCCTCACTGCAGTTGCACGGCACTGTAATTCCCTGTACGCTCGAGTTCAATTAACCACAACTGAAAGTGTGAGGTAGCGGCAAGAGGTTTAGCGTCAGTACACTCCGGACCTCCTCGGTGTACCTTCTTAAACACTATTTTCAGTCTTTCTCCGTTGTGACAAAGAATTAGTTTAAATCCTCCAAAACCTTGCAGATAGCTCTGCATCTAAGGCGAACACAGTTTTGTAAAATAAATTGCAGCGTGAATGAGAGCTTATACGGAAAACTGCACTCCAGAGTCCCAACTGCTGCAGTGAGCCGCTCGCTAGACTCCCCGGACCCGCCGAGTCCGTCCTAAGTGAGCGAGTGACTGAGTGACACTGCACGAGAGCGCGCGCGCGTGCACACGCGAGATCCAGTGTGTGTGTGTGTGTGTGTATGTAAGAGGACCAGTAACGCGCCGCGCGCGCTCCCCTTTCCTCAATGTAGTGCCACGGTGTGGACGCACGGGCGGTCTACCAGCCTTTCAACTGCGTTCCTTTCTGCACCATTTAATTTCACCAGCTCGCTTCCGTCGCCGCAGACTGCGCCCCCCCGCTTCAATGAATTTCTTCAAGTACGTCAACTTTTTAAACCTTTTACACGTCTGCGCCTCAATACTCACATTGTCCACAATGTATGTATGACCAGGTGCTTGAAAAGTGGCACAACTAAAAGAAATAGTTTTACGTAGTGGTATTAAACACTAGACAAATTTACAGAGTTAACTAAATTCTGTGTATACAGTTACATAAGAAATTTTTAAAATGGAAGCTTGCTCCAGATTTTAAACATCATAAACACGTCCCCTTTGTGCATGGCTGGGTATATTTGTTTCATATTCTGTCTGTGATGCCTTACACTGTCTGCAGCATTCACCACACACCTTGCTTAACATTCACATTCTGTCCAGCAATGCTTGTTAATGCAATTTACATGGACATTATACAATTAGAAACTCTATACTAATACTGGGTAGGGCTTCATTCTGCTGTCTTAACAGACTCAGTTCTTTGTGGCATGGATTGATGTTGTAAATATTCCTTTGAGTTCTGGTCCATGTTAACATGATTGTATCACACAATTTCTGAAGGTTTGTCAGTTGTACATTTATGCTGCAAATCCCCCATTCTACCACATCCCAAAGGTATTCAATTGGATTCAGATCCGGTGTCTGGGAAGGCCACTGAAGAACAATGAACTTGTTGACCTAGTTATGAAACCACTTACAAATGACTTTTGCTTTGGGACACAGTGCGTTATGATGCTGGAAGTAGTCATTAGAAGATCGGTAAAATGTAGCAATGAAGGGAAACACAGGACCAGCAACAGTACTCACACAGGTTGTTGCATTTAAGCAATGATTGATTCATATTAATGAGTTCAAAGTATACGTCACACCATTACACCACCACCAGCAGGTTATTATACCGTTGACACATGGTAGGTTGGATGCATGGATTTATGCTGTTGGTATCAAATTCTTACCCCACCAACTGATTGCCTCAACAGACATCGAGAATTGTCAGACCAGGCTACATTTTTTTACTCTTCAGCTGTCCAGGTTTTGTGAGCCTGTCTACTGCAGCCTCAGCTTTTTATTCTTGGCTGACAGGAATGGAACTCAATGTAGTCTTCTGCTGTTGTAGCCTATTGCCTCAAGTTTCAATATGTTGTACATTCTGAGATGCTTTTGTGCTCACCACAGTTGTACAGAGTGATTGTATGAGTTAACAGTAGCCTTTCTGTCAGCTCAAACCTCTGTCATCAACAACTTGTCTCTGTCCACAGAACCACTGGTCATTGTATGTTTATTTTTTTGTAGTTATAGAAATACTCAAACCCACCTGTCTGGCACCAACGCTCATGCCACAATCAAAATCATTGCGATCACATTTTTTGCCCATTCTGGTGTTTGATGTGAACATTGACTGAAGCTCCTAACTGGTATCTGTATGATTTTTTTGCTCTGTGCTGCTGCCACATAATTGGCTGATTAGATAAATGCATGGATAAGCAGGTGTACAGGTGTCCCTAATAATTTTAAGTGTCACATCTCAACCTTTGCCTTTCTTTTTGTGTTTTCAAACCTTTTAACTTTAATCTTTGCCTTACCTTTTGACATATTCTTAAAAACTGGAAGCCATAGTTTCCCCCCATGTTGGGTTTTACAAGCGAAAGCCATTGATTATGTCTTTGCTTGGTCTGTTAGTTCCTGTTTGTACTTTTGCTAGCCTGACTAGGGTTGTACTTTGTAATTCAGCCACAACTGCAGTTTAATAGTATCATTGCTCTTATACTTTACTGAACATCCCATTCCAGGTAAATTCTCTCCATTGTGTAGTGTTCACCAATTACATAAAAGGTTTCTGATGCAAAATTCTAGCCAACGGTTGGTTGGGACCACTTTCAATCACTCATCAATATGGAAACAACAATTGTTTATTAGATTAGATTATATACATTTTATTAATGCCCAAGGAGAAATTCAAATGCATACAGCAGCAAAAACATGAAATGCACAAATATATAATCAAAGTAAAATATACGACAACAGAATACTAAAAATATTAGACATATATAAACAAAATACCTGTGTGTGTATGGAGCAGTCTTCTCTGCTCACGCTCAACCACAGCTACTACATGGCGCATGGATGTGCTTTTAAATTTTTTCAATGCTTGCATGCACCTCATTTCACACTATGAAAGACGTGTGTACAAAACACTTCCATAAAACAGCCATGTCATGTTAATGACATAAATAAAGAGACACAATGTCCAAACGGAGCAAACGCCACGGCTCAACAACATGCAAGTGAAATACTTGAGCAACAGAGGGCAAGGCTTAAAGTTTTCACAAAAAACATTGTGGAAGTATGGATCTGGAAGTATGTTCTGAAGACAACAATTAACAGGACTCATATGACAGTGATACGGCTAAGATACAGTATCACCAGTGTCTTCTTATAAAAGCCAGTGAGGCAGCAGGCACAAGTGGGTCCACATCCTCTGCTCTGGGTAATTCTTAAGAGTTTGCTGACGTCTCTCCAACGTCACAATTATAATAGAACTGCTAGGGAGTCTTTGGGTTGTTTTTTGTCCTGAAGACCACACACAGCTAGTAATTCAATAAATATTATGCTAAAATAACTGTAGCAAATTGAAGTTTGGACTATCTTCCTATGGCTTCTGGCTGAAGTGAAGGAAGGTACTTTTGAAGAAGAAGTTTAAGTGTCTAATGGCAGCAGGCAGAAAAGATGCCCAAAGGAAGCTTTTTATTACACTGTGGAGGAATGAGTCTGTGGCTAAAAGTGCTCCAAGGAAGTCTCCCTGAAGGGGATGGACAGAATTGTTCATTATGGAATCCAATTATCTCACCATCCTCTCTTCCACAAGAGCCAGCAGTTTGTCCAGAGTTACTCCTGCGATGGAGCTGGCTTTACTGATAAGTTTATTCAGGCATTGTAAGTCTTGTGAACTTATGAGATGTGATAAAAAATATGATGAACGTTAAAATAAATTTTAAAAACTTATTACAGTATCAATGGTTACTAATTCTGGGTTCAAATTCCAGTCTGGGTAAAGTCTAGCTGGAGTTTACATGTTCTTATTGTGCTTTTTTTACACACATTACACACATGTTAAGTTAGTTGAAAGATCTAAATTGGTCCATAAGGAGTCAGTGTTCTCTGTAGTTCTCTTGACAATCTGTCCAAGGTTGTTTTCTGCCTGCATTCAATATTTCCGCCGAAGACTTTGGCCCCATGCTCTTTAACTGGGAGATATATTGCCAAGGTGAATTCCAGACCCAGGAGATAATACTTCAGATACGTTACTGCCCACTTAATGGCCAAGGCTTCCTGCTCGACCGCTGCATATCTGGTCTCCTGGTCCAGCGGTTTCCGGCTCAGGTACATGACGGGATGTTCGACACCATCGATGATCTGGCTCAACACGGTGCCGAGACCTGTGTCCGAAGCATCAGTCTGGAGGAGAAAAGGACGTGAAAAGTCAGGTGTTCTCAAAACAGGTGCCGAACTTAGGGCCTTTTTTAAGTCACTGAATGCCCGTTCCGCCTCGCTATTCAACACTACTTGAAAGGGAGCCCCTTTCTTTGTTAACTCCGTCAAGGGTGCTGCCTACTGTCGTGGCAGAACATAACGGCGAGCAACAATGGTGATGTTACTCCTGGAGTCAAACAATGCAACCACCGAGTGCCCATTAACTAACACCACTCCCGTGTTTTTTACCATCAAGGGATTCGACAGAGCACAATACCTCTCACCCCGCATCCAGCTGCAGTCCATCGGCTCTTGGTTCAGGGGGCAGGAGCTGACGATATGCCCCACCTCACCACACTTGAAACAGCGCGGCGAGGGGGGGCTTTGTCGCGTGGTTTAACCGGAGCCTCCGGACCACGGCGGGTGGCCTCTGGTATGGCCGCACGTCCCTGTCGGGCCCCACGAGCTGGCTTCTCCGCTTCCGCGAGTCGGTTCACCGCCAGCTGGCGCTCGAGTACCTCTAGAAGGCCATCCATATTTGAAAAAGGATATCTCCGGACCTGCTGGGCGAGATACTCCGGCATGGCGTATAAAAAGGTTTCACACACCACCAGCTCAACCACTCGTCGAGCGTCATTCACATCTGGCTTTCTTTATCTTATCTATAAGCTTCTTCTGTTGCATTGTTTATAGTTCTGTAACTTTACATCGCCCTAGGATGGTGTTTGTTGTAAAAAAGTGCATTGATCACTTATTTGATT
>JANRMT010062841.1:35765614-35778061 GCA_026402145.1 Polypterus bichir lapradei
AGACCAGTTACAACAGGTCTGGATTGGTTTCAGCATGTAGTATTGTTTTAATTACTGTTTGAGTTAGACGTGTGCATAGTCATTTGGCACAATGTCACAGTTTGAACAATGTGCTAATATTAAGTTCATGTGCAAATTGAGTCCCCGGTGCTAGGTTTTTTTGCACCCTAGGCCAAGCTTATTAGTGCACCAACCGGCTGTTCAGTACCTAACCCATGAGGGTAGCCACCCCCCCCCTTATGATCTGTGCCCTAGTTAAATGCCTAATCTGCCTTAATGATAGTGGCAGCCCTGGTCTTTGGTGAAATGTTTTTTTCCTCTGAATTCCTTAAACATAGATAATGTTAGAAAAGTTGATTTAACTGATAGCTTTTAAAAAAAATCAGTGAATGTGCTTGCAACTTTCCTGCTTTGCAAAGAACTGATAGCATTTTCGATTTCAGGGGTATTTTGTTCATTTACCAATCTCCACTTTCACAGTATATCAAGGTATGGCATTTCTATTTCATCAAAGCCTTCGGCATGAGTCTCACTCCCACTACACTCCAATTTATAAAAACTGTATATATTTTAAAGCTATTTTTAAGTATGCTACTTACAGTATTCTTTTTTTGTTCAGTTCTCTTAGTTTTGTCTGAGTTATTCAAAAATGTTCCTCTTATGTGTTGTTAAATTAGAATCTCATTAGCCTTTTCTTTATAGTCATCATCAGAAGTAGCATAACTAAAGTTGTTTACTCTGTTTTGTTGTGCTGTAAAACTTTGCTTCTTTTAATAGTGAACCATTTTTTGTACATATAGATATTGGATGATTTTGTAAATTCCATATCAATGTTAGAAATGTCAGTGTAAGATTCCAGTGTCCTTCTAGTTTGCAAAGTATGTGCTAAATATATGAATCTCTTTGTACCTTCAAATAAGATTTAGGGTTTTCTCAGATGATTCTTGTAGGTAACTCTGAAAATATTTTAGTCTGTATGAAAATATCAATTTGTGTAGACGATAATTGAATAAAATCCTTGCCGGCTAATACTAATTGACTGAGTTTCCATTTGTGAGATAATTTAGTGCTGCTTAGTATTCTGAGACACAAAATAATAAGATGAGCATAGTAAGAAATAACAACTGCATCTTAACTGCAAGGTTTGGCAGGAAGAAGAAAGTTATCCATAAAATAGACCTGACTTCAATAGTAGCTGTGACACAGTGGTGAGAAAAAGGAATACTGAGTCCATAGGCCCAAAAGATTGTAATCAATGATCAAATGTGAAATTACCAAGACCTTAGTAATGCAGATGAGATGCAGTACAGTAGGCTTGTGGAGGACTTCATCTTGTGGGAAAGGGAGACCCACCTGTGGCTCAACATCAAGTAGGCAAAAGAAGTGCTGGTGGACTAATGGCCGGTCAAGGAGCCTCTGAGACCAGTCACCACTGAAAGGGAGAATATGTAAGTGGTGCAGAATTACAGGTACCTGGGGCTTCACATAAACAGTAAACTGGACTCATCTGACAACACAGTGTAGCTGTACAAGATAGACCAGAGCTGGTCTTTTGAAGTATGCATCAAGCTGCTGAAAATGGTCTACCAACCTGTAATAGCCACCATGTTGTTCAACGTTGTCATCTCCTTGAGCGGCATCTTGAGATCTCAAGGCTCACAATTCCTGAAGAAACTTATCAGGAAAGCCTGTTACATTTCAGGGCTAACCCTTGAGAAATTGTTGTAAAAAGCAGAATTGTGGCAAAATTGGATGCCATTATGAAAAATCTCTTCTATTCCCTTCAGGAGGTGCTGTCTTGGAACAGTTTTAGCCACTAGCTCATTCCTCCACAGCGTGCTACAAGCGTCTCTGAGGATCTTTTCTGCCTGCTGCTATTAGGCAATTTATTGCTACCTCAATCTAAATGCTTAGATTCTTTAAGTTCAGTTTGCAATATCTGCACAATATAAATGTATTTATTTACTGTATTTATATATTGTTTGATTGTATTATTTGTCCTGTGAGTCTGTACCTTTGCTTTGTTATGTTTCTGCTGCTGTATTCATCTAAATTTCCCCTTGGGATTGGAAATAATTATATAATATCATCTAAAGCAGGGTTTAAAACTAATTAAAATTTCCCACCTTCAGAGTCTAATGATAGCATGTTTTAGAGAATAAAAAGAAAATATTTAATTTAAGGATCCTCTCAAGTGGGTGCATACAGTATATTGATTCAGTTTATTTCCTTTCCCTGAGCAGCATTGCACCTCTTGTCGTGGGTGCAGCCATGGCCGTCTTAATGCATGGGCACTCTGGGTAGTCGTCCAGGGCCCCACGAGCATAGGTGCCCCATGCTAAACTATGTATGTTGTGACTTGCTGAGAGGTTATGTAGGTAGGGGTCCCAGTGTACTGCTTTGCCCGGGGGCCTATAATGCTGTTAAGATGGCCCTGGGTGCAGCAATGTTCTGTTTCAGTGCACGTTCCCAACCTCTCTCTCTCTCTCTATGGTGTGGTGGACAGCACTCTTACCCGGCAAGAGATACTTTTTTTATGGAAGGGTGGGAGAAGAAAGTGTGTTCAGAACATTATCTCCACCAGATCACTAGATGGCATCCACCCTCCTCCCCCAGCATTCTGCAGTGCCATGGATTCCTACAGTGCTTCATGGGAGCTGGAGTTCAGTGGCTCAGTCCTATTGGGATCCAGGGGTGCTGCCAGAAGGTACTGCAGGCACTGCAGATCCCACTTCATTGGGCTCCCGCCTCACTCAGAGTTGCTTTCAGACCACATTTACGGGCCACCGGAAGTATTTTTGGGTTCAGCATAAAAGGAACCAGCTCCCACTGCTCTAGGATCCAGATGTGGAGGAAGATTGCTGGAGGAGGAGAGGAGCCAGAGAGAAAGAGAGAGAGGACAAAGACAGAAGGAGAAATAGGACAAAGTGCTGTGGGCTTTGTTATTGTGCTTGTCCGTACTGTGCTTTGGTAGTGGAAAACAACAGGGAAGTGTTTCCCACAACAAAATAAAGCCTGTGTGTTCTGCTAAACTTGTGTTTGCATCTGTCTATGTCGGATTTGGGGAGCTGGAGCCCTGTAGACCACAATGGGTATTTTCCTTTTTAATGTTATTTCTATTATTTTTGAATGATTACTTTTCACTTTTTTATTATTAAGTTATTTTTGTCAATATTTTTTTACTTAAATATTATTTAGTAATTATGTCTATGTCTAAATTATGGACTGGACTTGTTTGCATTAGATTGCCTTTTTTGGCATACCCATTTTGCCTTATTTCTCTCATTTGTGCTTCTTTTGATTATTATAAATAATTTCTTTAGAAGGATTCATAATTTTCCTTCTGTCAAGCCAGAGGTTTTCTGTTTTACTCTCCCCATTGAATTCCATTTTTGCATGTTTTCGAGTGTTTTGACTGTGTTTAACTTATAAAGTATGTTCCCTATTTTGGACATGACCAGGCCTTGAAGCTTGCCTTTGAAGCCCATTCCTGAGGCTGACTACTGCAGGTCCTGGTGCGACTCTTATGGTATTTTGAACCCTGCTCCTTTTTCACCATTTTGCGTTGTTGCTTCCCAACACTCTCACAATTGTACCATAGTTAGGGTGATAAACTTGGACAATGCCAATTTCTTTTACACATTGGTTGATCCTTTCTCTGGGAAGAATACTAAATCTGATGTCAAAGAGTTGAAATATACTGTAATTGTACTTTTTCTTCTTGACTTCATGATTCAAACCTTTAACATTCCAGCTTATAGAATTTAATGACTGATGAATATTGTTATTTTTTGTGTTTTAAAATTAATTTTGTGAATTAGAAAAGAAAAATAATATTCTCTGTTTTTTGAAATTTTCAATGAAATTCTACATTTTGTTTTGCCACCTTTCAGCTGCTGAGTTCTGCAGTTGGTAATGTCTTAGAATGAGAGTACAGACATAAAATCAGGTATAAGTGACTTGCTTCCTCTCTCCATTCTTTTTATCAGATAACTATTATATTTGTTTTTCTCAATGTTTTTTTAATTTACACTACTGAATCCTGAACCTTAGCCACTTCTAATATTACTTGACATGCTGCAGAATAAAATTTGATTTTTGAGTTTTAAGAAGGGTTATTCTAGAAGGCAAAGTGGAAATAAGGAAACAAAAATGTATCCCATAGTGACCTGCTTAAAAGCAAATTCAGCAAATGGGAGAAAAAAAAAAACTTAAGATCCTCCATGATAGAAAATGTTAAGCCCAAAATCACAATTGACCCTAATAGTAGCAAGTGTCCTACCACCTATTATCAACTTGAGCAATTCATCTATTCACTTTCTGAAACTGTTTAATTTATTGCAGAATCATAGTGAACTGAAGCCTAGCCTGGCATCTATAGGAACAAGACAGAACTCATCTCTGAATAGGAGGAATTGGATGAATGGCATGTCACACACACTTAACACTCACTCACACTATGAGCAGGTAAATTCTAGAATCACCAATTAACCTGAAATGTACACATATGGTACGCAAGAAGAAAACTGAGTTTCTGGAGAAAACTTATATGGGCACATGTAAGACATGCAAACTCAACAAAAACAATGATTGGACTATCAGTTGAATTTGGGTCACAAGAGCTATAAACCAACAGAATTGACTATGCAACCCTTTCTCTTATAATAAAGTCTTTTTAGAACTTGTACATCTAGCAACTCATTATAGCTTTTATAAATCGTCCACTTACTACTTACTCTACATTGATGCACATTATCATTATAGAACAGTCTGTCTGTCTCTAGCAAACTCAAACACTTTCCAGAATATATTCAGCATCTTATAAGAATAAGAATATGTAGATTGTTACAGTGGTTTCCATGCATGTTTCCAAGCCCTTTAAATACCAGCCTTTATAGTAATCATCTTCTGTGTGAGACGTGAACCTGAATGACCTGAACATGCTGATCCTTATTTTTTGCTAATAGTCTAATAGTTCCTACAAAGTAGCTGATTTTTAAATTCAGCTTATTAGGGCAAACACATTAGTTAGTATCTTTCTGATGTTTATAGGTGAAAACCACTCTGGCTTATTTTCAGATGGGGACAAGTTGGCAGGAAGATTGATAGGTGAGCCACTTGGTACTGCATGTCCATAATAGTCTAGTGGTATCTGAAAGAGGCCACAGAGTTACAGATTTAAGGAGATATCCTGTTCCCTCTCCTCCACCTTGAATCTCATCCGTCCATTCATTCATTTTCTGTATACACATATCCAAAGCAGGGTGATGTGGATGGTGAAGCCTACCTCAGCAAGCAACAGGCACAAAGCAGGAACAGTCCCAGCCCACTGACCTTGAGTCTCATGATTCTAAATGCAAGGTAGGATAGAATTATTTAAATTCTTTCCTACCAACATTTGTCAAAGTCTACATTGGGGAAAAAAAATCATCTCCAAAGAAAGCTAAACAACATTTTTACTACTTTGGCCTAAAAAGGTTTGTCAATTTTAATCACTACTAGCCTACTATTGGAAAACATCCTTAAATTGTCCATAACAGTATTTTGTACCAAGGCATCTGGTCACATAAAACACAAACTATAGTGACTTTCTCAGATAACAGAAACCTTTAGTGGCCTGAAAGTGTACTTCATACAGGGCATATAGACATACTAGGTAAAAAAAACAGGCAGAGTAAACAAAATCCCATTTCCTGAAGTAACCATGGAATTAGGCAAACATCATAGACCCTCATGACTCTCCTAACTCCTTCAGTTACTATTCCTCCTCAACCACACATTCTTATACTCCTAGCCGTTCCAGTCATTGTTCTCTCTGTGCACTAGCTTAAATTCATATGTTTGGGCACAGGAGCTTCAAAACTTCTACTAGCCTATAAATGATCCAATCACGGTGAAGAATTGGCTGCCTGCAATTTATAATCTAATTCTTCTGTAGTTGTCTGCATTGTGAATGAATGGACCAAACAACATCTATATTCCTGGATGGAATTCTGCAGCTTCTAAAGTTGAATCTTTTATAGGCAGAGACTTGTGACATAGACACTCCCTTGGTTAGGTGTAGTGGTGTGATTGGTTGGCACAGGGCATGGGACAGGGGCAGAATGGTGGGTTGAGGGGCACCATTTGGGTTTATTTCACATACCAATTTTTATTCTGACATATTGATGTTATAGGCTACTCAAAATAAGGGCAATTTTTTGCCACTTCATTTTTTTCACTGAACACTTTCTACACAAATACCCTTTGTCTCTTAAGGGTTTAATACATCTTTGCCTGCCTTATAGTTCAATAGCCTCTGATATTTATTATAATAACTGAGAAGGGCAAGGAACTTCAATGTAATTACCATTACAGGACTTATCACATTGGTAATTCAATCATTCTTTCATTTTCTGAAGCTGCTTATTCATATTAAGGGCTGTCGGGAACTACAGTCTATACAAAGTGGAACTACTATAACTGTCAACACCATTTAGCCCTTTGCAATTTAAAGTTATTAGTCAGTCTAGCCTGTTTACACATGGCATGTAGGAGGCAGCCTAAGCTAATGGAGACAGACATGGGGCATGTTCCCAGTTCACATAAACAGCGACCAGACCAGAATTGGACCCAGGACCCAGTTACTCACTTTTCAATTATACTTCTCATATGAGTAATACATCATGAATTTCTATTATATTGCCTTTCGTTCTTATTGCATGTCATGCTGTGGCTGTGTAGTATGTTCATTAGAAGTTGCTGCTGTTATATTTCTGTTTCAAGTACCGATACGCATTTCTGATAAGTTATATTGCAGACAAATAAAGATTTCAGTTCACATAAGTGTTTTATAGACTTTTGCAGTGCCATTTTAATGTTTTTTATGCTTGTTGTTAAACTTTAATCTTTGTAGCCATTTTATTAACTGTATTTTCTTTCCCTGAATATTTTTAGGACTGCCAGATCTTTCTTTAATATGTAAGAAATATTAACTCATCTTACAGGAAATAGTTCTTTTATCTCAATATTAAAAAAATGTGTTCACAATAAATGGAGAATCAAAGGTGTTTCCCTATAGCCAAGTATGATTTATAGCCTTTCTTTAAAGACTTAAATTCATTATTTTCATGTCTGACCCTGGTTGTACAGGGTTCTATACTTCTGACCATCCAGTGGCTTGAATGAGCTTTAATCTACTCTGTACCTTCTATCCTGAAAAGGTTTTCTCAAGCTGCTAGTCAGAAGACTACAGAGTGAGATGTGTATCAAGAGCTGTAATAGAGTCTCTTATAATGGAGTCTTTGTTTTTCAGCCCAATTCCAAAGGTTTTTTATGACGCATTTAGAATCAAACAGTGAGCTGAGGAAGGGCAGGAAAATGAACCTTCTTTAACAATTTCTCTGCTGAATAATGATCTTTTCTAACAACAATACTCATCTATATAATGTGTTTATAATCCAATTTTTCATAAGCACAGAAAACTGTGAAATCTTAATTGTATCAAATTGGCTGGTGAAATGAGACGGGCTTTTTGTTGTTGTTTTTTTTTTTTTCTGTTTCATATGAAGCATGAAAACAACCTTCTAATCCATCAAAATCAAAATAGAGTGTGGGAGGGCCTACAGTTTTTCTGACTTTTCATTACAATTAAGGCACGTGTGACTCATAATATTGTTTTGCAAATAGCAGAAGAAATACAGCATTAAGTCAATCCAACCACTGTCAAGTCCACTTAAAGGAATACTCATATTTATAAGATACTATTTAATCCATGTAGTTTGTAGTGATGGTCAAGAAAAGCCAGGACGCATCCATAGAGGGAGGACTGAGGGAGAGAACACGTACAGAGCACTGTCTCCCCTGGAGCACTAGATGACAGCCTCCCTTGGTTATAGCAGTACCTCGGATCCCCACAAGGCTTCATGGGAGTTAGAGTTTGGCACAGCCCTGCTGGGTTCCATAGGTGCAGCCAGGGGGTGCTGCAGGGACTGCGGAGCCCTACTATATTGGGCTTCCACCTCACCATGAAGGCCACCGGACGTACTCCTGAGTGCTAGATAAAAGAAGCCTGCTACCACTGCTCCGGGAGCCAGAGTTGGGAGGAAGGGGACACGGAGAGGAGGAGTGGACACGGAAGGACAGAGACAGACAGCAAGAAAGAGAGAAGAAGAAAAAGGCTTGCTGTATTATTGTGCTTTTGTACTGTGTTGTCTATGCAGGTGGGAAACTATTGAGAAAAATTTCCCACGCCTAAATAAAAGCCCATGTGTGTGAACAAACTTGTGTCTGTGTCTGTCTGTCTGTGTTGGGTTTGGGGAACTGGTGCGCCCCCTGCAGGCCTCAATGCATAATACGAGGGCAATCCCAAAAGTAAGGTCTCCAAAGAGGTGGGGACGTAGAGAAACTGTTCATACAGCTGTTGGCCACACTGTTGTGATTGGTTCTTCCTCCATTCCCAAACAATCATGCGCGGCTTTGCTGGGATGCTCAATCTTGGCTTGGCAGCCCTTGAAAATGGAGCTCCTGTTGAACGCTACTGCCAAGTGCGAAGTTCGCGCAGTTATTCGATTTTTGAACACAAAAGGAGTTAAACCGGTTGAAATTCATCGCCAGTTGATGGAAGTGTATGGTCAAAAACATTCGCAAGTGGTGTAGAGAGTTTACAGCCGGTCGTACTGAAATTCACGACGAACAAAGGACATTTGTCCGGATGGCGATTCTGCTCCGACGAAGAGGTGAAAGATGAGGTTCAACGCTTCCTGAAGGACATGGCGGCGAGCTGGTAAGACATGGGCATTCTAAAACTGCCACAGCGTCTACAAAAATGCATCGACCGAAATGGCGATTATGTAGAAAAATAAATAATTCTTCAACCTTTAAAATGAAGTAAATATTATAGAAAATAAACGATTGTTTGTATTTCTAAAAAAATAGACCTTACTTTTGGGATTGCCCTCGTATATATAACAAACTTTCTGATATAACAGGGGTCTATGGTGACCAACGTTGGACAACAACAAACTATATCATCCAGCCATATGCTCACAACATCCCAAACGTTTGTATTTTTACTAAGTATGTTTCCGGGAACGAGAATGGAATGTGCTCAGACACACCCAAGCATTTAAATTAAAGATCCACCTCCCTGCCTCATTCATTGGTCAGGAATCTAGATGAGTAACAACATATTTATTTGCTAACAAAACATTGCATGCGATATCAACAAAAGCAGGTACTGAGAGACGAGTACAATAAAAGATTAAAAGTTAAAGGAAAGAAAGTGAAAACATTATCAGGATAAAAATACACTTTGAACTTGCACATATCTGAGATTCTTCAATAAGCATATATTATGTTTCTTTACATTCAAATTCTTGTTTAATGCCTTTTTTGTTTATTTTTGAATCTTTTGTGTATGTTATTATTGATGACCACTTAGTTTCTATGTGTTTATGTATCTTGGATTATGTACCACGAATTTTGTGGGTGGATCCCCAAGAGGCAGGGCCATTTGCCCAGCACCACAAGGGGCTGCCCACAGTAATTTGCAATACATTTGATTGCGCTTGGAGTTGGTGAATGTTGTGGAAGTTTTAGTTAATGTATAATTATTTATAAATTATTATAGTATATACTGTACTTAATGACTCAAGGGTTAACTAAACGTGGTTTAAAGAATGAGCATGTGAGGTCTGCCTCATCTCAGAGAAACTACCAGCTTGATTTTCCAAGGTTAGAATGAGGTAAATGAGTAACAAATACCACTCTAAAAGCAAGGATAAACTAGTGGGAAAGCCCAAACACCCCTTCTATAAAGCAGTGGCAAGATTAATAAAATATCCACAGATGACCCCTATTTACAAGGCAGAATTCAGGTAAATGGGAGAGTCGAAAGGAGTCACAAAATACTGGTGGCACTAGATGATTGGATGAAAGAATGAAGCTATATATATTAAGAGTCAGATGACATGATGTGTTAGATGAGCTCATTATTAACTCTTTCAGGGCTGATGTTGACTTTTGTCAAAATTCAGGAGTAGAGGACGGTAATCAGCTGTAAACTGCAACAAAACTCACCCTTAAGTTTTAGTTCGACTCTCTTTACTAGAAGGAAAGTTACATAGCTTTGTTGATTGAACCTCGGTTCTTTACGCGTGCCTGATTAGCGAAGAGCAAACAACCTCTAAAATGGTGCCGACATCTGGCGAGAGACCAAAGCAAATGTGCAAAGCAAAATACTCCATGGATGTTTTACGTAATTTTGGTGAACAGGACTCTGACTTGTCGGACTGAGTTTGATGCAAGTGATCTGAAGATGGATATCAAAAATGATAGCGAGGTACCAGCATCATCCGATCGGTCCCCAGCTGATCGTGGTGCTGATCACTTTCGTGTAGCTGATGCCCCTACAACAGCGTTTGCCTGGGAGGACCACCACTTATGATGACAAAAGGTACAAACCATATTGAGTCACACTGAGATCACTACCGCCATTCACCTGCTGTGCGAAGACAGCCAGGCAGCTGGTTCACTGTGCATTCCTGCTGACCACTGAGGTGCCCCCACGCAGCGACTGCCACCAGAGATGCCCAACATGTGCCAACAGCAGCCACAGCACATAGCAACTGACGTTTTATGTTGAGTGTATGTGAAACCATCACTTTGTGTGCTTTTCAGAGTTTTTTGGAAAAAATATTCAGCCCTCAAAGAGTTAAAAGAGCTGAGCCTTTTCAGTTTAAGCAAAAGAAGATTGAGAGGTGACATGATCGATGTGTTTAAAGTTATGAAGGGAATTAGTCCAGTGGATCGAGACTGTTATTTTAAAATGAGTACAACAAAAACAAGGGGACACTGTTGGAAACTTGTCAAGGGTAAAATTTTGAACAAATATTATGAAGTTTTTCTTTCCAAAGAGAACCATAGACACTTGGAATAAGCTACCAAGTAACATGGTAGACAGTAGGACTTTAAGGACTTTCAAAACGAGTGATGTTATTTTAGAAGAATTAAGTGGCTAGAACTGGCGAGCTTTGCTGGGCTGAATGGCCTGTTCTCATCTAGATTGTTCTAATGTTCTAATGTTCTAATGAGGTAATGGTAATAGAAAAGCATAAAAGCAAGTGAATTGCAATATTGATTACTCACTCCATGGACCGAAACATTTGTGCACATCTATGTGCAAATAAAGAATTGTTCTGCATGCTCATCTGGTCTCCATGAATGACTTCTTCGAAAACAGAAGAAAGTTTTTTTTTCTCACAACAGTGTTTACAGAGGATTTTATGTGCTTTGTGATTTTCTGAACATTTTAAACTTGTGCTCTGTTTTTAGAATTCATTGAATTTCGAATTTGGATTTTGTTTGCTTTTAGAATTACCTTTTGTAGGCATTGCCTCTATGCCTTTTGTGCTCTTTGGAGCTTGACAGCTTAACAGAGCATTTTTATGAAATAAACCTTTTTATTTTATAAAGATCCCATTTTTGCCCTTATTAGGGCAATAATCCTCCTGGTTATATTCGCCTCTAGTGGGAACTTTGTGATATTATTGGGACTTTCGTTCTTGGGAGGATGGTAAGATCCTCTACTAGTGGGTACTTTGAGCAATTGGCACTTTTGTGCTTGGGAACTCTCAATCTTACAACAACAGAAGGTCAATTCATCCCTGCAGTTTTACAGCTAAATACTTTTGAGGTATTACATTTCTGACAAAGAATATAAATGTTAGGATGGGAGGCAAGTCTATAATTCAAGTGCTCATTCGTGTCTGAGCAGGTTCCATTTTTGCTCACGAGAGAATTTTCTCGAAGTAGTTATTTTAACATTATTTTAATAAAAATATACATGTTCGGGATATTGTGAGCATGCGATTGGGTGATTTGACATGCTGATTAAGCAACACAAGAAACAAGATTTTTTATGGACTTTTTCATATTGTTTGCTGTTGTCATCAAAGACGCACATTATATCAGAAACTTTATCTTTCGTTTTGCATTAAAAAACATGAGATTAAAATTTTTTCTCATTTTGGCAGAGTAATCCAGTTTAGGATCACTGAGGTCAGAGCCTGTTCCAACAGCATCAAGCACATGGCAGGGATACCAGTATGAGACACTAGTCTATCACAGGATACAGTTAAGTTATTCAAGATCAATTTAGAATTACCAATTACCTAAAACGCACATGTTTGGGATGTGGGATGAAAATCTTCAGGGAAATGGGAAAAACCTGTAAACTTCACACAGTGAAGTGACAGTGTTGAATTCAGCATTGAAACATAGGACTCTGCAGCTGCGAGGTAACAGTGTCAGCCAGTGTCATCATCATAAGACTTAAAACATTCTATTGGTTTAGTAATTTCATTTTTTGTAAATAATCTTTTAAATCCATCCTTTTACTGAACCAACATTTTCCAGTGTAATAGATAGATAGATAGATAGATAGATAGATAGATAGATAGATAGATA
>JANRMT010062841.1:35778071-35790098 GCA_026402145.1 Polypterus bichir lapradei
GATAGATAGATAGATAGATAGATAGATAGATAGATAGATAGATAGATTTAAATGCACTATATGATAGATAGATAGATCGAGAGATAAGAAAGGCACTATATGATAGATAGATAGATAGATAGATAGATAGATAGATAGATAGATAGATAGATAGATAGATAGATAGATAGATAGATAGATAGATACTTTATTAATCCCAAGGGGAAATTCACATAATCCAGCAGCAGTATACTGATACAAAAAAACAATATTAAATTAAATAGTAATAAAAATGCATGTAAAAGCAGACAATAACTTTGAATAATGTTAGCATTTACTCCCCCGGGTGGAATTGAGGAGTTGCATAGTGTGGGGGAGGAACGATCTCCTCAGTCTGTTAGTGGAGCAAGACGGTGACAACAGTCTGTCGCTGAAGCTGCTCCTCTGTCTGGAGATGATCCTGTTCAGTGGATGCAGTGGATTCTTCATGATTGACAGGAGTTTGCTTAATGCCCGTTGCTCTGCTACAGATGTTAAACTGTCTAACTTTACTCTTACAATAGAGCCTGCCTTCTTAACAAGTTTGTCCAGGTGTGAGGCATCCTTCATCTTTATGCTGCCTCCCCAGCACACCACCGCGTAGAAGAGGGCACTCGCCACAACCGTCTGGTAGAACATCTGCAGCATCTTATTGCAGATGTTGAAGGACGCCAACTTTCTAAGAAAGTATAGTCGGCTCTGACCTTTCTTACACAGAGCATCAGTATTGGCAGTCCAGTCCAATTTATCATCCAGCTGCACTCCCAGGTATTTATAGGTCTGTACCCTCTGCACACAGTCTCCTCTGATGATCACGGGGTCCATGAGGGGCCTGGGCCTCCTAAAATCCACCACCAGCTCTTTGGTCTTGCTGGTGTTCAGGTGTAAGTGGTTTGAGTCGCACCATTTAACAAAGTCTTTGATTAGCTTCCTGTACTCCTCCTCCTGCCCACTCCTGATGCAGCCCACGATAGCAGTGTTGTCAGTAAACTTTTGCACGTGGCAGGACTCCGAGTCGTATTGGAAGTCTGATGTATATAGACTGAACAGGACCGGTGAAAGTACAGTCCCCTGCGGTGCTCCTGTGTTGCTGACCACAATGTCAGACCTGCAGTTCCCAAGACACACATATTGAGGTCTGTCTGTAAGATAGTCCACAATCCATGCCACCAGGTGTGAGTCTACTCCCATCTCAGTCAGCTTGTCCCTAAGGAGCAGAGGTTGGATGGTGTTGAAGGCGCTAGAGAAGTCCAAAAACATAATTCTTACAGCACCACTGCCTCTGTCCAAGTGGGAGAGGGATCGGTGTAGCATATAGATGATGGCATCCTCCGCTCCCACCTTCTCCTGGTATGCGAACTGCAAAGGGTCGAGGGCGTGGTGGACCTGTGGCCTCAGGTGGTGAAGCAGCAGCCGCTCCATGGTCTTCATCACATGTGACGTCAAAGCAACAGGCCGGAAGTCATTCAGCTCACTAGGACGTGATACCTTTGGGACTGGGGTGATACAAGATGTTTTCCAAAGCCTCAGGACTCTCCCCTGTTCCAGGCTCAGGTTGAAGATGCACTGTAGTGGACTCCCCAGTTCCAACGCACAGGCCTTCAGCAGTCGTGGCGATACACCATCTGGACCCGCTGCTTTGCTGGCACGAAGTCTTCTCAGCTCTCTGCTCACATGGGCTGCTATAATTGTGGGTGGGAATGTCTCACCTTTGCTGGTATCAACAGAAGGATGGTTGAAGGATGCAGTACTCCGAGGTGAGAGTGGGTTAGGGTGATCAAACCTATTAAAGAAGTTGTTCATTTGGTTTGCTCTCTCCACGTCTGTCTCGATGGTGGCACCCTGCTTCGAGCTGCATCCAGTGATAATGTCTGTGAAGGGCTCCCTGTTTAAATGCGGCTGCCAGTCATGAACTGGGCCCTTCGTGGCACAGCATTATGATTTTTTATAAGGGAAATAAAATTACAAAAGAAAACCCTTGGATATTGATTCGATAGGAATGGTCTACTCGGAATCCCTGTCCGAATCATAATTATGTGGTGGTGTAGGAGCATTTCTGCTTCTGTCCGTTCACAGTCCATCTCGTTTTCACGACGCTGTCGTTTCCTCTCACGATGTCTTCTCAACCTTTCTCCAATCTCGCAGGTTGCTTTGTGGCAATCCAAAGAGTAAGGCAATATACATGGAGCAATGGTTATAAAAGGGGGACACATAGGTATCCAGGCTCTTTAAAGCATAAATAGGGATCACTTCACTGACATGTGAGCAAGGCACGGTACAACTGTGAGACGTGCAGCACTCGCCGGCTACAAAATAACAATAATAATTTCCGGAACGTGCTGTTACGTTGTCATTCATTTTACCCACTGTCTTTCTTTCATTCATATGTTATGTAGGCACGTACCTTTTATCTTCGGCATTCTCATTCTCTAACCAGGCCACAGGAGCTAACCAGCGTAACACTGTCCACCACCCCTTTCGTTATTCCGGCACATTGTTGACATCTGTGAGTAACAACAATGTACTAAACTGGAAGGTGGTCTACGCATGCGTGGAATTCATGGACAAACAAAGATCAAGATCTTTGTACTACTTTGTACTTTGTACTACAGTCTTCAGTAGTATAAGCCTGGAGGAGATTCTTAATGCAATGGCTATGTTTTAGCTGTCTCTCTACTGCCATCTAGTGCTTCTTCTTCTAATTCATTCGCAGACAAACAAAGATCAAGATCCAAATGAAGATTATATGTAGAGATAATACAACATATTGTTATTTGGAATACATGCATTTCATGAGAGTTTTGTGTCTACAAAGATCTGGATAAATGTAGGATGAAAGGAAATGTAAGGCAAGAAATGCTAAACACATACCTAAAGCAGAAACTTTTTCTATGTTATACTAATAATGATGTGAAGTGTATAATGTGTGAAGACTTTAGTCCAAATATCTAATAAAGACGTTTGCTTTTATTCAAAGATATAACCAAAAAATAATAATAATTTGATTTACATGTTGCGGTCAATGAGTTAAAAACCCAAGCTCAAATGTCTATTGATAGGAAGTTGATATGTGTTCTTGAATGGTGCACAGGTAAGAAATGCTGCCTTATAACCCAAAGGTACTGGGTTTGAGTGTTGGCGGTCTAAGTATTGAGCTGCTGCTATTATTATTACTATAATATAATAAAAACATAAATTTGATTTGAGTCTGTAACACCTGGTGTAAATTTTGGCTGCTTGTAAAAGTTAGCTCTTGTTTTTTTTACTATTCAGTTTTATTCTGTCAGTGACGTTCACGTGGTATAACAAACTTACCTCTCCTTCTCTGAGTTGATGCCGTTTATCTCCATTCCTTTCACAAGAGCAGTGATGACCACAGTCGGTGCTGTGGCTGACACCTGCTCAGAACTATTTGTTGTACTGATACAATGTCACATGACCGCTATCAGACTACCATACACAAGTCATTCACAAGTAATGCTTAAGAAATCTCCTGCTAAACAAAGTTTAGTGTCAGTTTAGCAAAACTGTATGTACATTCAAACTTGTCTGTTTTGCTCACCACTATCCATTGCAGAGCTCCACACAGTCTCTAATATTAGCGCAGTTTAGAGCTGACAAGTAGTCTGCCATACACACCAGACAAGTTGTCGAACACCCATGCACACAAAAGACAAACTTACAAATTCAACCCTGGCATCGACTGCACCCAATATTTAAACCCAGAGTCCCTGAGCTGTTAGATCGTAGCCTTAACCACTGTGTAACTGTGCCGCTAATACAAATTAATAATGCAATAAAAATCAAAAAACAGGTATTGCTGAAATATGCAAGCAAATCACAGAAGTTAATGATCCATGATAACAGGTGTTTTTCAGTTTCAAGTTGAACATACTGTACATTAAGAATACATTTAGGGAGAGAGTTTCAGAAAGTAGTAGCTACAAAGTTGAATTACTATTGGGTTTTTGAATAGTAAGGAACCCAACCTTAGGTAATAACATCAGTTTGTGTGATGTAGGCAGACAAGATAAATATTCTGGATTGTCTTCTTCTTCTTCATCTTTTCCCACTTCTATGTGGGGTCGATGTGCTTGATCAACCTTCTCCATACAGCTTGGCCCTGCACCTCCTCACCAGTCAGGTCCTTTTCCTTTAGATCTTCTTTTCTTTATCCATTCACCTCTGCTTTGGCCTCCTTCTCTTTCTCTTCTCCTGTACTTCCTTTCCCATTACTCTTTTGCCCACATATATATTGTCTGTCCTCATCACATGTCCTTACCACTTTAATCTCCATCCTGTACTTTCTTAGGTGTCTCTCCCACTTTTGTTGTACCTCTGATTGTTTCTTTTCTTATTTTGTCCTTTTTTGTAACCTCACACATCCATCTCCACATTCTTATTTCTACCACATTTAATTTCTCCTGTGTTCCCTTTACTGCTCATGTCTCAGCTCCAACATCATTGATGGTCTTACCACGGTCTTACAAACCTTAACCTTTGCCCTAATTCTTCAATCACACAGTACTCCTGATACCTTCTTACATCTGTTCCATCTCTTTTCAATTGCTGTCCCTGAGACTAACTTCTGAATCCTGATCATCACTAAACCTCATACAGTATATTTTGTCTTCTTCCTATTTATCTTCAATCCTCTGTCTTCCAGATCCCTTCTCCATTCTTTCAACTTCCTCTCCACGTCCTGATTTTTGGTGTTACACAACACAATGTCATCACCAGAAAGCAAGCACTAGGGGGATTGGTCTTTTATCCCATGACTCAAAACATCCATAACCAGATCAAAAAGGTAAGGATTTAAAGGAGATGCCTGGTGCAGACCTACTTTAAATGGGATCTTGTTTGTAACCCCAACACAGTTTTTAACCCGAGGATCACTCATACATATCCTGGACAATCCTCACATACTTCTCTGGTACTCTTATTCTCTCTCATGCACCTTCAGACCTCTTGACATGGTACTCTATCATAACCGTTCTCCAAATTTATAAACACCATATGCAAACCTTTCTGTATTTTGTGATACTTCTCTATCAGATGTCTCAATGCAAAAACTGCATCAGTTATTCCTCTCCCTGGCATAAAACCAAACTGCTCGTCCCCTATAGTGCTCCATTCTCTAAGCCTTCTTCTCTCTGTAACCCTTTCCCAAATTTTTCATTGTGCGTGACTTCACTTTCATTCCACCAAAGCAAGGGCTCTCAGACTCGGTTCTGGGGACCCACTGTGGCAGCAGGTTTTTGTTCCAACCAGCTTCTGTTTTTAATTGGACTCCTGGGCTAATATAGAAATTAAAAAACTAAGTTTGGTTAAAAAAAATATTAAAATGTACTAAGCAATTATGGGAAGAATGTTTTTTTAATAATATTTTCATCTTGATTTTCATTTTACTCTTCAAGGTATTCTAATTGTTTAATTAATCCATTATTTACTAATTAGTGGGTCTAACGCTAAAGTAGTTTCAAGCCTTTCATTATTTATGTTGTTTGCCTGGGTGTCTGCTCTGCTTGTTTTTAATTGTCATTATTAAGATACAATGAAGGGGGAAAACTGCACAGAGAAAGGGTGAAATATAATGAAGTCAACAAAAGAGAGTTCAGCATTTAAATCTGTAGCAAAAATAGAAATATTCCTAAATGTCTTTTAAATGTAAACATTATGCTGCTGTGCTTTTCTGAATGTAGAATAAGAGAACAGGAAAAAAATACCAGCTAATTAAATGAGATTAGTTTTACCAGTTGTTGTCACTGATTATGAATCTGGTTGGAACAAAAACCTGAAGCGGCAGTGGCCCCCAAGGACCGACTTTATGATCCCCTGATCTATAGTACCCACTATCCTGAATATCACCTGAGTACAATCACACTGTTCCTCCACTGCTCTGGTATTCTCTTCTGTTCATAGATCACCTTCTTTAGATCCCACAATACATCTCCTCCCTCTTCTCCTGAACTCTTCCACAATTCTGTTGGAATTGCCTTTCCATTTTTTTCAGTGTCTCCCTTTCTTCCTCTCACCTTATTCTTGGCAGAAGCCCTTCATTTGGGACTCCATCCCCAAATACTGTCCTTGGATTTCCTTCATTCAGCAGCTTTTCAAAGTACGTCTTCCATCTATTCTTGATCCTACCATGCTTATTTAAGACCACACTTTGGTAATCTTTTTTCTACTTTATCTGACTAAACTTCTTTTCAGCCTTGATCCTAGCCTTCTCTATTCTAAAAATGATTCTCTCTCCCTCTTTTTTCTCCAATTTTTAATGCACCTCCTCCATAGCTAAATATTCTAGTTAGTGGTAGAAAACTTGCTTTAGAAGAAAGTAGCATCAGTTTGAGGATAATTTCATATTGGGAGGAAATCATTAGAAATCCTCCAGCTGAAGGTTAATTTGGTCATGGTGCAGTTGTAGTAGTAACAGTATTGTCAGTTGTACAGACTTTCTGTTCGATTCAAATCATAACTCGGCACTGGCTGCAGTATTCTGTACTTTTTGCAACCTGTTGATAGTTAATGCAGGAAACCCTACCATGCAGTGATAAAAGCTTGGCAAAATGCCACAGCATTTGATCAGTAGAGGTGAGGGCACAAATCAGGCGAGTGTCATTGATGCTAAAATGAAATTTTGACTGTAGAAAAGACAGGAGATTCAAAGGTCAGGTATCTGTCAAGCACAGCTCCATAATGGGTCACAGAGTGCAAGAACTAAAGTTTACCTTAAAGAGTCAACCTTCATGAACTGTCTAGATGACTCAGTGCAAAGTAAATAGTGGAAACATTTGCAGACATCCAGGATGTGAGGTCATTGAGGATGTCTGTCATCTTCTTTATAGGAGCTATGCATGCACAAGTGTTTTTCAAATTGAGCATAGCAGTGAAACGTGATGTACTGATGGCAAATCAGTTATCCCAGTGACAGCTTGTAGATATTAAAAAGCAGTTAATCAACTACAGGATTTCAAGTAATGACACGGGAGAGTAATTGCATTGAGCTAGATCTATTATTAAGGGCATGTAAGTAATATGATTGCAAAGTATCTGGAGAGGACAAATTGAGAAGGAGCAAGAAAACAGAAAAGAGAGGGACATATTGATCTTCATTATAGCCTTTAGGGGAGCTGGAACATATATCTGCTGAATTATGAACAAATGGAATACATGATGCTTTAATTTAAGATCATGATTAGGAGCATGTTATAAAAAATGTATAAAATTAACTATTTATATATATACTATATATATTTATCTATTATAAAAAAAACTTTGGTCATCTCAGAGAAACACTTTGACATCATGCGAGACTAGACATTACAACCTTAGGAATCTCCTTAGCGTGCGTTCAGCCACCACCCCCCCCCCCCCCCCCCCCCCCCCCCCCCCCAACACGAGCGGCAGAGACGTGCACCGGATTGGGGGGGTAAGCGGATGGGGAGGGTAAGCAAGTGAAGCGAGGACAGCTGCTGTACAGGCTTTTAAATGATGGACGCGCAGCACGACAAGCAGAACACCCAGCTCGGCAGGAGGAGCAGTAAGCAAGCAGGTGATCCGTCCGCATCTCCAAAGTGTGCTTTCAGCCACCCCCTTCACAATGTGAGCGGCAGAGACGCGAAGTGGCTGGCGCATGGGACTCCCCTGGGTTGGTGGTATGGGGTGGGCTCGCGAAGTGAGCAGGGAGAAAAACCACCTAGTATATATATAAAATAATGATTTACTAATTAATATAAATGTGGATGGGAAACCATCCATTTGTTTTCTGATACAGATCTTCCATTATATATTTATCTAGTGTGGTCACCCGAGGAATAACAGGGTGGTAGAACTGCAGAGCTTTGGGGAGTCAAGTCACCTGTCTCCTTTTAATTGACAAATGTACAAATACAAATAACGTGCATTGGTGTTTAACGATAATATAAACAAAATAAAGTCATCCCTCTGCAATTGGGTAGTTAAATCTTCTTTTCTTTACAACTCGTGGTTAATGTCTGGCGCTCCTCTCCTTGGTCACTTAAGCCTCAAGTGACATTTTCCTCAGGGTGGCTTCAAATTTATAGCCAGGGGGACAGAAGGGGCAGAGTTAGTTGCCCTCACTGGGACTGGGTGGTCTTTCTATGCTGTGAGACAGACAGGGGACAAGGTAGTTAGTGGAGGCCAAGACTCCTCTTGGCTTGGGGTGGTCTCACTTACCTGTGAAGAACATGTGCAAGCATGAAACCAATTCTACATTTATTGCAATACTGGGATTAACCCTGGAAAGGAGTTCAGAATTAATAATCAATTTAACCGTGGATTTTCTGTTTTGTGAGAT
This sequence comes from Polypterus bichir lapradei, assembly GCA_026402145.1. Classification (NCBI taxonomy): domain Eukaryota; kingdom Metazoa; phylum Chordata; class Cladistia; order Polypteriformes; family Polypteridae; genus Polypterus; species Polypterus bichir. The sequence goes on from JANRMT010062841.1 coordinate 35,786,410, forward strand.
ATTCTGCCTTTGGAGTGTCTAGGAAGCTCAAAAATGAAAAAAACAAAAAATGATCACTATTATTATACAATAGCTACCAAATACTTCAATCTTCTTGAGGAAATAAAATTGAAAGTGAAGCTACTTGCTATGTGGTGCACACAGTCCGGAAGTGTCCATTTTAATTTCCATGTTTCGCAGACTGTATGCCAGTCTCTCTAGTCTGCACTAATCGTAGCACACCCGGTTCCAACGGCTGCAAACGTACCTGTGCTTTACAAAAACGGCTGCATATATATGTACTAGTAATAGGATGTCAGGGCCGAAAGAGTTAATCTGTGAATCTTTGGGGTATGGAATGAAAAAGGAGTAGCCAGCTAAAAACCTTTCTTAAAATAAGAAAAAAGTGAAAACTCCAATTCAGGTTGGAAGTTGAACTCATATCTCAAGAATTGTGAGGAAACAGTGTTAAACGCCACATGCAGCCCATTTGCAAAGAAACTACAGTGCCTTAAAAAAGTATTCACTTCCTTGGAAATTTTATTATTATATCGCTTTACAACATTGATCCCAGTGGATTTATTTTGGCTTTTCTGACTCTGATCAAGAGAAAAGAACTATTTTATGTGAAAGTGAAATGAGAACTTGGCAAAGTGGTCTAAATTAATTGCAAATATAACAAAACAAAACAACTGATGGCATAAGTGTTCTCCCCGTTAATTATGACACACCTATATTATCACCTGTGCTGCCAATTAGATTCAGAAGGAAGAGAATGAGTTCAGTGGAAATTGCTTGTCTGTAGTCAAAGGGTTTCAGTTGTCCGCAATATAAATGCACCTTATCTGGAAGGTCCAACTTGTAGTGAATCAGTATGGTGGCCTAACCTATTCAATGAAGACAACAGAATATTTCTAGCAACTCTGTGAGAAGGTGATTGAAAAGCACGAGTCAGGGGATAGAGACAAGGAAATATCCAAGTCACTGAATATCCCTTTGAGTCCACTTAAATTAATCATTAAAAAATGGGAAGAGTATGCCACAGTTATAAATCTGCCTAGAGCAGACCATCCAGAAAAAAATGAATGAGCAGAAGGAGAAGACTAGTGAGAGAAACCACCAACAGACCTATAAGAAGTGTGAAGGAGCTGCAAGCTACAGTGGGTCACATTGAAAAGAATGGGCTAACAACAGATGTTCCAAGGGTGCTTCACCAGTCTCAACTATATGAGAAAGTGACAAAGATAAAACCACTGATAAAAATAATGCACATGACATCTCGGCTAGAGTTTGCCACATGTCAGACTTTAAAGTCAGCTGGAAGAAGGTTATATCATCTGATGAGGCCAACATTGAGTTTTTTAGGTATCAGACTAAATGCCATTTTTGGTGCAAGCCAGACACTGGACATTACCATACACCATTGTGAAGCATGATGGGAGCAGCATCATGCTCTGGGGATGCTTCTCTGCAGCAGGCCCAGGAAAGCCTGTGAGGCTGAAAGGTAAAATAATTCAAGAAAAACATAGGAAAATCGTGGAGGAAAACTGGATGCAATCAGCAAGAAACCTGCTCCTTGGGAGATTTGTTTTTCAGAAAGACAATGATCCCAAACAGTAAAGCCAAATGAAGCTTAAACACACAACTATGTAAATGTTCTAGAGTGGCCAAGTCAAACTTCAGCTCTCAACCCAATTGAGGATTTGTGGATGGACATTAAAAAGGCTGTTCACTCACCATTCCCATGCAGCTTGACACAGCTTGAGCAGTTTTGCAATGAGTAACGGGGGAAAAATGGCAGTGTCCAGATATGCAAACCTGATGGAGACATGTGCATGTACAGTCAAGGCAGTTATGGCAGCTAAAGATGCATCTACTAAATACTGACGTGAAATGGGTGAATATGTATGTGTGTGACTCTATATCCTTAACGGGACGCCAGCACAACACAGGACAGCATGACAGGGAAAGCAAGATGGTTCAGGAGTGCTATGACAAATTATTTTGTGTTTTGTAATACATTTAGATCACTTTGCAGAGATCTGTTTTCACTTTGACATTATAGAGTCTTTTTCTGTTGATCAATGTCAAAAAACCCAAATTAAATCTATCGTGACTGAATATTGTAAAAGACTAAAATGTGAAAATTTCAAGAGGTGAATACTTTTTCTAGCTACTGTAACTCCACGGCACCAGCCCTGACTTTCTTTTTGTCACAGTAGAGAATATAAACTGTAGTCAAGATGTGAATTATCCAGATGCGCAGAATAAGATTTATCAGCTGTGGTCTGAGGTTTTGTGTCTGATTTAAACCAGATAAAATGCATCTGCTACCAGATATCTATCAAAGAAGAATGACTGCAGAATGAATGACAACCAAAGCAGTCATTTTACAGAGATGAGTACTTTTTTTCTGACAGCTTTATATTTTTATTTCTATCCATCATTTTATCTTTATCATAACTGAATCACTTTTTCTGTTGTAGATTGCTTTTATATTCACAGCACAAAATGCCATGATAATAAAAAAAGAAGAAAAAGGTTGTAATTTTTTTTATTCTGCTCGTGTCTACACAGAAAGAAAAAAACATCAGTTATTATCATCTGCGGTATTATTTAAACCTTTAATGTTGACTGGTTTGATATCACTTCTTATAGAATACAAAATCAAACTGATGTTTTTCTTGTTGGAATTTTGTTTTTATTAATTGTCAGAAAATGATAATGTTCAAATAACCTATGGAGGACACTGCATTATCCATTGCACACTATAAAAACTCATCAATTATATATGTGTACATATATCTTTAGAATGATGCTTCTGCCCAGTTTTATAATTTGTTTCAGGACACATTACAATTGTTATTGTCTGTTATAAAGTTTAGAATTGAGTGTCATTTTTTTTTTCTTCAATTTACATGCAAGTTGGCTTCATGAATGCTTCTGTTTCTTTTGATCCATACAGCATAAAAATTAAAACCAAAATGATACACATACTGTTTCATGGTGATAACAGTTAATTGATAGCCTTTTATGAAATCTGCTAGGATCACAATATATCTTCCAGAAATTAATTACAGGAATAGGAAAAATGAATGTTAGCTTTTAATCTATCAACAGGGTCCACCTTCATACTAAATAATCAGTCAGTGTGTTTAAAAATAAAAATCTTCAAGCCCTTATTATCAATAGCCCCTTCATAAGACCAAATACGAATATGCCAGACACAGTGTAATTTGTGATTTCCCTTTCACAGTAATTTATGATGTCTTTCACGATTAGGAGCTCATTCTTTTTTTATCCTTACATTTATTCATTTTGTAAACCTGGTTATTCTAGTCAGAGGGAATGAAGCTTATTCTAGCAGTAAAGGGTACCAAACGAGAATTAAACCTGGATGAGCCGGCAGTCAATCACCATTTTATTTTATTATTACCACGCTTTATATTAACTTTACCTGTTTGTTGTCTGGTACAAATCTTGTAATCAAAATCTAACCCACTTCCTATTGTCCAAATGACTTGGAATTTTGCACACCTACTCACTTCCGATAACAATACATGAATCAATAATCAGTTTCACTAATTGATCAATTAATCCACGTTAATTAAGAAATGAAATTTTCATATGAAGAATAATTCAAGATTTCACCAATAGATGGCGCTAGTAACGGATAGAACTAAAACAAACCCAAGACTAAAAAGTTGAAA
>JANRMT010062841.1:35790498-35805974 GCA_026402145.1 Polypterus bichir lapradei
ATATATATATATAAATACTTTTTAAAAACCACACTTATATTAAGTTAAAAAGTGTACTAAAAAGTAAAAGATAAATCTCATATATCACTCGTAAAATAAAAGCACGCGCTTTTCATCAATCAACATTCAAAAAACACTTCTTAAAGTCTTAGCAAAAGTGCCCCCCTTTTATTTGGAGAGTGATGTATGAGAGACTTATTTTTTACTTTTTAGTACATGTCTTAACTTAATATAAGCGTGGTTTTTAAAAAGTATTTTATATATATACACTAGCAAAATACCCGCGCTTCGCAGTGGAGAAGTAGTATGTTAAAGAAGTTATGAAAAAGAAAAGGAAACATTTTAAAAATAATGTAACATGATTGTCCGTGTAATTGTTTTGTGACTGTTATGAGTGTTGCTGTCATCAAGGATTTGATTATCATTATTTCTTTCAATCAGGTTCGTATTTGGAGGATGTGTTGTGTTCAGGTTACATTCCGTGTTTGTCAACCGTTGTAAAGATAACAGGCTTCATTCATCGAGGTGTTCACTACCCAAATCGGTACTCATGAATCTAAGATGTTTAACAGGCATTCACGGTATTAACTTGTGGATTTGCCTGCGAATATTTAGCGGCAGTGTGTCTATGAACTTAATTTAAACTTAAGTTTTACACCTTGCTTTCCTATTGATATGTGTACAAAGGCTTGTTCAGCTTCAGAGGGTTGTTCGTTTCCTACTGCATCAATAAACAGCTCGTCTTCCTCTTTATCTGAGACATCACACACTGCATGCACGGGTTTACCTTTCCCAGTCCTGCAAACTTTAGCGAAGTGGTTCAATTTACCACATTTTTCACACTGTCTTCCTTTATCTGGACATTGACTTTTTCCACCGTGTGCTTTGTTTTCGCAGTAGTTGCACTTATGAATATGCTTGTATGCGTCACTCACTTCATGTTCTTTTGCTGCCTTCTCAATTGTGTAATGCGTTTTTTGTTCAGCGCTCTTTGGAGCTCTTGCTTGTTGTCTGCTTACTGCGTTCACAGTCAGTTCACATTAACTGCTTGGAGTACATGCATCTAAGGTTCTTAGCTGTGGTTGTGCTATCTCGTGCGAACTTGTGATGTCCACAGCTTTATTTAATGTTAGCTCAGACCCGGCACTTAAAAGTTTCTGTCGCACTTTCGCTGAGTTTGTGCCAAACACTAGTCTATCCCTGACCATCTCATCTTCGTTTGCATAAGCACAGTCCTTCAACAGCAATTTTAACTCCGTTACAAAGTGATCAAAAGTCTCGTTTATACCCTGCATCTTCTTATTTAACTTGTATCTCACAAATATCGTATTCGTCTTAGGCATGACAAACGGTCATAATAAGTTTTCAGCACCTTGTCTTCCTCCTGGGTGAGAGTCCATGTGTTAAAAATGTCTCTTCCTTTTTCCCCAGTCCACAGGAGCAGGTAGCTGCATTTCTCACTCTCGTCTTTGCCTTTTAGCGGGCCAGAAAACATCAGCTCCATGTGCTGTCGGAACTTTTTCCATTCTCCCGGCAGGTTAAGAGAATCCCAGTCAATTCGTGGTGAGGGAACTCCAACAAAATCCATGAGTGTCCTCTATTCTGACACCATGTCTTGTTTTCACAAATTGTGAAAAATGAAATGATGACGAGACTTTCTTTTAAAGTATGCAGGGGAACTTTATTTATTACAGCTCTTACATTCATTGCATCCGTGCTCTAAATTAACTTCCATAATAGTAACCTTTAGGTCCATTTTTCTGGTACCTTCCTGATGACATAGGTGCCTAAACGATGCCTGATAATAATACATTTCAATGACATATAAATATTACAGTGATCACCTCGCTAGACATCTCACCACCCAAATCGCTACTCGTGAATCTAAGATGTTTCACAGGCATTCCCGATATTAACTTTTTGATTTGCCTGCGAATATTTAGCGGCAGCGTGTCTATTGGATTGCTGCTGACGGACGGCCTTATATGGGCAGGCACTCAATTACGTGGGAGGCTTGGGTATGGGGGACGCAATATAGGCAGGCAGCCAACTACGTGGGAGGCATGGTGATGTGGGATGCAACTCCGCCTTACACGGCGACCGAGCTGCAGGCTATGGCCGTATATATGTACGTAAGTAGGATTCAGTTATGACTGTTACGCGTAGAATTTTGAAATAAAACCTGCTTAACTTTTGTAAGTAATCTGTAAGGAATGAGCCTGCCAAATTTCAGCCTTCTACCTACACGGGAAATTGGAGAATTAGTGATGAGTGAGTCAGTGAGTCAAACAGTCAGTCAGTCAGTGAGGGCTTTGCCTTTTATTAGTATATATGTGTGTGGCAAGAAACTGGAGTAACCAAAGAAAAGCCAATGTGGATATATGGGAGATGAAGAGAAATGGCCAGAGAGAGACTAGTCAGGGCTGCAAAAAATCAAAACCTGGAAATCCGTAAAAAGTAGCAAGCAGTAGTCTCAGGCAAATATTGAAATGATCTAGCACTGACTCATAGTATATTTTTACTTACACTGAGAGACTTCTTTTAGGGTCTTTGACCTAATAGTGGGATGCCTAATCATGTCAGGTGCTGCCATTTTATACACAGATAATGACATCTCAACTGCACTGCAATCAATCACGTTAGTAACAAGATGGGCATCTAACATCCAGCTCAGAAAATGAAGACGCCTACAATGGCACCACAGAAAGTAAAATGGAATATACTTAGCCGCAAATGAGCATTTGAAGTGTAGATCTGCTTCTGATTGTTACATTTATATTCACAGCAATGAGCCACAACTGGAGTACCTTGGGATTATTTAGTGGCGGTCTATGAAACTGCACAGGTGAACTGACCTTTTGTTTGTTGAAGCATCTCGGATATGCATAAGTCAGAGACATACTGTTTCCAGCTGATTATCTTTAACTTTTAATCTTTAGTTTTACATGTCTTTCAGTTTATGTTTTAAATTGATAGCATGTGATGCAAAATGTTAAGCAATGAAAAGCTGATAGATAGATATGAAAGGCACTATATTATACTGTAGATATATAAATATAAAAGGCAGTATACGATAGATAGATAGATAGAATAGGGCTGGACTCCTAATCAATGGGTGGGTGGTATGATCTTCAATTCAAATGCTCAAGCATATCTGAGTGGTTCTGTTATTATTCAAGAGAGTGTTTTCTGGAAGTGGTTTATTTACCAATATCATAATACACATACATGTGTTTGATATGCTGTGATGATTTGACATGTGGATTATGCAACATGAGTAATGTGAGATTTGTTTCATGGATGTTTTTGATATTGCAACCATAGACTCTTGTTTGGTCAGAAACTTTGCTGTCTCTGTTCTGCATGAAAAATGAGATTAAAATTTTGCTCTCTGCCATCACTATAAATTACATAGGCTCATTAACTTATAAACAAAATATAATTTATGAGTGTAGTATTCCTTTAATGTACGCTTGTGCTGAACAATATGAATGTGAAAAATAAAGGGATTCTTCTTGGAAAAATAAATAGAAATGAAATGTTTTCAATTCATATGTTACACGGGTGTGCACACCCAGTACAATAGGAGCTGTAAGTGTACTCAGACTTATTTACCTATTACAACTCAAATAACGTCCAAGAGTAATCACCTTCACATGTCATCACATGAAATGATTCTGATCAGTCTTAAATAACATCAGTTGTTCTTGTCTATAAAGTCTTTTTAGTTATATACCAGTAAGATTTCCATGGTCCCCAAGAAGCAAAAAGCTCTATGGGGTGTTACTGCTTAAAGGTGCAGATCAGAATAGGCATATAAAAGAATTTGAAAGGAGTTGCGTATTCCTGAGGCTTTGTGAGGACCTACATTAAGAAGTGGAGGAAGTATGGAATTACTAGACAATCCCTCCAAAAGTAGAAACGGGGGGGCTTATCTGTGTGGCTACCAAAATGCTGATCACAAAAGTCAAGGAAATACAGAAACTTGGTCTATGTACATTACACACTTGTATTATACATGTTCAAGTGGTGGCTTAGGATGACAAAATGGAATCCATTTCTCACAAAAGAACCCCAAAGAGGAATTCTGCAAGAAATCCAAATCAGCCTCTAAAAGCCCTGAGTGAAAATATCTTATGGTTTGTTGACACCAAGGAAGAGTTTTCATGCATAAGTTTCAAAAGAAATGTTTGACATAAAACCAATACAGCTCATCACCCAAAGAAAACGGTATTGGTTGTCAAGCATTAAGGAAGCAGCATCATGCTATGGGGCTGCTGCACTTCAATAAGGAGCCATTAAAACACTGAATGCAGCTGTTTAAGACTGAAATAAGTAATTAATGTTTGGGAACCTTAGCAAGCAAGACCACTAAAATGAAGCATCAAAATGTCACTTAAGCAATAAGTGCTTCATTAGCAACAATTGACTACTCATTAAGAAAAGGGGTTTAAACAAAAACCTGCAGCTACTGCGGCCCTCCAGGACCGACGTTGCCTACCACTACTCTACAATAAAGGTAATACATTTTCCCATGTTAGGACCCAGGGAGGGTGACTTGGAGGGCCCCATGGAGTGTCCCCATAGAGACCCCAGAATCACCTCTGATCTACAGCACAATAAAAGTGTGCAGAAAGTGAAGGGGTTTAATTCTTTCTGAATCCACTGTAAATGAGGAATCCCCCTGGTGCTGGGAGGGAGGTTGTGTGTTTTATTTCAGTTTTATGGCTTTTTTCTTGTTTTTTTTTTACTTCTTTATTTAGAATGCAGTGGTGTATCTTTGACTGAATTGTTTGTTATTGTATGTGTTTTGTTCTCTTAAATAAAATAAATTACATTCTAAAAGGTCTGCTGTGCGATGACTAGATTTCAGTCTTTTTTATCAAAAATAAATTGAAGTTTCCAATAAGGTAAGGGTGGAGACTTTTGATTATCCTTTGTATATGAAAAGGATGAAATCACAATAAAGGCTGCCACTCATACATTTTCTAGCTTGTGGACAAACACTAGAAATAGCCTGAGGTATCCACTTACCATTAACAATGCTTGAATAAAATACAGCAGCATTTATCAAAAAGTAGAGGGATTGCCCACAGTGAAATGAAAGGCACAAAGGAGAAAACTGAAAATATAAAAGGCTGCTTAAAAGCACACTTTTTCCACCAAATATCTGAGGTAAACATTCTGACATTTTTACAAAGCTATAGGTTCATATTGGAAACATAAAAAAGAAACAAAGCACTACAGAATCATTAAAGTGATTTCAGTTTATAGTAATCTAGTGGCTATGCAGTTTGCAGTTTTTTAGCCTAAGCAAGTATCTTAACTTTCTAGCCCTCTAAATGCAGAAATCAGATAAAATCAGAACTGCACAACTAACAAACCATAGGGTCGTATTTTATATGGACAGCAGCAGATCAAGTATATTTTCAGTAGGCCATGCAGTCTGTTATCTGAAGAATGGAACATGTCTGCTCAGTCAAACTGCAGGTACGAGATGTGACTGGTGATCCAGTGAGTATTTTACAAAAGTGAAGTATGCAGGGTTGCCGATTTACAGCCTCCTTCATCGAATCCACCTGCTGCTGTTTAAATCACAAAGCACATTGCAGATAGCGTTGCCAAGAAACAAATGTTTCTACCTCAGATCCTCAGCATTGGACCATTTAGTGGAAAGCAGCTATTAACAAAAAGATCACTAGGAGCATTTGCTTGTGGAAATATGGCTTCTGTCAAACTCACTTGTTTCTTGATATAAATATTTATATTCTGTTCATAGACTATCGTTTTATGCCTGTTTAAACGTTCCATTGTTGTAAGTTTTCATTGTGGCCACTGTCTGAATCAGAGAATATTGTGGGGTCCTTATCGAACTTGTTTAATTAGACTTCTTGTCATCCGCTTTTCGGTCTGAGACTAAGGGATCTGAATTCTCACCCTGCTTGACTTTTTATTCCTATGGCATTTTTTGAACTCAGGTGTTTCTCTAGAATGAAAATTCACGGAATTGCTTTCAGACTTTTAGATGTGCCAGTTATGCACTGTGCCTAAAATGAATTAAAAATTAGAAAGTTCAACATGGCTCCTTGTAATAAACACTGTCCAAGAGCTGCTCATTTACTGGCATTAGCAAGTGGGTCTATAAAGCAACAAACTGCTTTTCAAAAAACAAAATTATCTTCTTATTAAGGGACTGACCAAGGAAGTCATGGCAATGTAACGATTACTGTTTGGTTACTATTACACAATGAATTAATGGACAAATATTGCTGGGCTCCATTTACTGTATGTTAATCAATTTCAAACTACTTTGTTTTCCTGTCTGATTAAACAAATCTGTCTTTATATGTCCCCATTATGTATTCTGCCACATAGAGAGATGAGGAAGATTTTTATGAAAAAGTATTGGAAGAAGAAATGTCATCAAAAGTAATGCAAAGCTTGTTTTCGATCCACAAACTCAAATGACTGGGATGCTTTAATGGTTACTTTTATATCTACTGACCTTTGACGTGACTTCTTATTATTATGGCCTATCAATACTGTACCTATCCAAAATGGCAGCGCCCATAATAAAACAATCTGGCATCATGACAAAATGTTAAAGTATTTTAACATCTTTAAAGAAATGCTTAAATCATAATCAATATCAGATTCTGCATAATACAAAAGCACACATTAAAAATAAATCCAGGAAAAACATAATATAATGCAAAATAAAATTTAAAACAAAGCCAAATTATACGTTATTAGTAATGTCAATTTTGAATAGTTAATTCTTTTTATAAGTGTGGGTTATTTTCCTGAAAAACTCCACAAATACAGAAATCACACATACTGAAGCATTTCCTATGAGAAAATTGGACTTCGGTTCCAGCGGGTGGCTGGCTCAGTGGGATGACTGGTGGGAAGAAATGAGGCTCAGTAGCGATTCTTATGCAGGTTTTGACACATATTTTTAGGAAGGCACTGCACACTGGAGAGATTCTGAAGGACTGGAAAATGGCAAATATCATCCCATTATATAACTAGGGTGACAGGTCAGATCCAAGCAACTATAGGCCAGTAAGCTTAACATGCATCACAGGAAAATTAATGGAAGGAATTATTAAGGATAGGATTGAGCAACACATGGCAAGGACAGGAGTTATTCTGAGCAGTCAGCATGGGTTCAGAAGAGGGAGGTCGTGTTTTACTAACATGCTAGAATTCTATGAGGAGGCAACAAAAGGATACGATCAAAGTGGAGCAGATGATATTATTTATCTGGATTGTCAGAAAGCATTTGATAAGGTGCCACATGAGAGGTTGGGCATCAAATTAAAAGAAGTGCGAGTTCAGAGTGATGTTTTCAGATAGGTGCAGAATTGGCTCAGAAACAGGAAGCAGAGGGTGATGTTAAGAGTGGCGTTCCACAGGAGTCAGTGCTAGGCCCGCTTCTGTTTTTAATATATATAAATGATTTAGATAGTAATATACAGTAAGTAACAAGCTGGTTAAGTTTACAGATGATACCAAGATAGGTTGATTAGCAGATCATTTGGAATCTTTTATATCATTACAGAAGGACTTGGATAGCATACAGGCTTGGGCAGATTTGTGGTAGATGGAATTTAATGTCAGTAAATGTGAAGTATTATACATAGGAAGTAATAATGTTAGGTTTGAATACACAATGCGCAGTTGGAAAATCGAGAGTACACCTTATGAGAAGGACTTAGGAGCCGTACTGGACCTGACAGAGGCAGTGGTGCTGTAAGAATTATGTTTTTGGACTTCTCTAGCGCCTTCAACACCATCCAACCTCTGCTCCTTAGAGACAAGCTGACTGAGATGGGAGTAGACTCACACCTGGTGGCATGGATTGTGGACTATCTTACAGACAGACCTCAATATGTGCGTCTTGGGAACTGCAGGTCTGACATTGTGTTCAGCAATACAGGGGCACCGCAGGGGACTGTACTTTCTCCGGTCCTGTTCAATCTATATACATCAGACTTCCAATATGACTCAGAGTCCTGTCACGTGCAAAAGTTCGCTGATGACACTGCTATTGTGGGCTGCATCAGGAGTGGGCAGGAGGAGGAGTACAGGAAGCTAATCAAAGACTTTGTTAAATGGTGCGACTCAAACCACTTACATCTTAACACCAGCAAAACCAAGGAACTGGTGGTGGATTTTAGGAGGCCCAGGCCCCTCATGGACCCTGTGATCATCAGAGGTGACTGTGTGCAGAGGGTGCAGACCTATAAATACCTGGGAGTGCAGCTGGATGACAAATTGGACTGGACTGCCAATACTGATGCTCTATGTAAGAAAGGTCAGAGCAGACTATACTTTCTGAGAAGGTTGGCATCGTTCAACATCTGCAGTAAGATGCTGCAGATGTTCTACCAGACGGTCGTGGCGAGTGCCCTCTTCTACGCGGTGGTGTGCTGGGGTGGCAGCATAAAGATGAAAGACGCCTCACGCCTGGACAAACTGGTGAGGAAGGCAGGCTCTATTGTAGGAGTAAAGTTGGACAGTTTAACATCTGTGGCAGAGCGACGGGCACTAAGCAAACTCCTGTCAATCATGAATAATCCACTGCATCCACTGAACAGTGTCATCTCCAGGCAGAGGAGTAGCTTCAGTGACAGACTTTTGTCACTATCCTGCTCCACTGACAGACTGAGGAGATCGTTCCTCCCCCACACTATGCGACTCTTCAATTCCACCCGGGGGAGTAAATGCTAACTTTTTTCATTTTTATTACTATTTAATTTAATATTGTTTCTTTGTATCAGTATACTGCTGCTGGATTATGTGAATTTCCCCTTGGGATTAATAAAGTATCTATCTATCTATCTATCTATCTATCTATCTATCTATCTATCTATCTATCTATCTATCTATCTATCTATCTATCTATCTATCTAAGCTATCGACTGACAGACAATGTTCTGAAGCCATTAAGAAGGCAAACAGAATGTCAGGTTATATAGCGCCCTGATGTGTAGAGTACAAGTCCAAGGAGGTTCTGCCCAAGCTTTATAACGCACTGGTGAGACCTCATCTGGAGTCCTATGTGTAGTTTTGGTCTCTAGGCTACAAAAAGGACATAGCAGCACTAGAAATGGTCCAGAGAAGAGCAACTAGGCTGATTCCAGGGCTACAGGGGTTGAATTATGAGGAAAGATTAAAAGAGCTGAGCCTATACAGTTTAATCAAAAAAAGATTAAGAGGTGACATGATTGAAGTGTTTATTAGTACAGTGGATTGAGACTGTTATTTTAAAAAAGAACACATAGAAACAGCTGGAAACTTGTTAAGGGTAAATTTCGCACAAACATTAGGAAGTTTTTCTTTACACAAAGAATGATAGACACTTGGATTAAGCTACCAAGTAGTGTGGTAGACAGTAAGACTTTAGGGACTTTTAAAACTCAACTTGATGTTTTTTGGAAGAAATAAGTGGATAGGACTGGTAAGCTTTGTTGGGCTGAATGGCTTGTTCTTGTCTGGATTGTTTTAATGTTTAATGTTTACCTATGGAAACATTATTACGATTTTTACTTACCCTGTAGTATTTGATTTTGAATATATTTGTAGACTTTTCTGAAAATATGCTTTCACATTGTCATTATGGGCAGCACTGCTGCCTCACAGTAAGGATAGCTTGATAGTCACAAATGGCAAAATTACGTATTTAAAATAAATTTACAGCACAATAAAGTGTGCAGAAAGTGAATCCTTCTGACTACTTTCTGAATCCATTGCACACAGCATGGCTTGATGATGCAGTTGTTAATGCTTCTACTTATATATACTGTATTTATAGGGAAATGGGTCTAGCCCATGTTTGTGGCAGTTTTAAATTGTTCCCAAGTCTGTGCAGTTTTTTTTTTTTGTGGCATTCTAGTTTTCTCTTACACACCTGATGTCTTCATATATGACTAGATGTGTATGGTGTGTATAAATGTGTGTGTGCGACTGAATGTGCCATACAGTGAATTGTCAGCCTCTCCAGAGCTGATCCTTACCTTGAGCCTCTGGGATAGCCTCTGGCTCCTTAAGAATATGAAAACAGTTTGTGCAAAAACCATCAGATATGAGAGACTTTGATATCCCAACAGTTAGTATGAGACCTGATTTCTCAGTCTAGCGTATGTGACTTTCACCTGACATCCCCAAAGTGAGATGGTTAGGTTGGCTGGTGACCCTAAATTTCTCCCTGATTTTCTCTGTGATGGTTTCTTTGTAAATATGTACTATCATGGCCTGGTATGCTATTTGGCATACGGTCCTGCAATGGATTTAACTAGTTTAGACAATGGCTGCAGGAGTATAAAAAAACATTTTTAAATCTTTATACAATTCAACATCTTGCAATATTTACAAAAGCACATTTCTCTGGCAACACACACACGCTCTAGAGTTCCTCTAATTTTAGCCCCAGTAGGACAGATTAGAGGCTTCTAAATAAGGAATGCATTCGGCGCTCCTAGATGTGGCTATGGCTGAAGGCGAATACATTAATTAAATCATAATGTAACTTCCATTAATGTTGTTTTTACATTATCTTCAGGAATTAAAATATACTTCCCTCCGTACTCTCTTTAAAGGAATATGACAACAACTGCAATAGTTAATACCTTTGCTTGACAGCTGTGAACTCCTGAGTTTACTTTTTTGATTAGTAGGAATATTAGTTTACATTTTGCTTGCTCAATGCTTGGCCCTTTAAACATTAATTCAAAGTTAAGAGTGAGCTGCCTTATGGCATACACAGGCCTGCCTTGTCCAGGGTAATGCTCAAACCTGGGATTGATTCACAATAAATCTTTTAGTCAAAAGTAGAGGCTGCACCTCCTAGAAGTGAGCAAGAACAGGTAATAAAGAGAGAGGGGCGATAAGGAAACAGGGAGCAGTTGGGGGATGAGGGGGGATTAAACTAGATCTGAAACTCATATGAGGCAGGTAGGAAGGATTTTGTTAAACATGGTATTTTATTCTCTGTTAATTCATTCTTTCTTACCTACAGTGATGGTAGAGGTGATATCTCCTTCAAAAGGGAATAAGGCTTGCAATGAGACTGCTGTACTTCAAAACAATTGGTAGCAATGTCCCTGAAAAATCACATGTAGTGCTTTGTGGCACTTTGTAGAGATATCACTCATCTCTTTATCAGCCTACAGCAGCCTGTCATAAAAGAATAGCTGTTATAGAAGATGGCTTTATATTTACAGGCATGGCAGAACATGTGGAAAGCCAACAATATTTGCAAAATTACAATGCCAAAAACAAATGGTTATTGCATTCACTTTTAAAATACACTTTTTTGTTGTAAAATTGATTTATAGAGTACATAAACCCTTTTTAAATAAAATATTTGACACACAATTGTAGTTCAAAACATTTTAAGGCTAGAAAACTAAATATAATTGCTTTTGCTCATTAATGAAATCAAGAGACAAAACTAGCAAAAATAATCAAGCTGTTGCCTCAGTAGTCTTTTTTGTTTGAGATTTGATGTAATAAATAACGAAGTACAATAGCATTTTTTTTTCTTGGATCAAAACTAAAGGGGAAACAAAGGAGCATTTTAAAAAATATTTGGTTAGCAATATGAGATAAAGAAATTATGACTGTGTTCACCAACAAAGCAAGCGGGTTGACTGCAAAGGTAGCATTGGAGCAATAAAACTATGGCTTACAATGATGATAATAACAATAAATTGCATTTATATAGAGCTTTTCTAACCTACTCAAAGTGCTTTACATAGACAGTAGGGAACCTCTTTAACCACCACCAATGTGTACCATCCACCAGGACAATGCACCGGCAGACATTCTTGCACCACACATTAGCTATTAGGTGATGAAGGACTTGAGAGAGACAGCCAGTTAGAGACAGGGGCTGCTTAAAGGGTCAGAATGACCAGGCCATTTTAAAAACTGTAATAAGGACATAAGGAAACACCCTACTCTTTTCAAAAGATTCCCAGGTAGGGTTTATGACCACATATAGTGAGGACTTTGGTTTTATGTCTCATCTGAATTGCAGCATCAATTTTTACAGCACAGTGTCCCTTTATTGCACTGGGATCCACACAGAGACCACAGGGTAAGCATGCCCTGTTGGCATCACAAGCACCTCTTACAGCAGCAACCCAAGGTTTTCCTGGTTGGTCTCCCATTCAAGCACTGGCCGGGCCCAAACATGTTTAGCTTCACATACACAACTTGTTATGAAGTGCAGGTGGTATGGCTCCTGGAAATATCTTCCAACTTCTCAAAGGATGATTACAACTTAAAAGAATATCCTAACTAATAATTTTATATTTTTATATGTTACTTATGTATGTTATGAAGGTGGCCAAGAAACAAATTCAATCTGATGTTTTAGTGGAGAAAAGACATAAAGAAGTTTCAAATTTGGTTGAATGCAGCAGTGACTGAGGCAAACAATGCAAAAAATGACCATGTAAAAAAGAAACAAAACTGACGGAATTTGTGTTACGTAATCTGCATGTCCGTTACCCATTTAAATGGTCAAAATATGCCAAATGTGTGCATTTTTTGATAAAATATTGTTAACGGTTACTTCTAGAAAACTCAGTGTTGAAGATCAACAGGAATGATGTCTTTCTCACAAAGCTGTGTATTTTAATTGAGGACAGGATTGTTGACCAGTGAACTGTATTGTACACTTTTGTTTACTTAGCTGGGAATGAAACCTGCAGTACAAATGAGCAGATCTGACCATCCTACTGCCCCCTACAAAAGCCTCCTCCTCATCCAGAAGTTTTATGTTAGGAGATTAATTTTTTATATTTGTATTTTTCTCGAACCACTTGAACTATTTCACTACAATTTACATTATGTGTATAGTTGTATATGACAAGTAAAATTTGATTGGATTTGACTCGTGAAAAAAATTATTTTTATATATATAAAACTGATATATATATATATACTGTCACAAGAACACCAACACATCATAAAGGTTTGGGGCAGCCACCCTTTTAATGTGCCTTGGCTGCAAAAAGGATTTGAAATAATTGTGAGATTTTCACAAGACTGAGTCCAAAATAGAACTGATGACGTGAAGGCAAGATGACGGCTTTAAAGGCCAGAGAAGGAAGTGACATCATAGGGACCGGAAGTGCCATCATCGGAGGCGCTAGAACCATGTATGATTTCCCAAGAATGGTCTGCAAGGGATTGAGAAAGACGGTTAGTGCACCTCGCAGCCCCCTAGTCAATCTATCCAGTTAGGAAGCATAAGCGACTGTGAATCAGCTTCACCTGCTTTGGTACAAATGAAAGTGACAACAAGTGCACTGGAGAGGCAACAGCAAGAAACCCCCTAAAATAGGAATGGTTTTGCTGGTGGTGACCACAGACAATTGTCCCCTTCTTATTCTTTCTTTCCTGCTCGTCTCGCGGGAGTTCAGATTATCTCTTTGAAAAAATCTTTTCTCAGGATTTCCTTTTATAATACTGTAGAGAAATAATAATACAATAATAAGGTAAAACAACAATAACGTGCTTAAACACCTGTTAATACATAATAATCTTGTTTACTCATCTTGTATTACACTTAATATAGTTTAATGATTTCTACGATATGAAACAACATCAAACTTGCTTGTATTATACTGATACACTGTATTTGTGCAATATACTTTTGATTTTTCTTTCTAATTTTTGTGTGCATACATTATACTTTAAAGATCAGCATAATTTGGAGAAACACTTACAACTAAGAATGAGAAGTATTAGTAAAAGTGGTTCTGATGTCATATAATATTTTAAAGTTGCAGTGAAATCGTATAAATAGACTGCAAAATAACTGAAGAAAAATGTAATCTAAATTATCATTACACTAAATTCTATCAACGGTGATCGTTTAGCTACTTAGGCTAGAGGTGAGCAAATAGCTGTAATCAAGAGTAATGGGAGACTGAAAATTCAATTCTAAATATCATTACATCTAGAGAGCTATTTAGCAAAATGTACAGGCAGAATAAGCAGACAAGTGAAGGCTTTGGGGCACATCCACTGCATCAGGTTAAAAGAAAAAAAATTATGCTTTTTAAATTTTCATTAAAGGAGAGTTGGCATAGGTGTTAGCTTTGCTGCCTCACAACTCTAAGAACATGCGTTCAATGATCATCCTGGTCACTGTCTGTGCGGAGCCTGCATGTTCCCCCCATATCTTCTGCATCGCATACATGTGTGTATTGCGTTAATTAGAGATTAACCCCTGTGAGGGACCCACGGGTATCCCTGCTGGGATGGGTCCTGCTCCCTTAACTGATCAGGAGACCATGGAAGTGAAGGGGAATAGTGATATTCCCCTGCCGTGCCAGGATATGGCTGCAGGAAGATGCTGCATCAGCAGCCTTACTGTGGTTGGCATACCAGCAAAATAGGAAGGATATGCTGATTGGGCTTGTGTATCTAGAACGTCAGGACAGTGGGTGACTGCCTGCTATGGGCATAGCACTTCCCCGTGCATTGCTAGCAACATCCTGTCTAGAGAGCTCCAATATGGACAGGTGCAGTGCGGCATGAGAGTTGCAGTCCCAGGGGCCCATCATGCTGGGTTCTCTGGGGGCTGCCAGGGGGAGCTGTTAGATACTAATGGCGGAAGGTCCATTGGGATCCTGCCACACCCAAAAGTAATAGATTAAGCACCAGAAGTACTCTAGGATCTGGAGTTAAAAGCGAGCCCTCCACTCAACTCTTGAGGAGTTGGAGTCAGATGTGGAGGAGAAAGTGGAACAGAGAAAAGCAAAAGAAAGAGTTGTGCAGAAGGTATTGATGAAAATAAAAATGCATTAATTGAGCTTGGACTGTTGTGGTGCAATTGTGTCTGGTGTTTGGGTATGCTGATTCGCTCCGTAATTGCCACACCCCGTATATGTGTATATTTTTAATAGTGTGCCATATAATGGAATGGCATCCCATTCAGGGTTAATTCCCATCACGCACATGAGGGCTGTAATGGATTAAGAAAATGGGAGGAAAGAAAGAAATGAGAATGACAAAAAATGAAAACAAGTTTAACTGCATCATATTAAATTAAGTGGGGAAGCATTATTACAATTTGATAGTGACTGATGATAATTTCCTTTGCGATTGTTCACTGAAGGAAAAGAATGCTTTTTGTTGGGAGACGGACATTACAAATAGAACCTCAGAAAAGGAGTGGAACTCAGCTAGAATACACTCGGGTGCATTCCACAGTTAATGTAAAATCTTTCATTGGTCACATGGTATGGTTTTCTACTCAACAACAACAACAACATTTATTTATATAGCACATTTTCATACAAAAAAATGTAGCTCAAAGTGCTTTACATAATGAAGAATAGAAAAATAAAAGACATAGTAAGAAATTATAATAAGTCAACATTAATTAGATAGATAGATAGATAGATAGATAGATAGATAGATAGATAGATAGATAGATAGATAGATAGATA